>BLBF01000040.1:24537701-24564823 GCA_015471245.1 Laticauda colubrina
TGTTTAGCTTGTCTACCTAACCCTGGTTGGGGAACCCAGGCTTAACAATAGGTTACTAATCATACTAGGAAGCAAATAAAACAATATAAATTGTAAAGATACAAGCAACACAGTCATAGTCATAAGTGGGAAGAGATAGGCAGTAGGAAGTGTTATTATAGCCTAGTAGTAGAGGAATAATAGTAATACAGACTGAGTAAATATGTTGACAGTGTTGTGGGAATTAGTTGTTTAGCAGAGTGATGGCATTCAGGAAAACAATTTAAACAAGCTGGAATCCATATCAACTTTACTCTTATATCCAATTATTACTCATGCAGAGTCTGGAAATGGAGAATACAAGAAACAGAAACGGACCTGTTGCTTCCTAATTAATTAGTAAATTCTGAGTAATTGAATATCTAGATCTCTAGTGTTTGGAAATAAAGTTACTGCTGATTGGTATCAATGGAGAAAAACAAACCAATTAATTAACACCAAAGCAGGCCCTGACCAGATCTGAAAACTGAGAATCGTGTTTTCACTCAGTGCAATCTTTTGAGGCTTTTTCCCCCAATAAACGGTTATGATATGCTTTCAAATTTAGCTTCAACTTTCCAAGAAAAATAAGTTGCCAGGACCATTGAATGTGTCCTTAGTGAATAAGCAGCCAAGAAAAGGTTATACTGAAAGTTATATAGTTCTTATTTCTCAAGCTCTTCAAAATCAGTGAAAAAAGAAATATTAAATTCAGACTTTTCAGTGTCTTTAAAATCTTCTACCCTGTTTCACAAGGTATATCATTTTTGTTTATCAGCAGCTGCATTTTTTTTTCGAAGTCAACTTAAATATAATGGTGACATTGCTGTTAAAATCTATGCAATGTGATATATATGTCAGAATATATTGGCATAGAGATGCCTCGCTAAAATAAAATATTTAAGAACAAGCCTTTTATTTCAGTTCAACTTAATAATATCAGACACCTTGTTCATATTTTGCTCCAATGCTCTCAGACATAATGACAGGTTGCACAAATAATTTCAGTGCATATTGTAACCATCAACTAAAACTATTGTTTTTAAATATGCCTTTGTAGCTCAGCAGAAAGAAAATAAGAAAAAGAACTTGGGCTTTGAAGTGAAGCTAAAAGCAATAAAAAGCTTTAAGTCTTCAGAACTAGATCAGTAATAGCTGACAACTTGAAGAAGCTTGTGAATGTCTGTTGTAACTATGTATCATTTATGTGCTTTCAACTGTATATCAATGCAACTATGGATCATTCAGACATTTCAACATTGTATCATTTCACGTGTAATCATTAAGCTTCTGTCTTCTCAGTGACCTTTTACAGGGCACGTACAGAGACAAGGAGTCAAACATTTGCAGAAATGGTTTATTCACTTGGGATTACATTGTCTGGCATGCAGCTTTGTGAAGAAGTAATATCCTGATCAAATATAATTCTTGCCATCCTGTCTGTCCTGATATCCTGCTGTTGTTTGAGTCATTGTTAAATTTGTATATTCCGTCTGACCTAGGCTTAACCTAGGTTCTAAATAAACAATCACCCTCCTTTGAATAAGCATAATAAAAGAGCTTGTACCCAGCCATTCTGGGCGCACTCATCTCGAGGAACTTCGTCTCCTGTCGTTTTTTCTCTCCTTCGCTCCCTGTCATGAGACGCCCATCTGATGCGGGATAGCAGATACCGCAAATGTCATCTCAGAGTTTTTTTCTATAACCTAAATACTACAGACCAGTCAGTTTGACATGGATTCCAGGGCAAAATTGTGAAACAGTTTATGTGGCAGTTTGTGAGAAGGCAGGGTTTCATTCTAAGCACTGTGCTGATTAAAATATTAATAAATAACCTGAACGAAAAACATGATTATTGGATTTGCAGATGTCACAAGGATGGGAATGGTATAGCAGATGCCTTGAATGACAATAACAAGAACCAGGAATGATTTGACAAGCTGGAACAAAGGTTATAATCAGAAAGTTACATTTAAGAAGAAGAAATGAAGGATCTTTTATTTGAGTAGCACAAATCAAGGACATAAGCATAAAAAGGGAAATATGGGAAGTATATTCCCAAAGGGAATATATGGGAAGTATGGGAATATGGGAAGCCATATGGGAAGTAAACAGGATCTGAATATGTGGACCAAAAATTAAATATTCACTAATAGTGTGATTCAGCAGCAAACAAAAGCAAATGCAATCCTAGGTAACACCAACAGAAGTATGATCATGTATGTTATTATAGAACCAAGTCAAAGAAAGTACTTCTGCCAAATATATTAAACAAGTTCAATTTATTTTAAATCAAAGCTAAGTGGTAAAAACATCAGAAAGCAAAGCAATCAATGCCTCATTCCTATTATAAGATGTACAGCAGGAATAGTTCACCAGACCCAGATGGGATTTGAGAACTTGGAGAAGAAAACAAGAAAATAATCATAATATAGATGGTCCTTTATTTTCAACCAAAATTGAGCCTAGAATTTTAGTTGAAAGTCATTGAGTCATAAGTCGGGTCAAATGTGACCAGATTTGATTTTATAAATGTTTTTACAGTAGTCATCAAGCAAGTCAGTGCTGTTGTTAAGCAAATCATCTGGTCATAAATTCAAATCCAGATTCAGGTTAAAATTGTCACAAAATATGATCACTTGACCACAAAAATGCTGCAAATGCTGATAAATGCAATAAAGTTGCTAAATGCTCCAAATAGAATCATGTGATGGTTAGGGTTTTGGGATAGTGCAACATTTGTAACTTTTGAGGAAAGATCATAAGTAGTTATTATTATTTCATCATAACTTCAAATTGTCTTTAAAAGACATATATGTTTATCAGACATGTTTTATAACATGTCTGATAAAATAGTCATTTAAAAAAAAGCCTGGTTCACTGATGTGTGTGAATGTAATGGTAGGATTGTGGAAAAGCAACCCCCCCCCCAAAAAAAAGGCAAAATTACAATAACAATAGCACAGTGCTTAAAGCCCTCTCTAAGCAGTCTACAGTGTCAGCATATTGCCCCAACAATTTGGGTCCTCATTTTACTGACTTCGAAAGGATGAAAAACTGAGTCAGTCTTCAACCAGTGAGATTCAAACTGCTGATTATAGTTAATGATTTATGCTTGTTTTCAGCATTTCCAAATCTATTGGTTAATCTCCAAAGACTCTTGCTGAGTGTGCTTACATGAGATGACACAGTACACATTCCTAGTTTCAAGTCCTTTAAGGTGTCTCCTGGGGAACAAATATAATATCATATTAAATCCAATTGATCTCTTTCCCTGATGTAATAATCTAATACATTTTAAGCCCCTGTCACACTGTACCAACGGATGGAAAGAGGATGTAAAACAGAGAAAAACACTTGCCATCCGTTGGTTAACGCAATGCTTCCGTTCTGTACTCACTGCCTCCGTTTTGCTTCCTCTCTATCCGTCCAGCATCCGTCTATTGACATTTCATCCGCTCAGAAGATTGTGAAGAAGCTCAAAACTTTTGAGCGGAAAATGTATCCAATGCGTCCATTCTGCATCCGCTAGGCATATGGGGGACATCCATTCTGCATCCGTTCCGCATCCACTATATCCGCTAGGCATCCGCTGCGCATCCGTTCCAGCGGTATGGCAACTCGCATCTGTTCCAGCGGTAAACGGACACAGGGAGGAAGCGGAACGGACACACAGCGTTAGTAGCACGGATGGAGAAAGGATGAAAGCGGATGCAGCTCGCAAAGAAAGCATTTAAAACAGAAAAAACGTTCGCAGAGAGGACCTATCTCGGATATTAAGGATGTCGAGAGGATGCCTAGAGGATGCAAAGAGACACATAGTGGAAAACCTATATTGCCTATAAAAAGGGGGAGCAACTCACCTGGATCTCACTTTCAGACCAGCAGCCCAGCTGTGCAGACCTCTGCAGCCTTCATCTGCCTCTTGCTCTTCCACAGCCTCCAGTCATGTCCATCATGGATCATAACAAACTCCTTTTGGTAGCCACCATTGTTCTGCAACAATGCGAAGCCATCTACAGGCTCTGTGAACTCGACTACGGGAAGAAAAGGAGGCGGCCAAGAAGCGTCTGGGTCCGAAGATGGATTGGGAGAAGAGCAGAGTACGGACTGTACAACAAGCTGATGGTGGAGCTCAGGAACGAAGACATTCATGCATTCCAGAACTTCATGAGGATGCCTCCAGCCATGTTTGCCGAAGTTGTGCAGTGGCTGACACCCAGGTTGACCAAGCAGAGCACCAACTTCCGGCCCAGCCTGGACCCTGGGCTCAAGGTGGCACTCACTCTGCACCACCTGGCCTCAAGGACCACCTACAGGAGCATGCAGTACGGCTGGAGGGTGCCACACAACACCATCAGCATTGTGGTCAGAGAAGTGGTGCAGGCCATCATCGAAGAATACCTGGAGGAGCTCCTCCAGTGCCCCTCCACTGAAGAAGGATGGAAGAAAGTTGCAGAGCAGTGGTATCAGAGGTGGAACTTCCCACACACCGTTGGAGCCATCGATGGCAAACACGTGGCCTGCAAAGCACGAGCCAAGTCGGGGTCCACTTATTTCAACTACAAGGGCTTCTTCAGCATCGTCCTCTTCACCATGGTCGATGCTGACTACATGTTCATGTACATTGATGCTTCAGGCAACGGCTCATCTTCAGATGCCCAGGTATACAACGCCAGTCATCTCAAGGAGGGGCTGGAACGCAACCTCATCATGGGCTTCCCAGATCCAGAACCCTTGCCCAATGACACACAAGATGTGCCCTACTTCATCGTGGGGGATGACACCTTCTCCCTCAGAACCTACCTCATGAAGCCCTACATTTCCAGATGCCTCACCCGTGAAGAGAGGATCTTCAACTACAGGCTGTCCAGGGCAAGGCGGGTGGTGGGGAATGCCTTTGGCATCCTGGCCAACAGGTTCCAGGTACTTCTCACCACCATGCAGCATCACCCAGAGACCATGAGGAACATCGTGAAAGCTTGCTGCATCCTGCACAATCTCATGCGCACCCACTACCCAGTCTTGCAGAACAGGCTCGTGAACCTCCAACAAGGCAATGGAGACATGGAGCCTGGGGAATGGAGGCAAGGGCGAAACCTGATAGACACTGAGGATGTGCAAGGCCCCAACAGAGCCTCACGTGAAGGGAAGAAGCAGCGCAACCTCCTGAAACACTGGTGCAACTCCCTAGCTGGAGCAGTGGAGTGGCAAGACAGGATGGAAGATGATTAATGGATGCTTCCTTCAGCCTGTCTCATCACACGGATGAGATTGGGCCATGTATGTTTGGTTGGCCTACAATGAACAGGGCATTTAATAAAGAGTTGTGTTTATGTTGACATGTGTGGAACAATGATTACATTAGTATTGATAATGAAGGGCCATAGGTGTGGCACCTGGTAGGGTGGACCATACAGTCCCACTATGCTTGCACTGGAGGTTTATCTATCCCCACAGCTATCTCAACCCATCCCACAGCTATCTCAACCCATCCCACAGCTATCTTAACCCATCCCAAAGGTATCCCTGCCCATCCCACAGCTATCTTAACCCATCCCACAGATATCCTAACCCATCCCACAGGTATCCCTGCCCATCCCACAGCTATTACCCATCCCAAAGGTATCCCTGCCCACCCCAATGCTATCCTTACCCATCCCACAAGCATGCAAAGGCTTAAACCATTTCTAAAAGTTTCCACCAAGACTTTATTGAAAAAAATAAATGAAGCAAGTGTGTGAAGCAAAGATAAACTTTATTAATAACAAGCTGTAAAAGAAAAATGACCCAAATCAAGTGTCCAAATAAAGTCTACAGGTAGCACCCAGTCTCTGGCACTCTTATCGGTCACTCGGAGGTTTGCCCAGTCTCAGGGGTGAAGGGTCCAGGTGCTGTGAAGGTGGCTGGTGCTGGAGTGCTGGTCTGAAGTGCCACTGGGGTGCCTGGCCCCGAGAGGACAACAGGTGACGGTGTGTTGAGGAAGCTCTCAGACAGCTGGCTCAGCCCCGTGATGTTGAGAGCTCCTTTCTCCATGCCATGGGGTGTCAGCCCCAGGACCGAGGACAGATGTACTGAGGCCGGGCTTGGCGGTGGGGTGGAGGAAGGAGCAGTGTAGTGGGGCTGTCTGGTCTGCAGCTGGGTGAGGACTGGCGTGGGTGGCATCTGTGGCGTGGGTGGCATCGGTGGCGTCGGTGGCATCAGTGTCATGGGTGGCATCGGTGGCATCAGTGGAACCAGTGGCAATGGTGTCGTCCGATGACTCTGTGCCTGGACTGGGAAGGGCTGCTGCCTGTGCTGCTGGAGCTCCTGGTAGCTGTAGCCCTGGTAGGTGAGGGCCTGTGGAAAGCCTTGGAATGGGAGGACATCACCTGGCGTGGAGGAGCAGACCTGGACTGGGTGGGAGCAGGTTCCTCTGGGTCTGGAGGGTTGTGAAGCAGCTCGGTGATCCGGTCCTTCACCACCTGGTACTGGGGTTCCTCAATATCCGTGAGGGTCTGGTTGACATTGGTGAGGAAGGGCTTGCGGTTGGAGGATGAGGAGTCGGTGTGTACCAGCTGATAGAGGAGATCTATGCTACTCTGGATGGTGTCCCTGATCTCCAACAGGACAGTGTGGCTCTGCCCCTCCTGTCTGGCTCTCTGCCTTTCTGTGGAGGTGGAGCAGGGGGTGGATGCAGGTATGGCTGTGGTGGACGTGCCATCTCCTTTCTCCCACTGCACCAGGGAGTCGCGCTCCACCATGGTTAAAACAGCTGTCCACGGGTTCTCCACCTTGGGACGCTCCACAGAAACCTGCCTGGAGACAGGAGCTGACTCTCGCCCGGAAGAGGACTGGCTCTCAGCAGGCTGCCAGAGAGAGAGGGTTGTGAGAGGGGCTGCTGCTGCTCCTCGGTGGCAGATCTCACCCTCCAGGAAGCTGCACCTGGCCATGACGTAGGTCTCTCTGTCAGTCAGCTTAACCGTGGCCTGGCCAGATTTCTTGAGGTGCAGCTTCCCGTACCAGGTGTGCATGTGCTTCCACCAGCCGAGGAGCACATCCGATGTGTAGCCCAGACTCTCCGCCTTCTCTCTCCAAGCAGCCTGCTTCATTTTGGTGTCCCTGTAGAGCCGGTGTCCCTTCCGCCATAGATAGTCATTCTCTCTCAGCCACTCCAGCACCTCATCCTCATGTTTCTCCTCAATGGAGTATTGCCTCCTCTCCCGTTCCCGTATATGCCTCTTCCTCCTTTTGGCAGGACCATATGGGCCCTCATCAGAGGGGCTTCCAGGTTGTAGGGGCTGCTCCTCCACACCACCACCAGCAGCAGCAGCAGCAGGATCATCATCAGCAGCAGCAGCAGCAGCAGCGGCACCAGCAGGATCATCATCATCATCATCACCAGCAGCAGCACCAGCACCAGCAGCACCAGCAGGACCAGGATCAGCAGCAGCAGAGTAAGTATCAGCAGTGCCAGCAGCACCAGGAGCACAAGCAGGACCAGGAGCACGAGCAGGACCAGCAGGAAGAGCAAGACCAGGAGCACGAGCAGGATGAGCAGGACGATCAGGACGAGCAAGACCAGGAGCACGAGCAGGACGAGCAGGACGAGCAGGACCAGCAGGATGAGCAGGACTAGCAGGACGAGGAGCAGCTACAGCAGAGTAAGCACCAGCAGAAGTACCACCGCCAGAAGCAGCAGCAGCAGCTCCTCCAGAAGCAGCATCAGCAGAAGCACCACCGCCAGAAGCAGCATCAGCAGAGTAAGCACGAGCAGAAGCACCACCGCCATAAGCAGCAGCAGCAGCTCCTCCAGAAGCAGAAGCAGCAGAAGCCCCAGCCGCAGAAGAGTGAGCCCGTGCTACAGAAGCTCCAGCAGAAGCAGAGTGAGGGCCAGGGGGCGGGAGGGTGGCCCTGTCTCTCTTGCCAGGGCTGGCAGCAGATGGCTGAGGCTTTCTCTTCTTCCCCATGGTTGTGGGGTTGCTGGCTGGCAGGGAGGCAGGCAGCAAGGCTGGCAGGCAGGCTGGCAGGCAGGCTGGCAGGCAAGCTGGCAGGAAGGCTGGCAGGAAGGCTGGCATGCAGGCAGGTAGGCACCAAGGCTGGCAGGCAGGCAGGCACCAAGGCTGGCAGACAGCAAGGCTGGCAGGGAGGCTGGCAGGATGGCAGGTAGCAAGGCAGGCAGCAAGGCAGGCAGCAAGGCTGGCAGGCAGGCATGCAGGCAGGGCAGGCTGGCAAGGCACTCAATGTGTCTGGATGCAGGTCTTTCCTCTGAATGGTGACCTGCTTGGGAGCTGCTTCCCTTTATATCCGCGGGGCTGACGCAATACATCCCCCCCGCATGCACAGTGAATGCTAGGCATCCGCTAGGCATCCGCTAGGCTTCCGCTGTGCATCCGCTAGGCTTCCGCTCTGCATCCACTTCATCCGCTAGGCTTCCGCTGTGCATCCGCTTCATCCACTCGGCGTCCGCTCTGCATCCGCTGTATCCGTTCCGCGTCCATTTTGCTGAGGTCCCCCGGAAGCCTAGCGGATGTGCCATCCACTCCCATCCGCTTCCATCCGCTAGGCTTCCGTGGAGCATCCACTTTCCATCCGCTCTGCGTCCTCCCCCCGCCCGTTCCTTTCCGTGTTATCCGCTCTATTTATGCAAATTTTTGCCCCTTTTGAGAGCGGATAACAACGGATGGAACATTTTTCTCGTCCACTGTGTCCTTTTTACAAACATTTTGCATCCGTTGGGCAGTGTGACAGAGCCTTTAGTTATGTTGGTGAGCTAATGGAAAATAGGCCTGAGGTTATCCAAACCATGCCAGTACCTGTGACAATTAAATCTTGATCTAATTGACTGCAGCTCTGGGACAATCTGATAATAATAAGTCAATGAGTAGCCTTATTGATTTTCTTGGCATTACTTATACTGGCAAGGTTATGTGCTCAGGGTATCTTTTCAAGAGTTTGGTCAATATAATAAAGATCCTTCGTTTGTTAGTAATATAACTAACGTGTAGTTTTAGTAGGTAGCAATCTTTGTTTTACTTTTAAAGTACTTATAAAGAGAATGCAACATCAGCCATTTGTTATGGTAACACATAACTTTCCCATTTAAGATCACAACTTTGAAACACAGAATGTGGATGATACGAATGGCCTGCAGCATTTACTGTATAACAGACATTGGTAAATATATCAGAAAGACAATAACAGTTCTACATGAAAAATTATTAGTTACCTTCTTCAAAAAAAAAAGTCCATAAAGAGAAGACTTTTAAATGCCTAAAGGACAGCAAAGCAAGACAAGAAGCAGTGGATGGAAACTAATCAAGGAGAGAATCAACATGGAACAAGGACAAATTTCCTGACATTTAGAACAATTAATTAGTGGAATGGCTTGTCTCCAGAAATTTTAAGTGCTCCCTCACTGGAAATTTTTAAGGAGAGATTGGACAGCCATTTGTCTGAAATGGTTTAGGGTCTCCTGTTTGAACAGGGGGGTGGATTAGAATACCTCCAAGGTTTCTTCCAACTCTTATTGTTCTGCTACTTTTTTTCTGCTTTTTTCCTATCGGACTCCACAATTATTCCAGTGGAAGAGCCAAATCAGAGAGGCCAAACTGGGCCCAAACAAAAGTTTAACTAAGTAGCTCCTCACTGCTGATATTAACTGCTGTGTAATAGCTTTATGAGCAAGCTTTGTAAACATGTAAACAGCACAATTAATTGCAATGATTATGGTCTTGGGGGGGAAATAGAGTGTTTCACTAATTTAGAACACATTGCAGCTTTGTGTTCACAGAACTCCAGGCATATCTGAAAATTAAACAAATTTAATTAAGGCATCAGTCGTCTTCTCTTTGATAGAACTTGTTGCAATCACATCCTGCACAAACTGAAATCTGTTGTTCTGCTATTTAATGCATTGCCACACTTTCTATTGCCAGTACTGGCTAAAAAGACATGCTGGGCTTCCAGATCAAGTTCTAAGGAAAGGTAAAATGTCATTTTAGAGGGGGGGTGCAGCATAACCCCAGCTGCATTTTGCCCAGCAAGGGTACCCAATTTTGTTCTCTTCTTAACATATTTCCTCAGTAGCTGCTGCTGTTTTAAATCATTACAAATAAAAAGAAAAAATAATAAAAATTAAGACCTAAAACTGTTTAAAATGACAGACAAGACAGATATAAGGATGATGATTAACATTCCAGCCAGGAATAGCTCTCCAGACTGGATTAGACCTATTAAAATCTTTGCATCAAAACCAAGTATATATGGCTTCCTTCCTTATGAAACTCTTAAAAATCATTTGAGAATACTAGTATAGATATCATTTGATACCTATACCAAAAATCATTTGATACCAATGTAGGTGTCATTTATATTTACATATTTGTAAAATGTTTCTACCACATCCTGGGAATTCATAAACAGTATAGCATTAGCTTTTTAGCCTTTCAGATATGAATGATATTAGTATTAAAGTCAGCATTAATTTCTGAGAAAACATTTGGTTTCAAGCATTAAAAAAAGAGATGGCTAGATTGATTTCTCATGCATTTATGTCTCAAATTTGCTCTGGCAATTCAGGGCATTGGCAAGAATGGTCTTAATTTTACACCCGCCACAATAACCCTGTGAAGTAAACAGGAGTAACTAGCCCACACACCACATTATTCAAGTGATAGCATGAATCTGTTAACTATTATGCCAATCACTTTTTCAACTTACCTAGATTTGTTCTCTAGAGATGTGCAACTTTGATATGTGATGGTGAAGATGTTGGAGTAGAAGTAGAAAAAATCTGGTTTAAGTTCACTATCAGGCATGGAAACTGCATAACTTTGGGTCCAACAGATTAGTTATTGTGAGTATTTGATGAAGGGTGATCCATATATCAGTGACTCTAAGCTCTTGGAGAAGAAATATCTGGCAAAAGAACAGAATGGTTCCTTTTCTAATATTCTCTGCATTCTATGAAGAGTTCCTGCCTTTTCAAAAAGGTGACATTTAGAACTGTGGTTGGTGGTTTGCTGAATGTTTCCCAGTTCCATGTCAGCTTCTACATAAGGGTCTCTCATCCAAAATATACTACATTTGTCCAAAGGAAAAAATTAATCTAATTGATTGCATCTTAAAAAAGGAGAGAGGGAAATCCCTTCATCGGCTTCTGCTATCATATCTCTCAGCTAATCTCCTAACAACCAGCTTTTTTTTTTAAAGATAACCTATTGGAGATGAATGGATCAAGCTTCTTTTTAAGACTATTGGCAAAAAAAAATATGACAACATTTGCTGGAAGGATGAATAGTCACAGAGAGATCTTACATTATCAGTTACAGGTTAAACAAAGTTTCCACATAGGCAATTATTAAGATTTTGCAAATCACCAGCTCTAAGTCCTATTGAGATATCTTTGACTAAAGCTGTGAAAAAGTTTATTCTTGGTTTTTACTTGGAAAGAAAGTTGGAAAGGTAGAAAGGTTTGTGTCAGAAAATGCAGATTTTTCCCTACTGTTTCCCCTTCTTTGAGATGGCAGAAGACAATGCTTCTGTAAAAATCATTGTCTTTGTTGCCAATCTCTCTGCTGCCTCTATTGTGTTGGTATTGAATTGTGATGTCCTGATTTGTGATGGGTCAGTCATGATTTGTGAGCAAGATGATTAATTTTCTTTGGCTTTCCTGCTGTCCCTTTCAGTACTATCTGTCATATCAGCCAGCAGAAAAAAATATCCTTCAGTCAGGCCCTTTACCTGTGTAGGCTTCTCCAGGGTGGTCTGTCTGTTCCACTTCCAGATTAAAATAATATGAAGTTAAGAAATACATGGAAAAATCCCCAGGACAGAAATAGTTTCCTTGAAGACAGATTCTGCTATGACTGTGCAACTAGATGAGTCCAATAGAATGAACTAATTAAAATGGATTAGCCATTGAGCAACCAACCACCTCTCTTTGTTCTGGGTGTGGGGAAGAGTGGTTGAAATTGACATCTGTCACTATTTTCAGCATATTTCTTTAAAGAAATTTCAATTGCTATAGTTCCTCTAAAAAAGAAGTCTTCATTAACACTATTTCTGAGTATGGTATGTAGAATTGTTCAGTTATGTTGCTTCCCTTTCTGCAAATAAAATAGTAGAAACTTGTTCTTCCTTCTATCCAGTTGGAAATCTGAAACTGATTTCAAAAATAAGGAGCTGATATGTTCGAGAGGAGTTCAGAAAACAAACCAGCAAAGGAAAGGCCAAACACTGGAAGCTGAGTAGTGACCAGGGAGAAAATGAGGAGAACGGATTGCTTGCATTTTTAAACACTTCCAGAAAATAGCTATGGTCACATCCATACCATGTCACCTCCTATTACCTTAAACAACAGCAAAGCATTACAAATTTTACACAAATGACAGGGATTTTTTAAATGTGCCATGGTGGTTAGAATGCAGTACTGCAGGCTAATTCTGCCAACTGGCAGCAGTTTGATGTTGACTGGCTCAAGGCTGAGTCAGCCTTCCATCCTTCTGAGACTGGAAAAATGAGGAGCCAGATTATTAGGGGCAATATGCTGACTCTGTAAACTGCTTAGAGTGGGCTGTAAAACACTGTGAAGTGATATATACAGTAAGTCTAAGTGCTGTTGCTATTATTCAAATATAGAAAGTGATGGTTTAAGACTGTTTAATTCATGTTCTAAGAATGAGAGGAGGACATCACACAGTCAGGGGTAAGACTGAAATTTCTAGTGCCAGACAATATCATGCTGACAATATCCAGTGCCAGACAATATCATGCTACAAGACTGAAAAGGAGGTACTAGGGCAACCTTCTATTATTTTATCCTTGTATTATTCGGTAGCATAATTTCAGAAATATTTATTCAAGGCATGACTTGCAACTGGAAACATGATTGGAGCTGCTAAGCCCTTGATAAGAAGTTGTTTTTACTGCAACTTCAGTCAAAAGGAAGCAATTTGACTCTTCAAGGCACCATTCAAAATACTCTGGTGAAATGGGTGGCAGCTAATTTGCATTGGCATGGGATAATCATACTCACAACTGCAATTCAGAATATGCTGGCCTTCTCTGTCCAGTTGTATGAGACTTTGGATAGATGTTTCACTTAGGTGATACTTTACTAGACAAATATGGATTCCTGCTTTTAAAGAGTAAAGCAACTCTGCCAAGCTGCTTCTGTTTCTGTTACTCCAACAGACTATTTCTATTTTTTTTATTAGATAAGGGTACCTAGTATGATTATTATATTTTCAGATGCCCTTATACAGTTGGGTACAATAAATACAATAAAAAAGTGTATTTATATTGTATATAGATACCTAAATAAGGCACTGGTGGCATCTAGTGGTTGATTAATAGCATAGATACACAGAACTGCTGGTGTTTTCACTCTGAAGCAAAGCACAGGGGATATAAACTGTAGGAGGGGGTGGATATTGATTGTTTATTGATAGGTTTTTTTTTGTTTACATTTGCAAAACTATGAGGAACTGTTTCTCTTCAAACTGTCTTGTGTATCTTTTAATATTAATGCAAAACAGAAATGGTAAATTATTGCTTATGACAAGGTTTACATGCTTCTGCTGGGCAGTTTTATAGCACTGCTATGCAGATATTTATCTGTCTCTAAGGAGATCAGGATTTTAGTATCACACTGGCACAGTCATTGTTGGAGCATTTCAGGATTTCATGACCTCGATGGCAAAGCCTCAGCTTGTTTAATAGTTCAATATATGTGGTAAGACAACTGAAGATCTGTTTTTGTTTTTCTACAAGTCAAGAGAATTTCACATAACAATTGCTATTTATAATTAGATTATTTCCTGCTCAGATTTAAGCCCATGTCACACTGGCCAACAGATGCAAAAAGGACACAGCGGATGAGCAAAATGTTCCATCCGTTGTTATCCGCTCTCAAAAGGGGCGAAAATTTGCATAACCGGAGCGGATAACACGGACGCGGGGAGGACACAGGGCGGATGCAAAGCGGATGCGGAATGGAAGCCCAGTGGATGGAAGCAGATGGGAGCGGATGGGAGTGGGTGGCACATCCGCAGGGCTTCCGGGGGGCCTCAGCAAAGCAGACGTGGAACGGAAAGAGCGGAAGCAGAGCGGACGCCGAACGGATGAAGCGGATGCAGAGCAGAAGCCTAGCGGATGCACAGTGGAAGCCTAACTGATGCCTGGCATTCACTGCGCATGTGGGGAGGATGCATTGCGTCAGCCCCATGGATACAACGGAAGCAGCTCGGAAACAGGACGCCATTCAGAGGAAAGACCTGCTGCTGGACACATCGACTGCCAGCCTGCCCTGCCTGCATGTCTGCCTGCCAGCCTTGCTGCCAGCCTTGCTACCAGCCTTGCTGCCAGCCTCCCTGCCAGCCTTGCTGCCAGCCGGTCTGCCTGCCAGCCTTGTTGCCTGCCTTCCTGCCAGCCTTGGTTCATGTCTGCCTGCCAGCCTTCCTGCCAGCCTTGGTTCATGTCTGCCTGCCAGCCTTGGTTCCTGCCTGCCTGCCAGCCTGCCTGCCAGCCTTGGTGCCAGCCTTGGTGCCAGCCTCCCTGCAGCCTGAATGCCAGCCTTGGTTCCTGCCAGCCTCCCTGCCAGCCAGCAACCCCACAACCATGCGGAAGCACAGCAAGCCTCAGCCATCTGCTGCCAGCCCTGGCAAGAGGGACAGGGCTACCATCCCACCCCCAGGCCCTCACTCTGGTTCTGCTGGGGCTTCTGCAACACGGGCTCGCTCTTCTGGGGCTGGCGCTTCTGCTGCTTCTGCTTCTGGAGGAGCTGATGACAAGCACTCCAGCACCAGCCACCTCCACAGCACCTGCACCCTTCACCCCTGGGACTGAGCGACCAAGAGGAGTGCCAGAAACTTATTTTTGTCTTATAGCTTGTTGTTAATAAAGTCTATTTATGATTCACACATTTGCTTCATTTCTTTTTTTTAATAAAGTCTTGCTGGAAACTGTTAGAAATGGTTTAAGCCTTTGCATGCTTGTGGGATGGGTAAGGATAGCTTTGGGATGGGTTAGGATACCTGTGGGATGGGTAATAGCTGTGGGATGGGTTAGGATAGCTGTGGGATAGGTAAACCTCCAGTGCAAGCATAGTGGGACTGTATGGTCCACCCTCCCAGGTGCCACACCTACGGCCCTTTCTTACCTATAATTATGTAATAATTATCCACACATGTCAACATAAACAAAACTCTTTATTAAACACCCTGTTCATTGTAGGCCAACCAAACATACATGGCCCAATCTCATCCGTGTGATGAGACAGGCTGAAGGAAGCATCCATTAAGCATCTACCATCCTGTCTTGTCACTCCACTGCTCCAGCTGGGGAGTTGCACCATTGTCTCAGGAGGTTGCGCTGCTTCTTCGCTTCATTTGAGGCTCTGTTGGGGCCTTGCACATCCTCAGTGTCGATCAGGTTTCGCCCTTGCCTCCATTCCCCAGGCTCCATGACCCCATTGGCTTGTTGGAGGTCCACGAGCCTGTTCTGCAAGACTGGGTAGCGGGTGCGCATGAGATTGTGCAGGATGCAGCAAGCTTCCATGATCCTCCTCACGGTCTCTGGACAATGCTGCATGGTGGCGAGAAGTACTTGGAACCTGTTGGCCAGGATGCCAAAGGCGTTCTCCACCACCTGCCTTGCCCTGGACAGCCTGTAGTTGAAGATCCTCTCTTCACGGGTGAGGAGTCTGGAGGTGTAGGGCTTCATGAGGTAGGTTGTGAGGGAGAAGTCGTCATCCCCCACGATGAAGTAGGGCACATCTTGTGTGTCGTTGGGCAGGGGTTCTGGATCTGGGAAACCCACGATGAGGTTGCGTTCCAGCCCCTCCTTGAGGTGACTGGCGTTGTATACCTGGGCATCTGAAGATGAGCCGTTGCCTGAAGCATCGATGTACATGAACTTGTAGTCAGCATCGACCATGGCAAAGAGGATGATGCTGAAGAAGCCCTTGGAGTTGAAATAAGTGGACCCCGACTTGGCTGGAGATTTGCAGGCCACGTGTTTGCCATCTATGGCTCCAACGGTGTGTGGTAAGTTCCACTTCTGATACCACTGCTCTGCAACTTTCTTCCATCCTTCTTCAGTGGAGGGGTACTGGAGGAGCTCCTCCTTGTATTCTTCGATGATGGCCTGCACCACTTCTCTTACCACAATGCTGATGGTGTTGGATGGCACCCTCCAGCCGTTCTGCATGCTCCTGTAGGAGGTCCCTGAGGCCAGATGGCGCAGAGTGAGTGCCACCTTGAGCCCAGGTTCCAGGCTGGGCCGGAAGCTGGTGTTTGCCTTGGTCAACCTGGGTGTCAGGCGCTGCACAACTTCGTCAAACATGGCTGGCGGCATCCTCATGAAGTTCTGGAACGCCCGAGTGTCTTCGCTCCTGAGCTCCACCATCAGCTTGTTGTACAGTCTGTCCTCCGCTCTACTGGTGAACCATCTTCGGACCCAGACTCTTTTTGGGTGGCTCTTTTTCTTCTCGCAGTAGTGTTCACAGAGCCTGCAGATGGCTTCGCACTGTTGCAGAACGATGGTGGCTGCCGAAAGGACTTTGTTACAATCCACGGTGGACATGACTGGATGCTGTGGAAGAGGAAGAGGCAGATGAAGGCTGCAGAGGTCTGCACCGCTGGGCTGCTGTTCTGAAAGTGCGATGCAGGCGAGTTGCTCCCCCTTTTTATAGGCAGTATAGGTTTTCCGCGAGGCATCCTCTAGGCATCCTCTAGGCATCCTCTAGGCATCCTCTAGGCATCCTCTAGGCATCCTTAATATCCGAGATAGGTCCCCTCTGCGAACGTTTTTTCTGCTTTAAACGCTTTGTTTCCATGCTGCATCTGCTAGGCATCCGTTCTGCATCTGTTCTGCATCCATTCCACATCCTCCCTGCGTCCATTTACCGCTGGAGCGGATGGAGTTGCGCGGATGCGTAGCGGATGCCTAGTGGATATAGCGAATGCGTAACGGATGCGTAGCGGATGCGTAGCGGATGCAGAATGTACGAACTGGATACATTTTCCACGCAAAAGTTTTAGGCAGCCCAAAACGTTTGGAGCGGATGAAACATCCATAAACGGATACTGGACAGATAGAGAGGAAGCCAAACGGAGGCAGTGAGTACAGAACAGATACATCGTGTTAACCAGCGGATGGCAAGCTTTTTTGTCCGTTTTACATCCTCTTTGCATCCGTTTGTTCAGTGTGACATGGGCTTTAGATGGGGCAGCTAAATTAGAGGTTAGATTTAGAATTGGGAAAGATGTTATTGGAAATGCTTGCTCTCTTTTAGCCATGAGTTCATTAAGGTAGAATCTCTTTGAACATTCTGAATCTTTTCAGCTTGAGAAGAAATTCAAAATGTTCAGAGAGACTAGACTGAGCTATAAGATAAGCTTGTAATAAAATTTACTTCAGTCAAGTAGTTGTATCTAGTATTCCTCCTGTTACTTTCTTATTCTCCTCACAATCTCTCACAATTGGTTAAAAAAGAAAAAGAAAATACCAGGTTGTTGTTTTTTTCATTTTTCCAGATACTTAGAATAAAAAAGAAAAGCGGCAGAAGCTTTTGCTCACTGAACCTGTTTTTTATGTTAAAGTTTAAAACATTAAAGTTTCCACTGTTCTATTCCCGTACTTCCAAAACAAAAATCTCTGTGAAGGGTAGTGAACACTAACCAAGAAAGCAGTAACCAACTGGCCTGAGTGATTTGTCTACAATGAAATTGCATGTAATTGAGATGGACAACTTTTACTACACATGATATCATGTGACCACACCAATTTATTATGATAGTTGTGGCAGTTTTGGTTGCTGTCACTGGGTGAATCCCATGTGGTTGAGGAATCCCACAATCATGTGGTCACTTCCTGCAAGCTTGCTCATTGACTTCACATTTATACATTTCTCAGTTACTTCCTGAAGTCAGAGAATTAGTTTTATTAATGTCTACAGTCAAAGGAACAGCATATAGAAGCAAAACATTTCTACATGTTGGAACTTAGCAAGAGATGTAGTTGTCTGACAGAACCCCTGGTGTTTTATGATGGTTATTTGTCTTGTGCACTTTAAATGAATTGATGCTTTTCTAGGAAACCCTACTGAAGGATGACATCATATAATTATATTAAAACAATTCAGTAAAAGATAAATGAAGGGTCAACTTGTCAAAGCAGTTACACAACTAGTAAGATCCAGGTTTTTTTTAATTGTGCAGAAGACAAGCATCTTAAATCCTAAAATCTGTTCAGTCAAGTACACCCATATTTTGTGGCACTTGCAAGACTACACAATCATATATTGTGTAGAGCAGCAGTTCACATATTTCCGTGAAGTTAGACCAAAAGGCTGGTTAACAAAATGTTAAATAAAGTAGGAGTCAACTAAAGAAATTAGACACTTCCTAAAACTTCTCAGATATAAGGAAAATGTTCACTGCATAGATAAAGATAATATTCTCCTTCTGATATGTCTCTTTCAGAAGACATTAGTGGTGCTTTGGTGAGAGGTTTCAAGGGAATTCTGTGAGTATCGAAAAAGTATACCATGATGAATCAAGCTTTTAGAAGTGACCACTGGAAAGCATTGATCCAGAAGATAAAAGATGAGACAATGCATATGCTTCTAGTCTCTAGGATTATTGAAACAAGTTTGAGAGAACTCTCATGAGGGTGCATAAGTAGAGCATGTAGTATTGATTCCCATTAAACTCTTTATTGTGCAGCCACCTATGAGGTTATTAATCAGCAGGCTATATGGTTCTTTGAAAGCAAGTGCAATAGCATTCTCTACTGCCTTACAACTAGGATACAAGAACTTCCTTCTATTAATAGAAATTCCATCTCTTCTTCTGCAGGAATTATTACACTTCTGCAGGTTAGGGGTTATTATATTTTTAACTGTACACTGAGCAGTGCATTAAGTTTTCCCCAGTTTTAAGTAGTTATGATGGGAACTGCTTCATCTACAACTTCTATCCTGCTTCCGTTAAAACAACCTACAGGGTTGCCAAGTAGCTGCAATCCCCTTGGAGTTGTACCAATTATCTGAACTCCTAGAAGACTCAGCCCAGCTGAACAATTACAGGGAATGTCTATGGATATTCTCACTCATCCAGGTCATAGTTGTCCCAAAAGGCAACTGGACTTTCAAGAGGCAACTGGATTTTCTGATTTTTCTTTGAAGATGTTTCGCTTATCATCCAAGAAGCTTCTTCAGCTCTGACTGGATGGTGGGGAATCCCATAACATCATCTATTTCTTCTACAACACAGTCCTTTCAACAATTTCAAGGCTCCATACCCATTTGCACCTCTTTGTACTCAGGTGAACCCGTTGACACAGATAAACCTCCTGGTGGCTTAATGACTTGCTAAAAGAATGAAAATCACCAGCTGTCTGCAAGGAGTATAAATCCTTTCAATTCCCACCATCCAGTCAGAGCTGAAGAAGCCTCTAGGATGAGAAGCAAAATGTCTTCAAAGAAAAACCAGAAAGTCCAGTTGCTTCTTGAAAAAGCACCTTTGGGACAAATTACAAGAATGTTGAGAGTTGTAATTTAGCAATACCTGGATTGCCACAAATTTCCCACTCCCTTACCTACTAAGGGAATATTAGAATCTATTTCACACAATCAAATGGGGAAATTTCTACATGGAACTGCTTAGACTTTATGAACTGAAAATTCATGATGTCTAAGCTGTTTTCTAGATAAATTTTCTTCTGAAAATTTTATTTTTCCTTGTACTATTATGTAATCTACTATTTCCCCCCCAAAAATTAGTAAGTACTATATAGGTCATTTTGAGAATGTGTGTTTTAAAGCATCATCATGATTGCATCTTCCAATAAAGTGTTAGTTTTGACAGTCCTTTTCTATAAAAATGTAAAGTATTAGACAAACATAACGTGTAACACATTTAATATGAGATCCTTAAAAAAATCACAACATATGGTTTAAAACACAGTGGAGTGATACAGACTATTTCTTACAGTGGACAAACAACAGCCTCGAATATGGACCACACAAAATTCTAACACTTTTTAAATTATGATTTACTGAATAAGCTTAATTTAGCTGTGTTCATGCTATAATTGAATAAATCTAATTTAGTTGTGGCCATAATCATAAGCCAAAACCAAGCAAAAAACACTGCTTAGCCCAGGGATAAAATGTCCTCTGGACATTCCAGAGGATGTTGAATTAAGCATTCCCAACATTCTTCATTATCAGAGTTAGCCAAGGCTGCTAGGAATAGTAATTCGGAAATATTTCAAATGTCTGAAGTTGCCTAGCCTTTGCTTAGTAATATATTTAAATCTTGCCAATGAAAGGGAGGGTTAACACTTTATTAAGGGTTGGGTTTTTGGGAATTAATGCTTGACACATCTAAGGGGTTGAGGAAGGCTAGTTGGGACATTACATCTTTTTTCCCTTTTTTCGGGAATGCTGCCTGAAGACACAAAAATATTAAAACTGAACAGGATATAATTGAACAAAGCATAACCACTCTTAGTTATATTGCCTTCTCTTACTAAAATATATGGAAAAGTTATTTTTTTACCTCAGTGATTATAATACCCCATACTCATATTATCTAATCATAAACATGCTAAAAATAACAGTCAAATCTTCACCACCTTCAACAAAGCAGTGGAACAAACTTTTGGCAAACCAATTCTTTTTCTGCAGTTACTTGAGTGATTTGAAAGCTGAGGTCTTCTGCTAACAGAAAAATATATAGGGTTGAATTGTGAAGGTCTTGATGATCTTGACTTTGGTTGTTTGCTTGCAGTTGTTTCACTGCGAAGTAATATCAGTGCAGATGAGTGTGGGGTTTATATATCATTTATACATCATTTTGGTAGGAGTGTGGGGTTTCTTCCTTGGTGGTTTTCTTGATTGTTTTATTCATCAAATGTTTGTCTGGTGTTGATCCCTGCTTACTAGTGCTGGCTGCTGGAGATGTTTTCTAATCTTTGTTTCCTTCCTATATTTTTATTGTCTCCTTTTGAATGGTGTGCAAATGTGTTTTATCTTACTATATCTGATTTGTCTGAATGCCAAGCTTCCAGAAATTCCCTAGTAGGTTTTTCATTGTCTGAATCTTAAGATGCTGTTTCCCAGATGAAACTGTGGTTGAGTCTGCATTGAGTTTAATGGTATGCAAAGCAGTAATAAATGCTAGGCTCTTTTCAAAAGCTAGCAAGTTAACCACCTTAAATTTTCCGTGTGATATAAATTGAGTTCCTTGCAAAGAAATCCTTTTATCGACACAAAAACAGGCTTCTGTTGCTTGAATGGGGCAATGGACTAGACCAGGGGTCATCAACCTTTTGGACCTCAGGGACCACCAAACTTATAATTTTAGATCCCAGGGACCACTAACTGGTTCTGTGGATGTGGCCTAATTTGTAGGTGTGGCTTGGTGGTCCTGTGACTGGCTGGGCATGGCTTGTATGTAACTATTATAAATATTTATATAAATATTGAATTTTTTATGAAAAAGAGCAACTTTTACCCAAAATCAGGCAAAGCAGGCAGGCAGGTTGAGTTGCTCACAGAATCAGATTCATTCAGAAATCTATCGATCTGCCATTGGCTAGCTCAATCTGTCACATAAAATTTGCTTGCAAGCAAACTCATTAAATTAACTCACAACACACTATGCATGTATTGATATTTTTTACAAAAAAGGAGCAATTTTTACCCAAAAATCAGACAAAGCAGGCAGATTGAGTTGCTCACAGAATCAGTGATCTATCTATCTGCCATCGGCTAGCTCAGTCCCTCAAATTTGCTTGCTGTGAGTCTGCACTGAATTTGCTTGAAAGCAAACCTTCAGTCCTAAGGGAGGTTCGGCTATGCTTAAAAGCAGAGCCTTGAAGATCTAAAGACTAGATAGAAAGCAAGAAACCCAACCATTTCCTGCTTCCTAGCTAATCTAAATCTCCTGGCACAGCAGAACAGATGATGGTCGGAAAAAGGAATAGCAATTTTAGTAGGCAAGTTTGCCAGATAAGGAGTGGGCAGGGAGTGTTCCTGTGGGCCACGTGGGCGGCACAGCCTTGTGTTTCTGCGCAGCCTGGATTAATTGCTTTGGGAGGGTGCTCTGGGGGGGAGAGTTCTCTGCGGCTCATCAAAATTTTCTCAAGGCTCACCAGTGGGCCACGGCCCACTGGTTGGCAACCACTGGACTAGACAACTTCCAGGGTGCCTTCCAGCTTTATTCTGATTGATTGAAGAATACAATAGAAACAAAAAACTTTTTTCACAAGTGAGACTTTGATGTACCCAGAGCCTAGTGTTTCCAGCACTTCCTGACCCAGCAAAATCAAAATAAACAAATGTATATAATCATCTTAAGAAAAAAAAGCTGGCTTGGTACAAAGTAGAAATCTCCAGGATATTTCCAAGGAATTCCAAGACATCATATAGCCTTTATTTCTGTCCAGGGCTATCAAAATCCATCAGGTACGTTACTACTCTTCCTCTGCCCAGCCAGTGATACTGATAGGCAATATCCAGAGCATGAAATCTTTGTTATAATTATCAATTTCCCTTTTAGTTCCTTTTTGTTCAGACTTTTTTAAAAACTACCATACTTTGAAGTGGGATGCAGATTAGTGTGTTTCCTGAATCATCAGAATTCTTGCTCCCTGCAGCATTATAGAGCAGGGGTCTACAACCTTGGCAACTTTAAGACTCGTGGACTTCAACTCCCAGAGTTCCTCAGCCAGCAAAGCTTTAAAACACAAAAACTATTTAAATAAATAAATATGAATGCTTTCAAGATTAATGTAGAAAACAAGTAGCAGAGTAGAACTGTGGAATATATTTGTCAACATCCAACCTTAGAATACAAACAGAAGTCCAGGATCATTCTCTTTCCAGAAACCTTGCTGTTTATTGAATACACAGCAAGGTAATGTAGAAGTAGAACTAACCCCGAGGTTCCCAAACCTCAGTCCATAGGGGGAAAAAATATTTTTCCAAGCTAAACCCCAACCTCTAACATAGTCCATGTAAACAAGTTCTCATAGTTATGGCAGCTATTTGCTTCAACTTCACACCTGTTGTGATGTCCTTGAACAGACAAAATTCTCTTTCTCCCTCCCTCCCTCCGAGGGATAATTATACTGGGTTGCTGATTTCCTTGTCATGAATAGTGCTCTTCTCCCTCCTCCTTGGTTCACCAATGGAACCCAAAAATTGCATACATTTTCTTTTATTTATTTAGTTACTCAGCAGAGTGAAATGAATTGGAAAGAGCCCATTGCTTTTGTGAAACTCTGTAAGAATTAGCAATTAATGCTTTTATTTCAGCCTTTCTTCATATCGACAATTCATCTTATTTTTAGGATAGGAGCCAACAAAAGTCACACAGATACTATTTAAATTAGTTTAATAAAATAGAATTCAGATTGATGAAATGTTATTTTAAGAGCAAAATGTATCCTGGAACATTTCTTAATGGCAAAGAAGGGGACAAAAAAAGAAAACAGATTATGTAAGCAAGTCAGAATTACACTGTTTTTTAACAGACAAAAATCATCTTTAGGATTTATGTACATCATGAATAGTAATATTTAATCACAGTTCATTAAGTTCATTTTAATCATCCAGTTGCTTTGTTTTAGAAACGGATTTGACGTGTTTCCCTACCTGAAACTACCCTGAATTATTAGTCAAGTCTGAGATACAACAATTTTCCCAAATTGGGTTTTTCCAAAAATGTTGAGCTTCCACTTCATATAATGCCCAGGCTGCTTGTAGGAGTGTCTGACAGAGAGTCCTCAAGATGTTCAGCAATTCTGCCTCAATCTTGAAGAAGCTCCCATCAGAACTATTCTTAGATATTGATTTTATCTATATATCTCATGGCTCTGGCTGCTGCAGCACCAGCCAATGAAATGACCAAAATACAACAAAAGTACTGAAGTTGGCAAACTGTTGATAACAAAGGCAGTCTAAACAGTGAATACAAAACATGCCATTTTAGATGTGCAAGCAATAAGAACAAGAGTTTTTCTTTCCTGTTGGAAAGTCAAAGAAACATAATAAACATAATTCATTAGCAGACTGAAAGCAAAAGACCATTACTTTACTTTAAGACACCCAACAGCATCTCCTTCCTTCCTCAAACCATATGAACCATGTGAACCTATGAACAAGAAACATCAATAGTGTTTTATTAAATCCATGTTATAATACTAAGGATTAAAAAAGGATTATGCAAAATTATTCTGTTGATGTTATGTAACTTTCTAAATTGATATAAAGTTATTGCTAGTTTATAACAATAAGTGATATTGGCTTGATACCTGACTTTTAGTCTCCATTAATAATTTATTTATAACTTGTCATTAAATTATTTAGTAATTTAATAATAAATAATAAATGATCTTGCAAAAAAAGAACCTGAAATTTTTAAAAAAATCTTTTTTCCATAACATTTTGTGTTGTGTGTGAACTTCCCTAGCATGATCAGGCTTACTGTATAGTTTTTACAAACTAGAAAATAATCTTGCTAAACAACTTAAGATGTTCTTGACAGGGCGATTATACTAATCTGCTTCATGGAGCAATACAGTAAATCTGTTGTCTGTGGAAGAAAATATGCTAACTATGTGATGGCAGACATAAATAAAGGTGATGTAATGCCAACTGGACAATGATCTTAATAATTATTGTGTAGCCTAAGACATTCTGGACCTCAACGAAGGACAGTACAAAATTAAAATTTATAAGGAAACCAAGTGATTATCACTTTGAATATTGTTTTTCCCATTCATATCAAGTCTTCAATTATATTTGCTCACTGAGCAATAATGGAACAATAAATCTTTGATTTGTTATCATGAAGATTGTTTTCCAATTTGCTTCTGGCAGTGCACAACAGCCCAGATTCAGTAATTAGCTCTTAATTAATGCAGTTCCTAAACAGGATGAGCTATAGGTATTACATAAGCAGGGGTCACAGTTGTTACAAGTCAAACAGCCCATTAAGCCCATGCAAACACTACTTCTGTTTCTGTAATATATCTAGTTTAATGAAAATTATTCAGCCCTCACAAAGGATTAACTTCTCCAGCAAATGCTCATGTTTTACAACAAATAACAATTTTATAAAAACAAAATAGTGTCTATCAGGCAAACTTGCAGCCAGTCTTTTACAGTGTAATACATACAGAAGAGTAAAAAGTACCTGTCATGATAAAAGCTGTGAAGAAATTTTTAAGTGCGCCAGAGACAAATTCATTGTGTGTATAATCACTCTTGGCCAAACAAAGTATCAATTAAAATGCCATTTCCTAAATTCAAGCTTAATTATCAGCCATGCAAACTATTATTTGCACTGCAGAAGGCTTCAAGATAAAAGAAATGTATTTAGGGCAAGATGTGAATAATAGTTGCAACAACACAAACATACATTATTGGTATTTTTCCTATCTACTAAAAGTAGCACAGGTATTTAATATGGCCAAAATAAATTGATATTTCTCATAAATCATGCATATATTTGGTGTGTTATCCAGCTAGATTACAAGATTCTTTTTCTGTCAAACTCAACATTCTAATAATCTTAAAACAATGGCAACCATGGTGAAGACTTATGAGAAGCATCAGAAAACTGATATACAAGTCCAGTTCCAGTTCTACATGACAAAGACAAATTTCATACTAAAGGATTTGCTATTGTAGCAGTGTAAAACTTGAACACCAAGGTTGATTTCCAAGTGAACAATGATATCTGCTAGGGATAAGCATAAAAAAATTAAAAAGGCAGTCAGTGGAATTGAAAACCAGCACAACCCCATTGTGCCTGCAACATTAGTCTACATTCAACAGGGTCACAGCTTCAATCTTGACTATCGTCTAGACCTTATTTCCCTGAGAATGTGATGATTGTTAACCCCTAGAGCTACAAAAACATATCAATTTTATTATTGCAGTGAATTGTTAATTTTATTTATCCAACTCTCTTCTGCATATTTTCCACTATTTGTTAAGAAAATATACTAAAAATAATTAACTATTTCCACAGGAAATTTTCTGTAATGCATCTATGTGCAAAAAAATAAAAATACCTAATCTTAATGCTCTTTTAATTTGTATTTTTATAAGAGCTTTAAAGGTAATCTATCACCTGAAATATTTATGCAGTATCATCTTAAATGTTTATGTTCAACCATGCTCACTGTAGTGAAAAAAGCTGTAAAATAAAAGCTATGCATTTCATGGAAACAGTCTATTTCGTTAATATCTATTACTTCTCTTTCTTAGAGTGAAAGAAATGTCGAACACAAATAAAATGTCCAACACAGAGATAAAGTGTAGTTATTCTGAGGCATGGATAGACAAGCACAGTGTACATCTGAAATGCAGTTATACTGCATAATTGTACACCAAATGAGAATTGTCTTTTAAGCTTAATGTTACAAACAGATGTGGATTCTAAGCCAAGCAGCAGTCAGATAAAAATCCATGAATACCGTTTTAAAAAATCCCTAGTTATCCACTATAGCAGAGTTCAGTATAGGCTCTTTAAAGTCTTCCAAGACATCAGCTATTATTAACATTTCCAGAAAACTACTAAATAGTGTTCTGTTATTATTCTATATGTTGATCTCTGTTACAGAAGAGTGAGGTCTTGTGTTGATACAATTTCTTATTTTGTTTGTCCATGTCATGACACAATTCTGCTATTTCAACACACTTCTGTGTGCCAGTGCAGATAAGTGGCAAACACAGTTGGGTGGCAGCTGAAAAAAGTAAGAAAGAGTAAGATATCTCATCAGCAATTATTTTCAAATTAAACAGCAGTGGTCAGGTTAAGACAGCCATAATTTCAGCATGAAGTTGACTTGCATGTGCAAACAGGCCCATAAGTACTTGGATCATTTTCCCTGAAATTTGATGTTCTAATTATCTGCTTATATATTAGATGTTTCTGATAAGGCTCCTGAGGACTGTAGCTCAGCAAATCTGAAAGGCACTGTTTGCCTACTACAGTATATAGAAATAAAGTAAAATGCCTTTTTATGTTTGGCTTTCTCTTAACATTATTCTTATATTGGTAGAAGACAAAAGTAGCATATTCTTCTTTAGATGTCAT
>BLBF01000040.1:24581236-24601825 GCA_015471245.1 Laticauda colubrina
AAGTGCCCCACCAACGCAGGCAGCACTATATCCAGGCATGCAAGTACTTCCTAAATCCAAGCCCCCCCCCCCGCCATTCCCCCCCCCATTTCGCATGTTTAATATGGACCTTAATTTGGGGGGAGAGGCTTAATTCAATTTTATAAATTGAATGCCTATAAAACATGGTGGGGCTTCCTATTGGTGGAGGCTGTATTGTTGGAGAAACACGGTAGTTGTTTCAGTCCCAGATTTGTTACAGCATTGTAGAAGGTTGCATGTATGGGTTCAGTTTTACATTCGTTTAGTCCAGTTAATGTGAGATAGATTGAAATTACCAAGAAATATAAAAGCATGTGGGCATGATGTTACTATGTTTGTAGTGAATTTAACTTGTTTACATGTTCGATGTCATAATCAAGCACTCTGAAACATAATAAGAATCGAAATGTGATATTTAAGGACAGTTCACAAACGAGGTCTCAGGAAGAGCAAGCTCCTGGGTAACTTGGATGTTTTTTAGATGTAGGGACTTTTTATAGAAGATAGCAACACACCTCCTCTACGGATTTCACGATCTGATCTGTAAACATGATAGTTTATTACTGTGGTAATGGAGTCAGGGAGATGCGTTGAGCCATGTTTCTTAGACAAATATAGCCATATTTAGCAAGAGGAGAAATTCAGGTATTTTATATACAAGGCTTCTTGCACTGAGTAGTTTGTATTTAAGGCCAGTTGTAGTTGGAATTGAGGTTTTTAGGGGCGGGCGGGCCTAGTTTTGATGGTGGGTTGGTTATCTGGAGGGGATGTTGGAGCTAAAGTGAAGGCTTTTGAAGCCTTCATGCAAATGCTAAGACTTCAAAATAGATATCCTTAATTTATGAAAGTGGTAACTCCTGCAATGCATGCTGCTTGGGGAATTCTGAGAGCTGAAGTCTATACACCTTTAAAAACAGCCAAGGTTAAGAAATAGTGCGATTTGATAAAATACAAGCTTGATAAAACTGAAAATTGATAGTTTAACAACACATTTTCAATTGCTGAAATAAAAAATAATTATTTTTGTAAACGATAAAAATATTTACTAACCTATCAAGAGTGCTATGCCCAGAGTTGTGTGGCCTGTAGAACTAAACAGATCTTGAACCTTCCAGTACACCCATCCCATAATATTCATATTCACAGTGCTCCCCTATGAAGAGAAAATAATTAAGCTATATTGATTTATTTTCCTTCACTGTATCAGAAAGCAGCAACCCCCAATTTGTAAATAGCCTTTAATTTGAATCTTCTATACAGTAATCAGAAAGGTTTCTGCATCTTTTGTTTCCTTCCAATCAACAGGTAATGTTCTATATTCTACATTTTTCACTTTAAGCTCTACAAAGCACATATCTAATTATGCCCCACACTTATTCCAGTAACTTAAGGCTGTGTACGTATTTATTTTTTTTTACAATAACATTGTGGAATAATTTGGGCTGAAAAAGTATAGCTGGCCCCAGATTATCAAAGTTGTGAATAGACTTGAACCTGGCATTCCATTACTAGTCCAACATTTTAACTATCGTTCTAGTTCTGGTTCCCATCTTTATTCATTATTCTCTTATCTAAATTCCAAATGTACTGTAGCTATCTTAGTACAGTGTGTACTGCACACATTTTTAGGGAATCTTTGAAAAACACTTATTAAAACATAGTCCTCAAGTGGAACAGGTACAATTACACCCATTTAGAGGTATCATTTTGATCAGATGCTTGGAATACTCAGCCATAATATATATTCCACTAGGCCATCAACACGTAACCTGCTCCCCCTCCCCCAGTAATTTGGATTGTCACCCATAAACCTCAGTCACCATCAGCTATTTCCGCTAGCAATCAGGCTGCAATGCACCACTGTTTATGTTCTTCGTATACAATTTGGAATTAATTTAAGTGCACACAATGATTGTATATTGGTATAACAAAATCGTTGCAAAAACCAGACTCTAACTTTTCAGTTACCATTTGATGTCTCCAAATGTCCGCAAACATTCCCTCCATGTAAGGGCAAAGGGGACTTTACGTCAAATGATTGTTGGAAGTGTAAAAAGTAAAGAAGAGACTTTTTATTATCTATGGTGGACATGTGATAAAGCAAAAAAATTAGACTATGATTCATATTTTAATACAGAAAATTTTGAAAATGGAGATAAAGATGAAACCAAAATTTTTCCTTTTGGGTCTAATGGAAAAAGACCAGGAGAAAAAATTTGGAACTTTGTTACTATATATGTTGACAGCAGCAAGACAACTGTATGCACAAAAATGAAAGAACATTTCGATTTCTAACATAGATGAATGGTTGCAGAAATTGATGGAGTTGGCTGAAATGGCAAAATTGACTACTTTGATTAAAGAAAAGAATATAAGTACTTTTGTTTCCACATGGAGAACGCTTCTGAACTTTGTGCTTGAAGTGGAAAAGAATGAAACTTTGATTTTGTTTTTTTCCGATTAGACTGATAGATCATTATAGAAATGGCTTGTTCATATTATTGTGAAAAAACAAAAAGCTGTGATTTGATGTTAATGCCTTATTTTACTGCAATAGTAGTCAGAATAAATAAAATAATAATAATAGTCGGAAGTCTATGTTTCTTTTTCTTTTTTTCTTATCCTTCCTCACATCTTTTCCCCCTCTTCTTTCCCAGTTTTCTATTTACTTTTGTAGTTTGTATCTATTTTATCTTATAACCCAATAAAAATGTTAAACAGATGTAAGTGGAAAGGAGAAAAGATGACAGTACAAAATCAGTTTTACTGCTGATCCTCAGCTTAACTGATTTCATTTAGAAGTCTTAATGAAACAATATTCTCAACTAATCAAATGCCTTTTTAAAAATGCCTGAATCTACTTGATAGATTCACCTCATGCACAGACATGGAAACAATTATTATATTAAATAATAATTTAATGTAGCAATTAAAAAATTAAAACAACAAAACTGGGTGTTTAGACTTACAATTCTAGCCATGCTGAGTTGCAGTCCAAAAACAAGATTTAATTCTTTTCCTTTAAACCAACTTACAGCATAGGTATTCTGTGCCACTGCTAAGGACTCACCACCAATCCTAAATGAAAGACATTCATGAGTATGAATAGTTGAAGCTACACACATGAAGAAACCCACACTATAACTATAACTATACCATTTGCAATTCATGCTGATTTGCAAAGAACTTTAAAATAAAACTGAAATAATTTAAAGCTATTTTCAAACTATTTCTGATTTTTAAATACATAAACCTTCATTGGATTCTCTATTTTTAAATGAAATACAGCAAATATTTAGACACGATATTCAAACTTACCCAAATACAAATCTGCCAAATTCCATCAGCCAAAAAGCATTACATATTGCTCCCATAGCAAAAATTACCTGTAAGAGGAAGATGAATCTCTTTTCAGTTAATTACAGAAATTATGTCACAGGCATGTATTTCAATTCTGTATTTGCATAAAACAGATTAATATGACATCACAGCTTTGGAGAAATTATGAATTTATTTTTCTGCATAAAATTGCCATCTGAATTATATTACCAGGCAGTTACAATGATAGAATGAATTGTTTTGAGAAATACTAGATTGTTAACGCTGGAAGGCCATGATTTACAATTGGGGTGGCATGCCTTTTTATGGTATAAGGAAAGCAAAGTACATGGATATTTTCGGAGACATTATATTCGAGATGCTTTATTGTCAACATGGGAGAAAATAAGGAAACAACATTATGTGAAAATACCAATCGGATTATCAACTAAAGAGGCATTTGCATATCAAATTGTTTTTAAAATGGAACACATAGCTAGATATAGTGAAATTTTAAATGAAAAGGGTGAACTCAAATCAAAACAAGAATTAGATGAACAAGAGATAAAGATGAATTTGTGTTTATGTGCAAATAAATTCTAGATATGACAGTAAGACAGAAGGGTTTTATAAAGAATTTACTGAATTAGATAAAATCTTAACAGGTACTGAGGAGAGGATGATTAAAAAAATATATGGTTATTTACTAGGAGTGAAATTAGAAGAGCAAGTTAAAAAAACAATATTGCCTGGGGGAAAAATATGGATATGGGATAGATCTAGAAAAATGGCAGAAACCATGGACTAGAAACTATAAACTAACAATGTCGACAGCTTATAATTTGTATAAGATGTTTTACAGGTGGCATTCACCCCTAGCAAGAATAGCAAGGATGTTCAAGGATAAATCAGTAAAGTATTGGAAATGCCATCTGGCGCCTGGATCATATTACCATATGTGGTGGACATGCATGGAAGCTGAAAGATACTGGATTAAAATACACACATGGCTGAAAATAAAATGATGAAACAGCATATAGATCTAAAACCAGAGATGTTCTGATTGGAAATTTTACCTGAAGGTTACAACAAAGAATTGACATATGTCATTATTAATGTTTTAACTGCAGCTAGAATTGTATTTGCTCAAAATTGGAAAAATGAGAAAATTCCGACAGAGGAGGAGGAGGTGATTAAGAAAATAATGGAATGTGCAGAAATGAGTACATTAATATTAGCAATTGATATGATAAACGTAATATGAATGTAACCTGAATGTAAATTCAAACCTAAGAGAAAAAGACTATCAATATTATGCACCAACTGACACACTGTATAACTGAAAAAAGACTTTATTGTTGTTTTATGTTTGTTCATCTGTTTGTTAAAAATAAAAAACCTTTTTTTTAAAAAAATTGCCATCTGTTTCACTTACTTGTCCCACACAGACGAAACAGCTGAATATTATTGTACCCCATCTGTAAAGGAGTTTGAATAATTTAAAGTCAGCATTGTAATTGGGAACTGCCTCCACACAAAATGAAACTAGAAATGAGGTAAAATTCTTTAGAAGTGAATGGACTAGATTGAAGAATCTTTTCTCTCTTCTGGATGTAATTATCTGAAAACGATCATTTATTTACCTCAAAAGAGTACAATCAATAATCATAAAAATAGATCAAATGTCAAATGTATATTCCATTTTCTTCCGTTCATACCGGGGTGGGATTCTACCAGTTCACACCTATTCACTAGAACTGGCTGTTAACATTCTAAACAGTTCAGAGAACCGGTTGTTAGAAGAAATTACTGGCCTAATCCTGTAAGGAAGGCAGGAAGGAAACATTCTGGTGTTGCTTATAGAAACTGCCTCTCCATTAACTCTCATTACATTCTTGGCAGGACTAGACTTCCTGTCTCAGGAAATTCTCTGGACTTTTTCCTCCCTCCTTTGCTCCATCCAGTCACATGACCACCAAGCCATGCCCACCACCTAAGCCATGCCCACAGAACCAGTGGTTAAAAAATTTGAATCCCACCCCTGATTCATACACATTAATTTTGGGGAGGAACCCTCCCAGGAAGGAGAGCCACATGAAAATCCAAAAAGGGCAATAGAAGCTTTGACTGTTAAGGAGAAAAAAATGGAAAATTAGGGCAGCTGGGAATTAAGTAAGGAAAAAAAAGACACAAAAATCTATTTAATTGACTAAATGAGCACTCTCTTAGTTTATATTGAGGATAATTGTAGGATCTAACTGAAATAAGCAACACAGTAAGCTATTTCTTGATATCCTCAAAGAAAAAAGTTAATTTATACTGATAGAATTCAAACGAGAAAACCAAGATTCTGCTATAACATGAATGTATGTATTTGGACATAATCTTATCTTACAATTCTGAAACTTCATGGACAACCAACTAATGGAGGGGAGGAGGGGAGAAATAAACAGAATGATAGAGCCTTAATAAAAATCTACTTTCAAATAGTGAACAATTCAGCTGTGAGTTCTTGCAAAATTATTAGGAAGAAGAGCTTGGACTTCCACGCAATTGCGGAATACAAAATGTACAAAATGCATAAATTCAAGAACAGAATCTTCTAGAAATGCCTGGAAGATTCAAAGTTCCCTTTGCAGCAAGCAGTTCTGATTTTCCAAGTCTCTGGAAGTAACCATCCAAACCAGAAATGGGTTGAGAGCTTCTGGATATGGTGTTTTCAACAAGGCAAGCCACTTTCAGACTTTTCCTAACATGCCCCAATACATTTACAGTTTGGATTATGTATTCTAGATCAGATCACCCAGACCTGAAAAGTTTTGGCATGGTCTGGAGGGAAAAAGATCCAACATTTCTCAACTGCTTCCTTTTTAAAAACACGAGTTTTGCATAAAGAGCACTCCACTTTAAGCATCATATTAATTTTAATGAATGGATTTTTTGAACTCTAGCAGATAAAGCAACTAAGGAAATGCTAGCATTTGTCAACTAACCATACTAAAAAGAAACATGAACTACAGCTCATATTCGTGCCACTATTTAAAAAAAACATAAGATGGATTTAGCAGCTATCTTCAAGAAAAAATGGTCATAATTACCTTATTCCAAAGATTCTGTCTATCAAAAAGCCTCCAAAAAAACATAGAAACACATTAGGCCAGGAATACCAGGCATACAATGCCATGAATTCAGCTGTGTTTATTTTCATATCCTAAATAGAAGAGAATACAATATTTAAGCACTGCTTTAATTTTTAAACTTTCTTTCAAAATAATCCATAATCCATCCAACACAATATGACATTGCAATATTAGGTCATTCCTCTAAAAATTGCTATCTTGCTGCAGGGAAAGATTAATACTGGTATCAGAAACAAAATATGCAAATATTGTTGCACAAATAAAAATATATAGCTTAAAAAAAGATAGTAATCAGGTAGGAACTAAGGTGTTCTATACATAGATTCTTCAGGATCTGGAAAAAGTCCTTGTACAAAACAAACCATATTTTTTGTCAACCTTGCATACTTTGGTTTTGTATTATCTCCCTGCTTCAGAGGATGATGCATTTATCATCAAAACGACTACAATAAATAGCCTTGCAGCTGATTTTTTATTTCCTCAGTTCTTTTCTTCACATTAAAGATGCTAATGGCTAGTGATCCGGGTCATTTATGGCAGGGGTCGCCAATCTTTTGGACCTCAGCAGTCACCAAACTCATAATTTTAAATCCTGAGGACCAGAGACCCTGGGAAAATCCCCCCAAAAAGTCTGCAGGAAAATTCTCCACCCCCTTTTCCTACTGATGGATCATTCTATATTTGGGATAACAGGATACCAGCTCCGTTCTCAGGGAGAGGGAGAGGGAGGGAGGGAGGGAGGGAGGGAGGGAGGGAGAGACTGAGACTGAGACTGAGACTCTTGGCTTCATGCAAGGAAAGCAGCAGAGAAGTCTTTCTTTCTCTCCCCCAAACTCCGCCAGAAATGAGTCTTTGTGAGACTTGTCGCACCGGAGCAGCCTCTTGGAGCAGGATGACTTGCAGGGTCCCAAAGACTCATTTCTTGCAGAGTTTGGGGGCGAGAAAGAAAGACTTTTGCTGCTTTCCTTGTGTGCAGCCAAAAGCAGAAGGAAGAAGCAGAAAGCAGTCCAGTGTCCAGGCAATGTGCATAGAGGAAATGGGGCAAGTTCCCCCCTCCACCCTTTTCCCCCTCCCCTCACTAAGTATTATTCGCAATACAAGCGACACAAGCCTTGTGAGATTCCCACACAGCTTGGATTAGTTAGTTAGTTTACTTTGTCATTGCACCTCATACAACGAAATCAAGCACTATCTTCAGTGCACATCATGACCGTGAAAATAAACACAAACACACATCCTTCACACTCCACATTAATTTCTTGGGGGGTACTTTGGGGTGACATCTCTCTGCGGAGGACCAACATTTTCTCACGAACCACCAGTGGTCCCCAGCCCACTGGTTGACAACCACTGCTTTATGGCATACACTGTCATAATTTTCAACAGACAAGGTACTCCTCTTATGCTTTGAGATGAAATAAATATAAAATGCCTGCATTTTTGGGTTTTTTTCTCCTGAAGAAAAGGTATGTATTCTTAGACCATTGTGATTTTACATTGTGTTATTACTGATAATTGATGCTTAACTGCTTTCAGAGACAATCTCTAGTATAATCTATCTGTCATTTAGGACAATCAATATCCTGATTCTTCAGAAGAACAATTATATTTTATTATATTTTAAATAAGTTTTCATTATCTGATGCTTATTTGGAATCATTTCTGGTTGTTAAAACATAAACAACATGTAATGAAAATTCCTTGCTATGATGGAAAAAAAACAATGCATCCCAAGATTTAAGCAGAAAAAGGAGTGAAATTCAGCATATTTTGCTCTTCACTCACCCTCTGAACTTGAGCCTGCAGAGCTGCTGGGGTGTCATAGCAAAAATAGCTGCCTAGGGAAGAAAAGAGCAGAAAACTTGTGTAAAAAAAAAAAACATTCTGAAAATGCTTATGTCAACAACCTATGCAAGTTATTTGGAACCCACAAAAAAAAATTAAAATATCCTCTACTAAACGAGAAAATTCATTTATTTATTCAATGTATATCAATCCACCCTCTTCATTTGTCCAGGATGAAAAAAAGAGAATCAAAGCTAAAAGAGACCTGGTTAATTTCCAAGTGATGCCAATACCTCCAAACCCAGGATCAACAGCAAAGAGCAACTTTCCAATCATGGCAATTGATAAAAAAATAACCACGAATGCCCTCTCCTCCTAGCCAAAACTCATCAGCGACTAGAGTTTGCTTTCTCCCATTATGCTCCTTTCGTTTTCCGTCTTCACTGATCCCTTCCAGGAGGAAAACAGCCACGCAAGCTCAGCCCATTTGAGTCGCCCCACGTCTAGAAATAATTTCGAGCAAAAAGGGAGCGGCAAAATCAAGAATGTCTGGCGAGCATCCGTGACACGCTTTCTTTGCACCCTCGCACAAGGCGAAACTTTCTTCCGCCCCCCTATTTATTACACAGCCCCTATTCAACCAGGAATCACAGGGATCACCGACCGAAGCCCAGGAAGCACATGAGCGCCAGCACCAGCAGCCTGTGGACCAGCCGCTGCGGGTCGCACAACGCCGGCAAGGGCTCGCGCGCGGGGTCGCCATGGTCTTTGGGCAGCGATTCCTCATCCAGTAACGCCCGTTCCTCTTCCTCCATCGCCGCCATCTTAGACAACCCCCGCCCCCCCCTCCGCCGCCAACAAAACACTAGGGATCACGTGAGCCCCCGTCACATGACGTGACCACGCCTCGCGTGAGTCTCGGCACGGTATGCAGAAAGGGAAGGCCCGGCGATGGGCGTGGCTTAGAATTTCAAGCGATGTGGCCCGAGCCTATGATCGCAAAGGCGGAGGGGGGGGGGGGATTTCTTGGAGATCAGGGACCTCCGAACTTGGCGCCTGGAAGACTTCAACGCCCAGAATGCCTCAGCCAGCATGAATTCTGGGCGTTGAAGTCCGCAAATCTTATACAGGCGCCGAGTTTGGAAACCTTTGTTGTACTTCTAATCTGTGTCTACATTTCCTGTTTGGACGGTCAACACTGGGCTCCCTCGACTTGTGATGCGTTGCTCATTTAAAATGCAAGAGCAACATTAATTTTTTTGCAGAACAATGGGGAAAAAATGCTGTCTTTGCTAATATTTATGGTTTTTACTCTTATAGGTGGAAGTTCCTATCTGCCTCCTGTTTTAATGTCTTTCCTAAGTCAAGGGTATTCTATAAACTTTTATTAGACCGGTAGTTAGGCAAATTTGTTTATTTATTCATTCGTTTATTTATTTGTTTATTTATCATACATATTTTTGTAACATTTTTCCTGAAAGTGCAGGGTTGCTTTTTTTTCTGGATTAACCAAAAGTTGGTCCATTGCTTGCAGCCGAAATTGACCAACCGGATCGTTTGCTTGAGCCTGATGTGGACTAAGAGAGCGAGGGGCCCAAAGTCACCAGGTGGCTTCCATGCCTAAGACAATCTTCTAGTTTCTTGCCTGGTCCCCAAACTTACTAGACCAGGAAGCTCCAAACTTGGCAACTTTAAGACTTGTGGATTTCAGGTACAAGTTTTCAAGTTGCCAAGTTTGGAGGCCCCTGTACTAGACCAAACTGATTCTTACTTGGATTAGGGTGGGTGTCAAGCTCTCTGGTTGCTGTTTTTCTGGTATGTTAGTTTTATTTTGCCCAAATTAACTTTACTAATTAAGCTTATTAATTATGTATTAATTATTAATTAACCAAATTAACCTTAGACTGTCTACTTTTGACCTCACCCCCTTCCTAAGAGGCCTGCAGGGCACCAATATGCCTATCATCCCTGTCCTATTGCTTTTTATTTTTCTTATAAGTATCTCATGTATTCAAAACTGTATTTATTCTTATACCTGTATCTTGTAATCGATTGACAAATTAAATAAATACTAAATACAAATGTGCATGTTTCCTTTCTTCATGTTATTGTCTCATTATAACACAAGCTCTGTATCCATGCTTCGCTATGAAACTATGTGATCAGGCTTAGTTTTTGGGGAGGAAAATAAGGGGAAAAAATTGTGCTTCTGCTTATGAGCATCCATCAGTATTCATCTGGCTAGCGTCATGTCAGTGTGTGAAAGAGTTGAGAGTTGTTTGGAAGCTGAAGCAGTATTTGCTGTGTGAGCAAGTAGGAGCTAGCAAGGAGCCTGGACATGGCTTAGCTCAACTGTTCTGTACTAAAGCTGCTTGGTGCTCTGAAGCTGAAACTCCTCTGCTTGTGTTTTGCAAGTGGAGAGGGGAATAGAACTCCTTAGCATCAGAGCGTGTTAATAATAATATATGAAATACTGATGCTCTGATGGTCATTTTGAAAAATCCTTTCTTAATGAGCACCGAGAAGCCAAGAGAAACACATGTGCAAAATTTCAAGTTTGTAGGCTTTACAGTTCTGGAGATTTTATGATGATGCATGAATGGTATTTCACTTTTATATGAAATAGATAAGCCACACAGAGCCCTGATGGTGCAGTGGTTAGAATGCAGGATTGCAGGCTAATTCAGCTTACTGCCAAGATTTCGATCCTCACTTGTTCAAGGTTGACTGAGCCTTCCACCCTTCCGAGATTGGTAAAATGAGGACCCAAATATGCTGACTCTGTAAACCACTTAGAGAAGGCTGTAAAGTACTGTGAAGCAGTATAAGTCCAGTGCTATTGCTATGGCTATCTAGGAATCAGAAAATAATATTAATTAAAATGCATTTGTTCAACATGCATATTAGAAAAGGTTAGAGAAACAACAGATTGGCTAACAAAAATTTCAGTGTAACCTTTACATAGGCATGAAAGATCATAAATAATCTGCCATTTTGATTGGGAAGAATGTTTTTTGTTGTTTTGCTTTTTTTGGTCGGGGATTTTCAGACTTTGGCTTAGTAGATTATGCTTTGTATCATCTATTTGTGAGAAACGATAAATGTTTTAGTAGATGGAGCTTAAAAAAAAAAAAGGAAATCTGGTACCATCTTTTCCAATTAACATATTTTTCTCCCAAGATGTAATACTATTTTGTTAGCTGCAGCTCATTTGGTTAGAGGATTTTAGCACATGGTGGCACTCTAGAGCTATCCACTGGTGAACTGGTTAAAAGAAACCTGAAAGATCTGTTGCATGTTCATGTGTAAATGAAATATTATAATGTTAAAAATATTAAATCTCTTCTGGATAATCCAATCTAGTCACCTGAATTTAAAATACTCAACTAGCAACCTCTTGCTGAATAAATAGTCTTTCCTGTCTATTTGTTTGGGAATTATAGCTATTGTTAATGCACTGTTGGCATTATTAATTGATTTGTATATTATATTCCATTCTGTGAATGGCTTGGGTGCAATTGGTTATGGCATGTATGGGTGCCAGTATACTCATTAGATTCTATTTTGGTGCTTGCCAGGATCCCTACTCAAACTGATTTTTAGAAATCTTTAAATAAAAATTAGGGGTGGCGGAAGAAATGCTGTAAAGTACCAGCATCAAGCATATATTATTTTTATAAGAAAGCTGCAGGACCACATAAAAATTCTAAAGCCATTCTTATCTCCTGTAATTGTGGGCAGCTGCATCCGAATACATGGATTTTTGGAAAGGAAGCAAGAGAGAGGATTTGCATCACAACACTGCTGCAATGCACTTGGTACCTTGCAAGTATGAAAGGGCAGACTTTTTATCCATTCCATCCTTGTGGCTAGCTGAGGTCACCTCATTTGCTCAGGTGCCCAGAAAAGCAAGATAGAGCAATAGATACCTTTCAAGGAAACTAGCATTGGCCAATAACTTCACCAGATAGCCTTCGTAACTGACAGTGGCCCCTAATTCTTTTAAGTGCTGATAATATATCCTCAAGGGTTCAGAAGGTTCCCATAGTGTCATCCTTTTTCAAGAATCTATTATACAAGAAGCATAAGTTGTTTTTATGATACAACAGAATGCAGCAGAGAAAACAGGGAGAGAATGGTTTCTGCACCACCCCCCCCCATTATTTTAGCTCTGCTCTGGGCCAATGTAACTGAAAGAGGGTTTAGAACATGGATATCAAACTCGGGGCATCACATGACATTCTGCAATATTTTTCCCATTTGCAGAGCTGGGGTGAGTGTGGCCTGTGCATGATGCATCCCACCCGCAGACTACCAGTTTGACACCCGTGGTTTAGAATGAAGGAATAATTAATCATCTGAGCCCCTGTCCTACTTTTATTATAAGGATGCATTGGGAATTTTTATTGTTAAATATTTTCTCTGCAACCCCTTGGCCTGATCTGATCTGTTCAAACTAAATCTTTATTTTGCTGATTTCCCTCCCACACCAGATTTGGTCCTTTTCTGTTCCATCTCTAGAGAGTTATTGTGCTGACAGATTCTGTGATGCTTTTCACATAATTTTCCCCCCATATTCCACTGAGTTGGAAAGAATGAAAAAAGTATATCACATCAGTTTCAAACATAAAGATTTTTGCACTAGTTCACACAATGGTTGTGAAGCTGTATAAATATGCCCATTGGTTTTTTAATATAATATTTGGTTTATTCAAAGAAAGTTAAAATACAAAACACTAAAATATTTTTAAAAAGAAGAAAAAACACAACAAACAATACATTCAAAAGGAAACATGTTTTAGGGAAAAAAAGACTAACACATATACACAGAGTATCCTCCCTAGTTGAGTGCTGATAATAGGGCAATGTTTGTTTCCCACCCTTTGCAAAACAGGCCAAAAGAATTTTAAATTACTAAACACTAAATCTGTTTAGAAATCATTAACCTGTCAGCTATACTACATGAATAACAAGGTAGTTAACAAATGTTTTATTACTTTAACCAATTAAAAAATATTGTTTTTCCATATATGGCCATTGTTGATCTATAAGCAATGTTCTCTATAGCTTAACATGTTGCATGATTCCAGATAATTCTGACTTATCATGATTTAACAAATTATAGTTTAGTAAGGAAAATTTGCAAATAAAGTCCTTGCAATTCTTTGCTGACTGTATACATATTCCTAAGGCAGCCTGCTGTAATGTTGTGTATCTCAGGTATGTTGGCTTACAATTTATGAAATCCCCAATAATCTTTCCATGTTGAAATTAATGGTAGAATTATAATCCATCAGTTCTAATTTCAAACCTGTGAAATGTGTGATCATCTTAGTTTTCCCAGCATACTATAAATAAGAAAGAAGATCAAGTATTCTCTGAGCTTGCTTGTTTGCTTGCAGATATTCGTTACCAGCAGGGGCGAGATTCAATTTTTTTAACAACCGGTTCTGTGGGCATGGCTTCATTGGTGAGCTTTGCTTGGTGGTCATGAGACTGGGTGGACGTGGCTTGGTGGTCATGTTATTGGCTGGGTGTGGCCAACTCAATATCACTCACATCGAGGCATGCATCTCCTCGCCTGGCCTCTCATGACTGTGGGGATGCTGCAACAGTGTGCAAGTGTGAAAAATGGTCATAAGTCACTTTTTTCAGTGCCATTGTAACTTTGAATGGTCCCTCCACACAAGCAAAGTACTAGCAAAGGAGGGGAAAAAAACTCCAGAGAAGTTCCTGAGTCAGGAAGTCTAGTCCTGCCTAGAATGTAATAAGGGTTAACGGAGAGGCAGTTTCTGTAAGCAACACCAGAATGTTTCCTCCCTGCCTTCCTTACAGGATTAGGCCAGTAATTTCTTCTAACAATCGGTTTTCCAAACTGCTTAGAATGTTAACAACCAGTTCTAGCGAATGAATAGGTACAAACTGATAGAATCCCACCCCTGGTTACCAGGCTTGGTAACAACTTTGGTGCAAACAAAACAAGTGGGTTTTTTTGTTAGTTTGTCTTAATTCTATCTCACCTTCTGGGGAGGAATTATGATAACGTGAATATAGCAGTTTATACAGTGATAATGTTGCAATAGCTCAGTGATAGCTAACCTTTGTGTCCTTATGTGGCGAAAGTACATGTGCATACATGCGCATGTGGCCTGCACCCATCATGCACTCTGTGTAACCCCCCTGCCCCCAGCGCATGTGTGCATGATCCCCACATGCAACAAGCAAACCCCTGCACCACGTGCACCTCTGTGCATGCATGTACATCACACCCGCATCCCCCACCCTCAGCATATACACAGCAGATACCGGACAATCATCTGGCTGGCAGGAGGCATGCACACATGTGCAGTACACCCGATCTGGGGTGACAGCTCGCGTGCCAGCAGAAATGACTCTGCATGCCACTTCTGGCACACATGCCATAGGTTCGCCATCACGGCAATAGTTTCCCCTAAAGAATCCTGGGTAGAATGAGTTTGTAAGGATATGTTCTCCCTATCTACAATTCCTAAGAAAAGGAAAATTACCACTAATTATTGTTTGTATCTATCCATTGTATAGATGCACTTTTAAAATTGAAATGTTGCAGAATATTGAAATAAAATACATTGTTGTCATTTATGACCAATTTGAAAGCATGCATTCTTGTTTCATATAAGTGCAAATACACATTCTCTTTATATTAAAATCTTAGTATCACTTTTCAATTCAATGCAATAGTAATTTAAGAAAAGCCTAGAAAAGCTAAAATATTTTTGCTGTTATCAATTGACTTCAACATAGTTACCACTCCACCTTTGCCATAGTTTCCATCAAAGCTGCCTTTACCTTGGAGATGACCTTGTTCTGTCTGAAGCTAATGCCTTTAATGTATTATATGAGTTAAATCTAAGATGATTCTCAAATGCTTTACCAATAAGTGTTTATAACACAAATAAATACAGTAGACTAGAGCTAGGGCCAGACTTTAGAATGTTTATTACTGGAGCAATTCCTGTCTGCACATAAATCAGAGCACTCAAAGTGCCATATGAAACCAAATGTTCAGTTTAACAGCATAAAATTGAGCAAAAACTGTGTACAGTACTTTATAGGGGCTATAAAATCTGCAGGTATGTAATCACCCTGATCTATCAAAGATCAATCGGCATTCCAGATAATAAATATTCAAGTGAAACAACTCTTGGAGTTGTTTTTTTTAATATGATTTCCAGCAAAGGTGTTGCAAAATATAACAAGCTAGGAATGTAGCAGCAGTAGCATTTTCAAAACATTTGAATACCGTTTTCTGTGGGTTTATTCAACTTCAGTGGACCTTCCCCTGACAGAATGGTAACTATTAGACCAGGGGTCTTCAAACTTGACAACTTTAAGACTTGTACACTTCAATTCCCAGAATTCTTCCTCCCATCATGTTAGCTCAGGAATTTTGGGAGTTGAAGTCCACAAGTCTTAAATTTGCTAAGTTTGAAGAGCCTTGTATTAATTCGACTGTGCTTAAACAGCTGTATTTCTTTGCATTAGCAATTAGTTCCATTGTCTTGTTTTGCTTTGGAATAAACCTGTACACTTGTTCATTTGTTTTTTTAATTGGATTTATACGTTGCCCCAATCTGTTATGTTTCTGGATAGCTTATAAAATCAAAATAGTAGTAAAAACAAAGAATTACACCATCCAATTGTGAAAGTCGGGAAAAAAGGCCATTCACAAAAACCTAAAATATCACTAAAGGATTTTATTTGATCCAGGTTCTAAGGTCAAAAAGATCTAAAGTAAAGAACCAAGTTTTAAAGGTTCATTTAAATAGTGCCAGGATGGAAGCTACACAACTGCTGTGCTGCGTGAGCCATTTTCTTGAAGGGCAAGCTAAGGTTGACGGTTGGTATCTGATGAACAACAAGTATTATTTTGGAGGAAGCAACTAGCATAGAAAGAAAAACAGAAACAAAAATTGCCTAATTATATTGCACAAATCTCCCTCTTTCCCATTTCCCCATTAAGCAGTAAAATTGCCTCCCTCTCTCCTCATGCTTTATTTCCAGACTGTTTGGAACTCCGCAAAGGCAAAATTATCTGCCTTATATGTCTCTGCCAAATCTGAATAGTGGATAAAGGGTAAATATCCCTTTCATCTCAAGTCTTTCTTATCTCTCCAGACTTTGTTTGCAAGTGTTTTAGTTGTGTGTTGTATATTTCAACTTCAAGCAGTTGGGTGTTCTCCTGATGTGAATACTTCAATTCCAAGAACTCCTAGCTAGTAGTCATCCAGCTGGATAAGAATGATGTAAAATGTTTGGGATCAGAATCTTTTGGGATCAGAATTTTAATTGACAGAACATTATACTGAGTTTTCCAGCTTTGCTATAAGTACATGAGGTTTTCTATTACATTTTCTATTTAACAACTGTGATAACAGACATGTCTGCAAGTGGACATTTTATGTATCTCTGAAGGGTTTTTCTTTAGCTGATGATTAGGTGACTCAAAGAAGTAGTCTTATTCAAATTACAGTGTTCTTGCTTTACTCAGACTTGAGTGAAAACATATAACATTTATTGATTAAATATAAATATTTAACCATTGCACTACAGTGGCATAGTGGTTAGAATGCAGTACTGCAAGCTACTTCTGCTGGCTGCTGACTGCCAGCAGTCTGTCAGTTTGAATCTCACCAAGTTCAAGGTTGACTAAGCCTTCCATCCTTCTGAGGTTGGTAAAATGAGGATCCAAATTGTTGGGAGCAATGTGCTGACTCTGTAAACAGCTTAGAGAGGACTTTAAAATATTGTGAAGTCTAAGTGTTATTGCTAACTTTGTAACTTTGAAAGGCCATTAAATAAACTGTTGTAAATTGAGGACTACTTATATTAACCTTCTGATAATGCTTAGAAAGGGCTGTAAAAGGACTGTGAAGCGGTATATAAGTGCTATTGCTATTTACATTGAAAATAAAATAAATTACTCCTTCATTAAAACAATTTTAAGGTAGAGAGGTTAGATTTGAAAGCTGGTGTCAAACTAGCAGCCCACGGGCTGGATGCGTCTCACACACACACAGGCCATGCCCACCCCAGCTCCGTGAAGGGGGAAAACATTGCAAAATATCACACGACGGCTCCAATCTCTGAGCTTTGCAGGTGGTCCAGCAAGATATCATGGTTGATGATATTGAAAGCTGCCCCAGGAGTCTACATGGTCTAGGACAGCTGAACTGCCATGATCATGGTCCTGACATCGGTCATCTAAGGAAACAACCAATACAATCTCAGTCCCATATCTGTGCCTAAAAGCTGCCTGTATGGAGAACTACAGCTGACTGACAACTTATGCTGAAATTCTGATGAATATTCCCAGCAGCTTCCTCATGGCATTAAACTGATGAGGGACAAAATAATTTACAGCATAGCTGCCAGAGAGCACAAAAGCAGTCACCCAGTACTGTTCTCTGAAACTGCTCCTCCAGTTGAAGTGGAGCCATTCCAATACAGTGACTCTCACTTGGTCAGGCGCAGGAAACCAAGAGACAACATAGAATTCAAAGCACAGTGAGTTTATTCCATGGAACTTGTCCACAAGAGTCTGATCTATTAATGGTCAAGACAAATTGGCGCCAGCTAAGAACAAGAGACTTCAAGGGGTTGAACTGGGGTGTCTTCCAAGGCAGTAGGGACTCTAGGCCAGGGGTGTCAAACTCAATTTCACTGAGGGCCACATCAGGATTGTATTTGACCTAGGGGAGCTGGGTGGACTTGGTCAGGGAAGGCATGGCCAGCCCGACACCACTCATGTTGGGGGCATCTGTAGTGGCTGGGGTGGGATTGGGGGGATCCTCTTGCAGCCTTTTGCCAGCAAAAACAGAGGGCCATGTGCTGCCCTCTTGAGCTCCATTTTCATTGGCAGAGGGCTGCAGGAGGCTGTTCCGGCCGAAAATGGAGCCCAGAGGAGCCATGTGTGGCCCATTTTTGCTGGCAAAGGCACCATGGGCTGGTTCTTCACTGTTTCCAGGGCAGCCCCACAGAGCGAATCTAAATACCCCATGGGCAAATCCAGCCCATGGGCCTTGAGTTTGATACTACTGCTCTAGATGGATGATTTGACGTTTGAGCTCAGCCTGGTCATCTCCTACATACTTCTAGGGATGATCATAGTTAAAGGCAGGGGTGGGATTCTACCAGTTTGCACCTATTCATTCGCTAGAACTGGTTGTTAACATTCTAAGCAGTTTGGAGAACTGATTGTTATAAGAAATTACTGGCCTAATCCTGTATGGAAGGCAGGAAGGAAACATTCTGGTGTTGCTTACAGAAACTGCCTCTCTATAAACCCTTATTATATTCTTGGCAGGATTAGACTTCCTGTCTCGGGAACTTCCCTGGAATTTTTTTCCCCTCCTTTGTTGGTACTTTGCTTGTGTGGAGGGACCATTCAGAATTACAATGGCACTGAAAAAAATGACTTATGACAATTTTTCACACTTACGACTGTTGCAGCATCCCCACAATCTTGAGAGACCAGGTGAGGAGATGCGTGCCTCGATGTGAATGATATTGAGTTGGCCATGCCCAGCCAATAACATGACCACCAAGCCACACCCACCAACTAAGCCACGCCCACAGAACCAATTGTTAAAAAATTTAAATCCCACCCCTGGTTAAAGATACCAAAAAAACAGAATTATCAGAGACACAGTCTCTGTTTTACTCCTACAAAAAGCAAAGCAACTACTTTTAACTGTTTAACTTTTCACATTTCTATACTTTAGGTAGTGTTATTTTTAATTTATTGTTCCTGCTCTGAATTTCAAGCAATAAAGGGATAAACACCGTAAACTCAATTCAACAAAAATATGAATTTAAGCATGTATCTTGTATAAATAACATTAAAAATTTCAAGAAAGATTGGGTGTCACTATTTGGGGGGGGAGGGAAGGTAAGCTATAATTTCTAACCAATCCACAAACCAACTTAAAACCTGCAATCTCCTTTGCAGCAGAACAGATTTTCATATTTATTTTCTGCACAGGAAGAAAATGAAAAATATGCTAACAGAGCAACACAATCACAAAATATTTTATTACTCTTAAGGTATCTAGTTCAGGGACTGATTTAAAATTTTCACTTCATACAGATTATATTGCTCTACAATATTCTATCTCGGAGTTCATCACACATTCTTTAGAATCCCCCAATGACATAAATATTGTTCATGATTAGAAGGAACGCAATTCCTTATACTAGAGGACAATTAATAAAATAAATCAGACCAAATAAATTAATCAGCACACAGTGTTTCTTTTTCTACCATGGATCTTAGGTTTAATTGCATTATCTTATGGCAGGCCAATAAATATGAAACCAGAAAGCTGTTTTTTGGCCAAAATTCTAGAATATATTTTTCTTGATGTCCCCACATGAAAGTGTTTAAAAAGGGAACATGATCAAATAGCCTAAAATATTTTGCTTCTTCCAGTATGTGTTTTATCTACTTATTGCTCAAACTGAAATTTTAGATGGCATTGTAACATCATCCTCTGACCAAAAAGCCAGGAGTGGGATTCTACCAGTTCTGGCCCCCTCTGTAGAACTGGTTGCTCTGAAGAGCAGCAAACAGAGAGCATACATAGAACTGGTTCTATGTCTGCTGCTCTTTTGGCCCACCTGCCCACCCAGGCTCTTACCTGACTTGTACTTCCTGCTTTTTCAACCACAGCTGCTCTGTGCAACACAGCTGCGGTGTGAAAAAGCAGGAAAAAAGTGCCTTTTCAACCGCTACATACCCATTCACAGTGCTTCTCAGCTTTCCAGGCAGTTAACTGACGATGATATACACGCGTGCACAGCATAAAATCACCCAATCGGTAGTTACACCGGTCGGATCTCACCCCTGCAAAAACCTACATAAAAATAGGAACAGATATATAAAAATGGCAATCTTGTGAATACCAGAGACTTTCCATTTTCCACACATTTGGTGTAAATTGTTCACTAGGACAAACTTTTTTGCAGTGGGATATTTCAAGTTTATGCAGCTTTGGCTCTTTTAATTAAATACTAGCATGGATAGGATCATAGTATCTGGAGATTTTAAGAACTGAAACTGAAATAATTGAGGGAAATTAGGATGAAGGATGCACAGTGGGGGCAACTGGTCAAGTACAGGTAGTCCTTGTTTAGCAATTTCAGTTGAGACCAGTAACTCAATCATTAAGTGAAGCAATTGCTAATTGAAAGTGTGACTGTGCTTAGTTTAGTTTAGTTTAGTTTAGTTTAGTTTAGTTTAGTTTAGTTTAGTTTAGTTTAGTTTAGTTTAGTTTAGTTTAGTTTA
>BLBF01000040.1:24601835-24624944 GCA_015471245.1 Laticauda colubrina
TAGTTTAGTTTAGTTTAGTTTAGTTTAGTTTAGTTTAGTTTAGTTTAATTTAAGGCCCGGTCCCACTGGCCGATGGACGCAAAACGTATGCAAAAAGGACACAGCGGACGAGCAAAATTTTGGGGGTGGCTCCATCCGTTGTCATCCACTCCAAAAAGTGGCGCAAATTTGCATAAACAGAACGGAAAAGAACAGGAAAGAATGGACGTGGGTAGTATGTATCGGGGATGTTAAATGGATGTTCATAGGAAGCCTAGTGGATGAAAGCGGATGGAAGCGGATGACACCTCTGAAGGGGTTCCGGGGGAGAATTTCAAAGCGGACGCATAGCGGATGAAGCGGATGCATCACGTACGCCTAAAGGAAAGAAAGGGGATGCCACACGGATGTATATCGGATGCAAACTGTTCACTGCATATCCTTTCTATTTCCGTGCTACTAACGCTGTGTAGACGTTCCATGTACCTTTTGTTTCCTCCCTCTTTCCATTTTCAGCTGCAACGGATGTGAGTTGCGAGGATGCCCAGAGGATGCAGAGAGGATACAGTGGATGTTTAACGAATGATAAACGGACATAGAACGTTTGTTGCTCGTATGTCGCGGATTTGTGCAGCTCAAAACTTTTTGCACGGATGAAATCACAGTGGATGGGATGCTTGGATAGAGCATATGAAACACGTATGCAATGAGTACACAATGAATGCATAGCGTTTTCCAACGGATGGCAAGCTTTTTTTAACGTTTTACATCCTCTTTGCATCCGTAAGTGCAGTGGGACCGGGCCTTTACTTTCTTGTCATTGTATCTTGTAAAACAAAATTAAATACCCTCTTCAGTGTACATTATGACTGAAAAGAAACACAAACACACATCCTTCATATTCTATACATTGAATTGAAAACTCCTGATATTGCATTAATATTGCAGTAGAGTTACTGCCCAGGGATAGAAGCTGTTTTTCATCTATTTGTCCTTGTTTTTATTATCCTGTACCATCTGCCAGATGGTAATAGTTCAAAAAAAGGATGCCAAGGATGAGATGAATCTGAGATTTTGATCTCATTTCAGCTTTTCTTGGCTTTATAGACCTGTGAAGATCGTAAATGCAAGGTATAGATTGCGAAGTTACATTTTCATCACCATTGAAGTAACTAAATGAAGTAACACCATTGAAATAACTAAACACCACTGCAGTCACTAAATGAGACAATAGCTAAACAAGGACTATCTGTGTAAACATCAATGGAGATTATATAAGAGAACAAATGAAGGCAAGTCTCAGGCTATGAAAATCATCTAATTTGTTTCAAACTTCATGTGTAGAAGATGAAGAAAGTCTGGGAAGTTTGTACAGTTATTATTTTCTGTGTAAGATCAGCCAGATGGCAGCCGTAACCCATCTCAGTTGATCTCAAAAGGTGAAGTGGGATTCATCTCAGTTAGTACTTGGATGGCTTACAGGACTGTAGGGTGGATTAGGAAATTGAAAACAAATTCCACAATGAAGCAATGGTAAACTATTTTCCCACTGCTGACAAGAAAATTATGCTCTCCGGGCAGTTTTCAATTAAAAAAACACTAATATAATCACAACTTGAATAAAAAGCATGCAGTTGTGCTGTCCCACTCACTCATAAGCATACATAACAATGGTTTAGTGAGTTAATTAATATTCCCCAACAATTCCCTTCACCCAAAACCCAGAACTGTCTCAATTAAGTTCAGCCAAATGCAGACCAATGCCAATCTGCAGAGTGATGGCCAATGTGTCCGCAAGACACTTAAAGGTTTCCCAAAATAAATCTATCAGGCAAAATTAAATCCACAACATAAAAGGGTTTACCAAGCAAGAAAAGACCAGAGTTCACAAGGCATAATCCGAAACAAGGCAGGAACCACAACAACCAGGAAACACACAGCTAAGAAATGAACGCATTGTTCCCAGCATCATTCTTTCTGCACCAACTCAGAAAGCTCAAACTGCCTAAGGAGCTTCTGATTCAGTTCTACAGAGGAATTATTGAGACTGTCATCTGCGCCTCAAAAAACTGTCTGGTTTGGTTCTGCAACCCAACAGGAAAGACACAGACTTCAGAGAGTAATTAGGACTACAGAACTTGAGTGTTCTGAAATCACTTCCCGTCACTTGGACTTGCAGCCCCTGCCTTGTAGCCATTGACCAACTCCCCTCCTGACCAGTTCATCCTCCTCCAAACTGACATCCAGAAAGACATCTGGGGAAGGTCTGGGGGAATGATGACTGCAATACAGGTGGTTTTCATCTTCATTGAATGCAGAATTACAGTCATAAGTTGTGGTGGTTGTTTAGGGGTCACTACCTAAGCAACTATGGTGGTCATTAAGCAAACACAACAGTTGTTTAAGTGAAGCCATTTTCCCCAATTGGTATTTTATGCCTGAAACTAAAAGTAAATGCCAGGAACCAGCAGGAAAAAAAACAGCAACCCTAAAAACCATGGTCATGTAAACTACAGGGTACTGCAAATATGAGCTGGTTGCCATATACCCAAACTGCAATAACAAGGTCATGGCTGGACATGTGTGTGTGTATGTGTGCGTGTGTGTGCATGCATGTGTGTGTGTGCGTGTATATGTGTAGCCATTCAAACTTTGAAAAAGGAATGTAAGCAGTACAGGAGAGATTGTCATAACTTCAGTGGTGACTAAGCAGCCAGTTGTTAAGCTAGGACTATTTGTAAAATCATTTATTTGTTAACTCTACAAAATTAAAGTTTCACTAGAAGATGTTATCTTTTTTCTCCTACAAAGCAAAGTGGCAATCATTAATGTGGGGAAGTGAATGATGATGGTGTCTGAAGTGCAAAGAGAAAATATCTGCTCTGCAAACTCCACATAGGCATCAGAAAGGGTATCCTGCTAGCACATGCTCAGCTGCAACTAGTGTCCTTGACTCCCTGACTGAATTAAGGGATTACACAGGGTTGTAAAAAGAAAAAAAAATCATTGTGCATAACTAAAGAGTGGCTGATTAGAAATGTTTCTAACAAAACTGGAAGATGGAAGGCCTTATATTATTCTCAGCTGGAGCTCAATAGAAGGGCAGTTCCTCAAGTCTCTTGGAAAATATTTCTTGGTTGGACCTGCTCTAAAAAATCTAATCAGTAGAAGGAAGGCAATGCACTAGTTGGGCAAAAGAGCATCTTTTCCAAGGCTGCCTCAGAGGTCTGGAATGTCTATCCAGGGAGAATTTTGAAAGCATATTAATTTTTGGGAGCTGTGAAAACAGATCTATTTCATCTGCTATTGTATGCTTTGGAATGAAAAACTTGAATTCCTATCACTGAATTGTTTTGAACTTGATTCTTTTATATTACCGTAGTTGTTGTCTTTGAAATATGGTTTGGGGTATTTCCTAGAGTCACTCTGCTAGGATCTTCTTTCTTAATCTGTTTGAAGTATGTGAAAGAACAGAATTCTGAAAGATTTAACAGCTGTTTTCTTTCATCTCTTCTTCATCAGTTAGGTATTTGAAGAGCAAGACCTCTAGCCGGGGACAAGAACTATTGCACCTAAGTCATAAAATGAAAAGCCCACACCTGAAGAGAGAGCAGGACCTCTCTATCAAAAACAAGAAAAAGATGAGTTAGAAATTCACCTGACATTGGATAGACTGCAAGGGGTTCCTGTCTAAGATATTTCAATGGTGATGGTCGTCTAGGAAAGAAGGCCAAACTTTAACTCCTATTTTGCTTCTGTTTTGTTTTTTAAAAAGTGTTCTTATTACCAGATTAATCTCATAGCTTTTTTCAACAAATGAATACATTAATAGATCAAGTGGATATTGTGAATATAGTGCATCTAGATTTCAGAAAATCATTTGTTAAGGTTGATGATAATGATATCCTTGACAAAAAGGACACATGTGGGATAGATGGTCTCATTACCATGTAGATTTGCAGTTGGTAAAACCATTGGACCCAATGCATGGTTATCAATAGACCTATGTCTATTTGAAGGAAGGTATGCAGTGGGACACATTAGGCTTCTATCTGAGTCTGGTGCTCCTCAACATTTTATATATGTTTTCAATGAGGGAATATAAATAATGTTCACCATATTTGCAGATAATAAAAAGTGAGGGAATTGCTAATACCTCAGAAGACAAGTTCAAGATTCAATTTGATAGACATCAGGTATATAACATTCAACAAAATGATGTTTATTTAATTTAAAAGATTTATAGGGCTGCCCATTTTAAAATAACTCTTGACAGCTCACTACAATAAATCTATAAAGTGTTCTGTCCTGAGAATAGAGGTACTCGAGACCGGTGTTCATCAAACAGCTCTTTATTCTTAACTAATTTAGTGACTTTGAAACAGAACATTGCTGGAGCCGTGGCAGCCCTTTTTATAGCGGCTGCTCGCAGCTTGCAGCCAATGACAGCTCTTTAGGTTTTCCTGCTGTCAGGTGGGCCAATTGCAATGGTACTTTACTAACCAATCCTATCGTGGCCTACTCAGCCAATCAGATTAAGGTATTTGTAGTATTCCAATTCTTATACACAACACCCCTCCCCTCTTGGTTTCATTCAACGTGCATAATGTCACGCAGGTAGGTGGGGCTTTTATGGGTCCTACTTGACCTGTGCAGCTCAGTCTCAGCATGGTCTTCCATCGGTTCGATCAGGATCACCTTTTCTCCGTGTCTTCTCCCTGGAACCTCCTGGGCGGGTGAGTCAGCCTTGCCACTCCCACCGGGTCTCTCGGGCTGGTTGAGTTGGCTCTGCTGCTCCCTCCTGTTCTGTCTGGGTTGGTCAAGCCAGCCTGGCTGCCTCCTTCCTGGAAGGCCTCGCCTCGCTTCCCTGCTACCAGTTCTCTTCTCCGGAGGTCATCTATGGGTAAGTACTCTTTTTGTCTTACCGGGGGTTCTAATTCGGGTTTGTTTTGTGCCTTTTGTCGTGTTATTGGTGGTTCTTCTCTCCCTTTTTTATTATTTTGTGTTTCCCCCCCCCTCCTTGGTTATTTTGGATTGTTTGTTGGGGGTGGTATTTGCGGCAGTGCTTCAGAGCTAGGTAGGTTAGTGTTGCGTTCCAATGTCCTAGAGCAAAGCTGGTCGATGTGTCATTTCCATGTTCTGCCGTCGTCTAGTTCAAGTCGGTATGATTGGGGCCCTGTAATTTGTGTAATTGTGGCTGGAAGCCATAATGGGCCCCCGGTCAGATTTTTGGCATAGACTAGGTCTCCAGTGGTAAAAGAGCAGTATTTATTTGAGGAGTCAGGGGGCTTTTAAGAGGTGTAGGTGGGGTGTAATCTACCTAGGTAGGAATGCAATTTTCTGCCCATGAAAATTGCATTTTCAAGCCCAGGAGTTCTGCTGGGCTTTTGTTAGTGGTTGTGCTAGGGGTGATATGCTGAATTGTTAACAGTTTGTTTAGTCTATCTTGGATGTCCCCAGTGTCCAGTTTGTCTAGGGCTTCTTTTATATAATGAACCATGCATTCAGCTCGTCCATTTGAAGCCGGATGAGCCGGCGCTGTTAGGGCATGTCGGATGCCTTGTGCAGCTAGGTATTGCTCGAAAGCTAAGGCACTAAATTGGGGGCCATTGTCAGATACTACTACATTGGCAGTCCATGTGTTGCAAAGAGTTTGTTCAATTGTTTTATAACTGCTTCAGTAGTTATGGACGCCATAAGAATGATCTCTAGCCAGTTTGAACAAGCATCAACAATTATCAAATATGTATTCCCTTTCATTAGCCCTGCAAAATCAATATGGAGTCTCGACCAGGGGCCTCTGGGAGTTTCCCATTCTAGGAGTGGTGCAAGAGGGGGGGTAGGCCTTGATTTCTGGCAGTCATGGCATGTTGCCACCCATTGTTCAATGTCTTTGTCCAGCCCTGGCCACCAGATGTAACTCCTGGCCAGGGCTTTCATTTTTACTATGCCGAGTGTCCCTCATGCAACTTGCACAATACTTCCTCCTGCAATTTGTTGGGAATTACCATCCTGTCCCCCCACAGTATACAACCCTTTTCAAGGGACAGTTCAGTCTGCCGGGTGCAAAAAGGTTTAGAAGTCTCGCCTCTATCCGCATCCAGCCAGCCGTTACCTACCCAGTGCAGAATCCAGGCTGTCAGCGGGTCTTTCGCAGTAGCTTTAGCAACGTCTGCTGCGGTTAGCGGCAGATTTGGCCATGTCTTGATCTGAAGAGTGGAGATGGTGGGAGTTGGGTCATCTTCCTTGTCAGGCAGAGGGGAATGGCTTAAGGTATCCGCATGGGTGATGGTTTTTCCTGGGCGATGTATGAGTGTGTAATTGTATGCAGCGAGGAATTCCAACCATCTCGTCATCCTTGGCGATTGGATGTTTGGGGTTGGTTTGTTCCCTGCCAGAATTCCTAGCAGGGGTTTGTGGTCTGTGATTACAGAAAAAGTCCTACCATAGAGGTATTTGTGGAATCTCTTGATGCCTGTTATGATGGCAAAGGCTTCTCGGTCAAGTTGGCTGGAGTTCCTTTCAGATTTGACAGCGTTTTAAAATAAAAGGCGATTGGTACTTCTCTGCCATCTTCTCTGCCATCTGTGGCTCAGTATGGTGCCGATTCCAAAAGGCAATGCATCACAGGTGACCGTAGTGGCAGGGTGTTGCTGTATTGTATTAAAATGGTGTTGGATGTTAATAAGTCCTTAATGTTTTGGAATGCTGCTTGTTCTTGGTGTCCCCAATTCCAGACAGTATTTTTATTTAATAGCCTATGTAATGGCTCTGCTACGGTTGCCTTTTGGGGCAGGAAGACATTATAGAAGTTAATGAGATGTAAGAACGCCTGTAAGTCTGTTTTGTTCTTAGGTCTGGGTGCGTCTTTAATTGCTTTTACTTTTTTTTCAGTGGGGTGTATCCCTTTCTCATCTATAAGTTAGCCTAAGAATTTGACTTGTTTGGTGGCTAGTTGACATTTTTCTTTTTTGACTTTAAGCCCTGCTTCCCTGAATCTTTGCAAGACTTCTCTCAGTCTGTCTTCTAATTGATGTTTGTTCTTCGCGGATACTAATACATCGTCAAAATAGGGAACGACCCCTTTTAGTCCATTTAGAAGGTGCTCCATTAGGCTTTGGAAAATGCCTGGGCAACGCTAATGCCAAATTGAAGTCTGTTGCATTTGAATGCCCCTCTGTGCGTGACTATCGTCTGTGCTTCTGCAGTTTCGGGGTCAACTGGCAGCTGTTGGTATGCTTGTGTGAGATCAAGTTTCGCGAAAAATTTTCCTCCCCCTAATGAATGCAACAGATGTTGAACTACTGGAACAGAGTACGCGCTTTGCTGGAGTGCATGGTTGAGGGTGGCCTTATAGTCACCACAGATGCTTACTGACCCATCTGGTTTGACAGGAGTCACGATGGGAGTTTCCCACCTGGCATGGTCAATTGACTCTAACACCCGATGCAATAAGTTTGTTAAGCTGCTCATCTATTTTCAGTTTTAAGGCAAAGGGAACGTGTCTGGCTTTGAGCCTGATGGGAGCTATCTTGGGGGCTAGGCTGAATGTTATAGGGGTCCCCTTGTACTTGCCTAGGGTCCCGTCGAATACGTCCTGGAACTCCTTCAGTAGGCTCTCCTTCCAATCAGTCTTGGTGACACTGTTCATCCCTGTCACTCTGATTCCCAGGGGCACAAACCATTCAATTCCCAGCAGGCTAGGGTGATCATGGTCAATGATTGTCAGAGGAAGTACTTCAGCGTGGTTTTTGAATTCTATTAGGAAATGTCCAAGACCCACTACTGGTATTCAGTTTCCCTGGTAATCTTTGAGTATTAGGCTTTGCTGTTCCAGTTCTCTTCGCTTAATGTCTGGTATCAGATTACTGATGGTGTTCCATGATACCATTGACAGGTATGATCCGGAGTCTACTTCTAAAACGATCCCATCCTTGTCGCCAGTGTTCTGTCCTGAGAATAGAAGTACACGAGACCGGTGTTCATCAAACAGCTCTTTATTCTTAACTAATTTAGTGACTTCATAACAGAACATTGCCGGAGGCACGGCAGCCCTTTTTATAGCAGCTGCTCATGGCTTGTGGCCAATGACAGCTCTTTAAGTTTTCCCGCCATCAGGCGGGCCAATTGCAACAGTACTTTACTAACCAATCTTATCGCGGCCTGCTCGGCCAATCAGATTAAGGTATTTGGAGTATTCCAATACTTATACACAACAAAAACCATTATAATGTAATTATATTAGAGAGAGAGATGGTTAACTCAAGGTGTTAACTCAAGGTGGTGAACATACTTAATACTCTTGCTTCCTACTTTCCCACAACTGTGAGATGGGTTGGGCTGAGGCAGAATGACTGCCCTGAAATTAATGTGTTCAAAGAGAGGCGTATTTTTACATTTATATTCATTACTTTGCCACATGCACCTGTGAATAAACTAATGATTAAACAGGACTTGAAACCAAGTAACTACTATAGATACTCACCAAACATTATTTCATTTTTGGGTTCTGAATGGCCCAATATTTTTTCTATAATCTCCAATTTTACTAACCTGGAGAAAATGCATGCAGCATTTCCTGCTAAATTAACACAAGTCCATTTTGACCAGTACCCTACAAGTGCAACCAGTTTGACTCCAAGGATGTAGATACTGTTTTGTGCAGGGCAGCATCTTTCATCTAAAACTTACCTTGCTGAGCTACATTCTGCTGCCTGCTTCTCACCCAACTAGAATATAAATGCTACATACTGATATACAGTCAGATTAAAACAGAATCTGAAATGTGGGTGAACGTCCCTTCCACAATTTCATACATTTTAGCCATTAATTAAGTTGTATAGTATGTACACTGTTAAATGTCAGGTCAATAAAAACAAATCTTGAGAGTTAAAAATGACTAAAGGAGCATTTATTGCAGAGTGACTAAGAACAAGAACTGATGACATTGGAAACTCAGTATTTTAATAAGTGAATGATGTTCTGTAGGGATGTTCCTTATTATTTATTAAATTATTATTTCTGCTGGTCAGAACAAAAGTGTGCCTCTTGTGTAATTTTGTGTGATTTTTGTGGTGGAATGTGAACTATAATGCAGAGCTGGAGAATACACCCAGTAGTAATTTGAGAATGAATCAGAGGAAATTTATACAGAGATGATGAACTTTCAGTTCTGCTTTTTTAGAAGGAAAAAATGTAACATCCTACCACAAGAAAGTCAAGGACTGAACTTCTGAAATTTACTTAAGCAAAGATTGCTATTTCAAATGGATGTGGAAGATTTTTTAAAAAGATAATATTCTTTTCTTCTGAATATTTTTTGTTTCCTCAGCTATTTTCAGCTTTGGAAGTAATACTTAATTATCTTCATATTTAATCCCAGCCTTTCTGGGAATCCATAATGAGTGGTTTTTCATAGTGTCATATAGCCAAATTTAATTTGGTAGATAATGTATCACAGAACAAAACAACTATCCACGGACAAATGGTTTTATTGCTAATCAGAATAATGCTTCACCCAGACCATCCTTAATTAATCATACATGCAGAAGAATTGAAATGAATGTGGATGACTATATCATGTTCATAAGTTAGTCATCGCCAAGTCAGGTTGAATTCCTGCTGATTACATAGATAAATTATAACCCATTTCAAGCAATGCCTTGTGGCTTTTTGATTTCTACTTTCCAACCTTCTCCAGTTCTTCTTTTTTTTCTACTTTCTTCAACCTTGCCAAGCAGACTTTTTTTTTTCCTAATCCATCATCTGTTCATATTACATTCTCCAGTATGTGAGTTTCTGTTTTATTATCATCACTCCAAGATGAATATAAACATGAATGTATTACCTCTCTTCCAATGTTTCTATGATTTTATAATCACATTAGTAAAGGGTTTCAAGATATTCTTTTTCATTTCCTTTAATTGTATTTGCCTTGTTAGATCTCTTCCATAATTATTTTTGACTATTCCTAGCTGAGCTGTACATTTTCCTTTTATTTTTCTTCTTGAAAAGAACTCTAATTTTCCTCTTCTTATTGCCCTTCCTACATTTATTGACATTCTTGTTGTTTCTTGCTTGATACTGAAAGTTTGTATATACTATAAGGCAAAAGTTCCCCTCCCACATAGGTGCTAGTCATTTCTGGCTCTAGGGGACGGTGCTCATCTCTGTTACAAAGCCGAAGAGCCAACGCTGTCCGAAAACATCTCCATGGTCATGTGGCCAGCATGACTAAATGCCGAAGGCGCACGGAACACGGAACCTTCCCACCAAAGTGGTCCCTATTTTTCTAGTTGCATTTTTACATGCTTTTGACTTGCTAGGTTGGCAAAAGCTGGGACAAGTAACGGGAGCTCATTCTGTTATGTGTGCTAAGGATTCAAACCGCTGAACTGCCGATTGACAAGCTCAGTGTCTTAGCTACCACTTCCCCTGTATACACTATATTTCTTTCCTATTGCCCAGGCTTTCGGTCATAGCTATCTTGACAACTTGTTTAGAAAGCCTTTGAGATTTTTTTCTACTTTAAAATCTTAGGAATATCCTTTTTTCTGCTTTAATTTTCACAATGTTTCTTACCCTTTCTCATACCAACTCAGATTCAATTTTTTCTATATTAAGTATATTAAACCAATTCCTTACTTTGATCTTATATTTTGACTTTAGGTTTTTAAGTTTAATATTTTGATACAAATAATTCACGGTTTATTCACAAAGCTGCATATAGAAGTGTCCTAGCTGATTAAATTATAGTACTCCCATTTTCTGTTTCCCACAGAATAAACTAATAGTTTCTGACTTCAGTTCCAGTGCTGTCCATCTGCTAATGTCTAGATGCTAGATCTGCCTTTTTATTCTTCAGTAGGTTTTGGCAATAAACAAAGAATCTTCAGTCTTTCATTGCAGTTACCCAATTCAAATTTCCCTGTGTAATCTCCCTGTGATTCCATGTTCCTCCAGTTCCCCAACCTTTGTATTCCACCAATAGAGTCCTCTTTTGATATTGCATTTAGCTTTTTTTGCAATTTGGTGTCAAATCTTTCATTGTTTTCCTTCTTTGAGTCTATTGTAGATCTATACATTAATAGTTTTGATGTTTACTGGATACTCATCCATCCATACTCATATCTACTCTTATAGATATGATCTTATTGTTTATTGAATTAGAACTTAGCATGCATATATAAATACATGTGGATCTTTGGTTATTCGAGTTTTCTCCCCATAAAATTGGAAGTATTTTGGTGACATTTCAACAAAATCTCATTCATCATCTTCAGGCTTGTGTCTTTGGCTTCTCGGAGTAATGTGAGCTTGCAGCTGCTTCTTCCTTTTAACTGCCAGTGGGGGTGCGACTTGACTGGGTGGGGGCTTGGCTGTGTTCTGATTGGGTGGGGATGTATTCTCATTGGTTGGGGCCTGGCTGTGATCTGACTGGTTGGGGGGTTGGCTGTGTTCTGATTGACTGGGTGTGTGCTCTGTTCAGGAGGGGGCTTGGCTGTGGTGGTAGCATCTTGTGCAGCCCTCATGGGTGTGGCTCTGGTGTCATTCTTCATGTTAGATATTTGTTTGTTAATGAGGGCGGGTTTCCAAATGGCTGGCAGGCGGGAGGTATCATCTCGTTTATTCATGCTGTGTGGGCTTTTTTCTATCTCTATGGCTTCTCTGATTATTCTGTTGTTGAAATATTCAGTTTTGATGATAGTTCTGGTATTTTTAAAGTCAATCTCATGTCCTGTGGCTTTGAGGTGTTGGACCAGGGAAGAAGTTGGTTCTTCTTTTTTGATTGAATTCTTGTGTTCTTCAATCCATGCACTAATTGTTCTGTTGGCTTGCCCGATGTCTGTCTATCTGTCTGTCTGTCTGGCATTTTTCTAAACGCTGGGGCAGCATGGGAGGAAGGAAAGCAATGGTGGCGGAAGGTCTCCCGATACGAAGTGCCCTGCCAGTGCCAAGGTCAACATCCAAGCCATCATTGCCTGCCCACCCGAGGATGCAGGGGGGGGGGGGAGTTAAATCTCATACCCATGAGAAACACGGTATGTATATTTATATGTTTGAATGTATGTATGTATGTTATATATGTATGTATATGTTACATACATAATACACTCCATTTCTTTGTACAGACTCATGTAATGAATAATATGTCATGCATTCTCTTAAACGAAAGGGCCATCTCAGAGCACCTAGTGATAGGAAAAGCAAGGAAGGGGCCAAAATGTTGAAACACTGCTGCAGTAAATTCTGATGCAAACTGATTTCCTTTTGTAGATGTGTTGCAATGGCTAGCACATACAAAAGAGATAGAGCTTATGTCTTGACAACACAGTGCTTCTTTATGATTTAAATTAAAGTAGGAAGCTCCTTAAAATGCCTATGCCCTATATTGTCTTATTCTTAAAATACCAATTTTATTCATTTATGATTTAACTAATTCAAATTTTCCTTTATTTTGCTTTTCGTATTCCATGTGGAATGTCCAATTGTGGGCATCCTTATAAATCAAAGGGTTTAATTTTCAATACAAGCACCATCACTAACCAAATAGGTCCTGTAGTTTTCACATTGCCACTTCCAAATTTATTTGTGAAAATTCCATATTCTTTAAGGCGGTTGGAAGAGCCTATTATGCATGGAAGAGATAAATTGATTAATGATATATAAAGGCATGGATCTCTGTAATGGTAGCTTAATATACTGACAATGTCAGCAGAGGCTGATGAAAGTTTAATAAGTATAATAAACATCATTTTGGTTCCAGAGATTGCAAGATGTCTGTTTCTTTTCTTATACATATATATGTATGTGTGTGTGTGTGAGTGTGTGTGTAAGTGATCTCCTTCTACTTTCAACCTTATTCTTACTTTGTCAACAGTGGTATATTAACCATTAAGCAGACTAAGCACGTGCCAAGGCACCAGGCCCAAAGGGGGCACCACAAAGTTGAGAATATGGCTTCATTTGTACAGTACGTACAAAGGAAGGGGGGGCACCAAGATTGTCAGTGCTTAGGCCACCAGTGAGCCTTAATCCATCACTGCATGTCAATCTTGGATTTGTAGAGGTATTGTGAAGATGATATTCTATAGGAAGGCAACTAAAGGCCCTGTCACATCGGACGACGGATGCAAAACGTATGGAAAAAGGACACAGCGGACGAGAAAATGTTCCATCCGTTGTTATCCGCTCTCAAAAGTGCCCCAAATTTGCATAAACAGAGCGGACAACAACAGAAAGGAACGGACGGGGAGAGGACGTAGCGAGGAAGTTAAGCGGATGCTCCATGGAAGCCTAGTGGATAGAAGCGGATGGAAGTGGATGACAGGTCCGCAGGGTTTCCAGGGGAGCACAGTGAAGCGGATGCGCAGCGGAAGGAGTGGATGCAGAGCGGATGATGCGGATGCATCACGGATGCCTAGCGGATGCCTAGCAGATGCCTAGTGGATGCAAAGCATTCACTGTGCATGCGGGGAGGATGCATTGCGTCAGCCCTGCGGATATAAAGGGAAGCAGCTCACAAGCAGGTCGCCATTCAGAGGAAAGACCTGCTGCCAGACACTTCTCCAGCCAACAACCATGGGGAAGAAGAGGAAGCTTTTGCCTACTCCTGCCAGCCCTGGCAAGAAGGACAGGGCCACCATCCCACCCCCTGGCATTGACTCTGCTTCTGCTGGGGCTTCTGCTGCTGGGGCTGACTCTGCTGGTGCTGGGGCTTCTGCTGGTGCTGCTCCTGTTGCTGGTGCTTCTGCTGGTGCTTACTCTGCTGGTGCTGCTTCTGGTGCTGGTGCTTCTGCTGGTGCTTACTCTGCTGGCACTGCTCCTGGTGCTGGTACTTCTGCTGGTTCTTACTCTGCTGGTGCTGCTCCTGGTGCTGGTGCTTCTGCTGGTGCTAGTGCTGGTGCTGCTGCTGCTGTTGCTGCTGGTAGTGGTGTGGTGGACCAGCCCCTAGAACCTCAAAGCCCCTCTGATGAGGGCCCAGAAGGCCCTGACAGAGGGAGGAAGAGGCAATCGCACGATAGGGAGAGGAGACAGTACTCCATTGAAGAGGAACATGAGGATTTCACCTACCAAGGCTACGGCTACCAGGAGTTCCAGCAGCACAGACAGCCCTTCCCAGTCCAGGCACAGATTCATTGCACGCCACAGGTGCCACCGATGCCACCAATGCCACCGATGCCACTGACACCACAGATGCCACCAATGCCACAGATGCCACCGATGCCTCACCTCGCTCACCTGCAGACCAGACAGCCCTACTACACTCCTCCTTCCTCCACCCCACAGCCAAGCCCGGCCTCAGAACATCTGTCATCGGTCTTGGGACTGACACCCCATGTCATGGAGGAAGGGGCTCTCAACATCACAGGACTGAGCCAGCTCTCTGAGAGCTTCCTCCACACACCATCCCCTGTTGTCCTCTCGGGCCCAGGCACCCCAATGGCACCTCAGACCAGCACTCCAGCCACTGCCACCTCCACAGCACCTGGACCCTTCACCCCTGAGACTATGGGCACGCCTCAGAGTGACTGAGAAGAGTTCCAGAGACTGGGTTGCTACCTGTTGACTTTATCTTTGCTTGGGACACTTTACTTGGGTCATTATGCTTTTACAGTTTGTTATTAATAAAGGTTATCTTTGCTTCACACACTTGGTTCAGTTCTTTTAGTCAATAAAGTCTTGGTGGAAACTTTTAGAAATGGTTCAAGCCTTTGCATGCTTGTTTGGATGGGTAAGGATAGCAGTGGGATGGGCAGGGATACCTGTGGAATGGGTAATAGCTGTGGGATGGGTTAGGATAGCAGTGGGATGGGCAGGAATACCTGTGGAATGGGTAATAGCTGTGGGATAGATAAGCCTCCAGTGCAAGCATAGTGGGACTGTATGGTCCACCCTCCCAGGTGCCACACCTATGGCCCTTTATTACAATAACAATTTCATCATTCATCAACACATTTCAACATAAACACAACTCTTTATTAAATGCCCTGTTCATTGTAGGGCCACTCAACATACATGGCACAATCTCATCAGTGTGATGAAACAAGGGAGCATCCATTAAGCATCTACCATCCTGTCTTGCCACTCCCTGCTTCAGCTGGGGAGTTGCACCAGTGTTTCAGGAGGTTGCGCTGCTTCTTCCCTTCATGTGAAGCTCTGTTGGGGCCTTGCACATCCACAGTGTCTATCAGGTTTCGCCCTTGCCTCCATTCACCAGGCTCCATGTTCCCATCACCTTGTTGGTGGTCCACAAGCCTGTTCTGCAACACTGGGTAGCGGGTGCGCATGAGATTGTGCAGGATGCAGCAAGCTTCCACAATGTTCCTCGCAGTCTCTGGGCGATGCTGCATGGTGGTGAGAAGTACCTGGAACCTGTTGGCCAGGATGCCAAAGGCATTCTCCACCACCCGCCTTGCCCTGGACTGCCTATAGTTGAAGATCCTCTCTTCATGGGTGAGGCATCTGGAAGTGTAGGGCTTCATGAGGTAGGTTCTGAGGGAGAAGGCGTCATCCCCCACGATGAAGTAGAGCACATCTTCTGTGTCGTAGGGCAGGGGGTCTGGATCTGGGAAGCCCATGATGAGGTTGCGTTCCAGCCCCTCCTTGAAGTGACTGGTGTTGTATACCTGGGCATCTGAAGCTGACCCGTTGCCTGAAGCATCGATGTACATGAACTTGTAGTCAGCATCGACCATGGCAAAGAGGATGATGCTGAAGAAGCCCTTGTAGTTGAAATAAGTGGACCCCGAGTTGGCTGGAGCTTTGCAGGCCACGTGCTTCCCATCTATGGCTCCAACGGTGTGGGGGAAGTTCCACTTCTGATACCACTTGTCAGCCTTCAAGATCTTCTTAGGAGTGTATTGTTTTGTAATTGTTTAATGATTAATAATTGTCTTTATGTTTTCTCCTCTCTCTCTCTCTTCTAGGACTGATGATTTTCCTTTTTCTAGGAGGGCCAAATGTCAGCCTTCAAGATCTTCTGCTATTGCTTTGCATCTTTCGACTGCCATAAGTAACGGGGGGGGGGGGTGGAAGGGAGGTAGGAATAAGTTGGGGAAGTGAGCTGGAGGTGTTACATTCATCTGTTGGATAAATGGGAGGGGGGAGCATAAAGTAGAGTTAGGTTTCTATTTCTCGCTTAGCTTTCTTTTCTCTGCGCAACTGCAACCCGTTATCAAAATATGCCAAGGTCAACGGACAGAGGCCTCATCATCACCTGAAGATGTCCACATGATCATATCCACAACTTCTAATTGGAAGTGTCATTTGAACTATTGGGGGTGGGAACATTTCTATCACTTTCTATATGTGAATTGCGCACCTAATTTCTCAGATTCAGAATTCTTTGGTTGCTTCCACTTTACTTTCAGTAAAATATATCTTTTCTCTGAACTAAAGAGTCTAAGTATTTCTTTCCTGGATTTTGAATGGAGCTCCGCCTGACACCACTGCTCTGCAACTTTCTTCCAGCCTTCTTCAGTGGAGGGGCACTGGAGGAGCTCCTCCAGGTATTCTTCGATGATGGCCTGCACCACTTCTCTGACCACAATGCTGATGGTGTTGTGTGGTACCCTCCAGGCGTACTGCATGTTCCTGTAGGTGGTCCCTGAGGCCAGGTGGCGCAGAGTCAGTGCCACCTTCAGCCCAGGGTCCAGGCTGGGCCGAAAGTTGGTGTTTGCCTTGGTCAACCTGGGTCTCAGCCGCTCCACAACTTCATCAAACATGGCTGGTGGCATCCTCATGAAGTTCTGGAATGCACGAGTGTCTTTATTCCTCAGCTCCACCATCAGCTTGTCATACAGTCTGTACTCAGCTCTTCTCGCGATCCATCTTCTGATCCAGAGACTTCTTGGATGCCTCCTTTTCCTTGCGTAGAGCAGGTGAAAGAGCCTGTAGAGGGCTTCGCACTGTTGTAGAATGATGGCGGCTAACAAACGGAGTGTGTAATAATCCATGGTGGAGATGACTGGATGCTGTGGAAGAGCAAGAGCCAGATGAAGGCTGAAGAGGTCTGCACAGCATGGCTGCTGGACTGAAAGTGAGATCCAGGTGATTTCTCTCCCTTTTTATAGGAAATATCATTTTTCTGCTAGGTGTCCTTCTGCATCCTCTAGACATCCTGCAGACATCCTAAATATCCGAGATACGTCCCCTATAGGAATGTTTTTTTCCGTTTTAATGCTTTATATGTGAGCTGCATCCACTTTCATCCTTTCTAAGTCCGTGTTACTAACGCTGCGTGTCTGTTCCGCGTTCGTTTTGCTTCCTCCCTCTGTCCGTTTTCCGCTGGAGTGGGTGTGAGTTGCGCGGATGCGCAGCGGATGCCTAGGAGATATAGCGGTCGTGTAACGGATGACGACGGACATATAACGGATGTTCCCCATATGCGTAGCGGATGTAGAACGGACGCGTTGGACACTTCATCCGCTCAAAAAGTTTTGTGCAGCTCAAAACTTTTTGAGCAGATGAAATCTCAGTAGACGGATGCTGGACGGATAGAGAGTATGAAAAACGTATGCAGTGAGTACAGAACGGATGCATCGCGTTAACCAATGGATGGCAAGTGTTTCTCTTCGTTTTACATCCTCTTTCCATCTGTTGGTGCAGTGTGACATGGGCTTAATCAAGTGGAAATGATTTGAAGAAAAACAAAGATACCTAATTATATGAATCATGAGAATCCTTTGTTAGAAAAAGTTGGACAGTCATTTTTGGGGGGTTGTTATAGTGGTAGATTTCCTATTTCATTTAGATTGAATTACATGGTCTAAAAATCCTTCTTAGCTATATTATGCCTGCATTCACATGAATGGGTTTCATATACTTCCTTAGTAATGTACAAAGAATTGTGAAAAAAGTAGTGGGAGATGTCATAGGGAAAGATGAAATGGTCGTAAGCTGCAACCACCAATCTCCAGTTTCTTTAATACTAGCAACTTTATTGTCTGAAGAGCTGTCCGCCTCAATCTATGAACTTAGTAATAAATTGAACACTTTGTTATATGATTATTATTCATGAAATTTAAACCTGAAGTCCTTTAGATGACAGAATAAAACAATTTGTGTTTTTGAACAACTTCATAAATTACAGTAAACACCTTTTCAGATTCAGCATTTATCATAGCTCTGAAAAATCTATCTTACAATATATACTTCACTGGGTGGACAAAGTACAAGTATGCTTTTATCATATAAAATAATATTTCAGAATTCTAGGGCCAATTCAGAAATGAAAATCCCAATTCCTGATCAAAAGCAATTGTTGAAAATAGTTTATTCTAAGTAGATTTTAAACTCAAGGATATCTTTCATGTACCTCTTAGAATATATGAACGTAGAGCATGTACACTGTCCCTGAGTGACTGTCTCTTACATCTTAACTAAACACATAGCTATCACAATATAGCACAGAACGTTAACGAGAAGCTCACAAACATCAACACTGCTTCCCTTAGGGCCAGATTCCTCAGTGAAGTCAAAGGCAGAGATAACAGATTTTTAAAAAGTGGCATATTAAAAGGGGAAAGTGAAAAACTAATTAAAACCATTAACCTTTAATAGTTAAAGTAAATAAATATTTTTCACCCTTATTTTGCTCAGTTCATTAATTTCCTAAGAGGGCTGGAAAGAGGCTGAGGTGATAGATGTTTTGACCTCGGACTAATATAGTTGCCAAAAAGCTGATACAAAAACTTAGAAAAACAGACAAAGTTTTGACTGCACATGCCTTGGTCTCAATCTAAGAGGAAAGGTGGGAGTTTCCTTGGCAGGGAGCAAAAAATTCTCCTTACCCAATAAAGAATGTTGTTTCAGCTGCAAACAATTCTTTGAAATGTAGCATGCCACTCAGGCCACATGCAACCCTCTGCACCTCTAATGTGAAAGCCTAGTGGCCATCTGCTCCCATGATGGAAAAGTCTTGAAGACAATGCAGTAGAAACAGCCCTAGTTCTTCATTAGACCTTCAATGTGACAGGGAAGATCTTTCCCATCTGACCTTAAACACATAGCTATATTTTTGGTGCTTCTTTGAAAAGGCAACTGGACTTTCATTGTTTTTCATTGAAAATGTTTTGCTTCTCATCCAAGAAGTGAAACATCTTCAAGGAAAAACTTAGAAAGTCCAGTTGCCTTTTGAAAAGAAGCACTCTTGGGACAACTATAACCTGAATGACTGAGAATCTTCATAGACATTCCCCATCTGACAAATGTTTGGCTTTTGTAGGATTTTTTAAAAAAATACATCTGAACATATACTGTAACTGCACTTCTATGAGAAAAGGCAGCAGCTCACCGAGCCTGCCCCATCTATCTGGCATTAGAATTGCCATATTAGAGGACAGAGTTATCCTCTATACATTTGAGCACAGACAATCAGTGACATCATAAAAATTATACAGAGTTACGGAAAAAACAACAACCATATAGGTCTGAGATGTACTACATCTGTCACCCACTACTCATTCATCTTTTTTCATACATTTTCATAATTTAATCACTGTTAGGATGAATGGAACATCTCCAATATCAAATGAAAATGTTTATGATTGTGGTGAACTTTTTATAATATACCAGAAATTAAAGCATTACAATTCACATTTAAAACAATCACAGCCACAATACAAAACAAACGAATAGAAATGAAACAAAGAAGTTATTTTTTTAATTGACCAAAGTTTTTTTAAAATCATCTCTGTACTTAAGATATCTCAGTTTTAACATCTCCTTTGAGTTCTCTAAAGGTAAAGTGGAGTTCTGAATTTTACTTTTTTCTTGCACTTTTTTGGATGTTGCAGTTCTGTCTTTGCCTCTAAATAAGTGGTTGCTTTAAATCAAAAGTGTTATTATTTCACAATGTTTGCTTGTTTCTGAAGAAAATTGTGGCCAGAGTGAATTGTCTTAAAGGAGTAGTGAGTAAGAAGATTTCACAATGTCATTCAAATGATTAGTCACTGTTTTCAGGAAATGTTATTAGAAAACAAAGTGGAAAATACAAATAAGCAGAAATTGTGCTCTGGTCATTCAAAAGGAGCCAAAGCTGTTGTTTCAATTTTACTGGAAATTTACTAATTTTGGGCTTTGCAGAAACAAACAGAGATTTCACAAATGTATTTTAAGGAAAAAAATCAGTGTTATAATCCTTTCTTAAGAGTAGCCTGCCCAGTTGGTACCATTCTTCACATATTCTATGTTTGGAGTATCCTTCAATTTTGGACAACACAATTTGGGGAATTCTGTTGTAAGGAGCAAGAGAAACAATGATGTGTGTGAATGGAAAATCTGTAGCAATTTGTCAGCCAATTTTGTACTCCAAAATTGCACTGCCACCTTAATTTCATCTCACCCAAACTTTCTAAACATAAGATGCAAAGGGAAAGAAATCTGCCTTTATCCACTTTTGTCATAACCCAACTAATCCTTGATTTACAAACATTTGTTTACTGACAGTTCAAAGTTAAAACAGGACTGTAAAAAGGGGCTTACGGCCAGTCTTTATATTACAACAATCTCAACATCCCATAGTCGTGTGATCAAAATTCAGATGCTTGGTAACCAGCTTGTATTTACTGTATGTTGATTGCAGTATCATGGATTATGTCATCATTACCATTTGCAACCTTCCCAGCCAGCTTCTCACAAGCAAAGTCAATGGGGGAAGCTGGATTTGCTAAAGAACTCTGGGTTTCATTTAACAACTGCACTGATTTGCTTAGCAACTGTGGCAGAACACATCATAAAGGCAGGCAGGAGTCACTTAACTCCTTTGGGCCCAACTGTGGTTGTGGTTGAAAATTGAGGACTACTTGTACCTCAATCCAAGAAAGTGGCCTTCTACGTTGTTGCCAAGAAAATTATATGGATGGATCTACAAAATAGTAGCACTTTCAAATTCAGCTAGAAGGAGACCTCGCTTACTTGTTTATCCATTTATGTTATTCATCTGAATTTTGTTATTTATTCTTTTTTCAACTGGCATTCACTGGAAGAAGGGACAGTCTGTTTTTTAAATGAAACAAGCAGACATATCTATGAATGTAGTAAGAGCAAAATAATACATCAGTGGATGCTGTGTCTTCTCTTGATATCCTCATGCTCAGAAACTGCTTACTCATCTATGCATACTTCTCCAAATATGAAATGAGCCAGGTTGTTGCAGTAATTAATGTGCTGGCCTGAAAAGTAGGAGATTGTGAGTTCTAGTCCCAGTTTAAACATAAAAGCCAGCAAGGTGACTTTGAGCTCGTCTCTGTCTCTGTCTGTCTGTCTGTCTCTCTCTCTCTCTCTCCTCCCCCTCCCCCCCCTCTCTTTTAATGTTGTGGGGAAAACAGGAGAAGAAAAGAGTATTATGCATAGAGTATATGTACACCATCTTGAGTTACACATAAAGAAATACAGATGGGAGAAAAATCAAATTAATAAAGAAATTATAAATGTTTTTATTTTTTAAGACAAACATATACAAAAAAAACATAAAAACATCTTCCATTTTATATACATACAGTGTGTCAGTTGGTTACAAATCTTTTGTGCTATCCTTTTGTAGTCATCACAGTTTATATAAATTTTCACATTGTCAAATTAACATATGCTTATATATTTATCAGTTATTAATCATCCATGACTAAACGATTAATTCCATCATTTTATATGAGATCTTCCAAATTTTGTTTTGAAATTTATATTGTACTTTCATACAATGGTTATATATGTCTATATTATATTTTATACCAATCTATTAAACTTCTATTACAAAATTATCTATTCTATTACATGACCATGTCTTTTTATCCAACCATTGATAAAACAAATCCCATATCATATAAAATTGTTTATCTTCTTGTTCTCTAATTTCAAATGTCAATTTACTCATTTCAGCAAAGTCCATAATTTTCTTAATAACTTTCTCCTGCATAGGTATTTTATCATTTTTCCAATTCTTAAGCCCCTGTCACACAGCACCAATGGATGGAAAGAGGATGTAAAACGGAGAGAAACACTTGCCATCCGTTGGTTAATGCGATGCATCCGTTCTGTACTCACTGCGTCCGTTTTTCATACTCTCTATCCGTCCAGCATCCGTCTACTGAGATTTCATTGGCTCAAAAAATTTTGAGCTGCACAAAACGTTTTGAGCGGATAAAGTATCCAACGCGTCCATTCTACATCCGCTACGCATACGGGGAAGAACCGTTACACGTCCATCATCATCCGTTACGCGTCCGCTATATCCGCGAGGCATCCGCTGCACATCCGCGCAACTCGCATCCGCTCCAGCGGAAAACGGACAGAGGGAGGAAGCGAAACGGACGTGGAACGGACATGCAGCGTTTGTAACATGGACGGAGAAAGGATGAAAGCGGATGCAGCTCGCATACAAAGCATTAAAACGGAAAAAACGTTCGTATAAGGGACGTATCTCAGATATTTAGGATGTCTGCAGGATGCCTAGAGGATGCAAAAGGACACCTAGCAGAAAACGTATATTTCCTATAAAAAGGGGAGAAATCACCGGGATCTCACTTTCAGTCCAGCAGCCCTGCTGTACAGACCTCTTCAGCCTTCATCTGGCTCTTGCTCTTCCACAGCATCCAGTCATCTCCACCATGGATCATCACACACTCCGTTTGTTAGCCACCATCATTCTAAAACAGTACGAAGCCCTCTACAGGCTCTTTCACCTGTTCTACAGGAAGAAAAGGAGGCATCCAAGAAGTGTCTGGGTCCGAAGATGGATCACGAGAAGAGCCGAGTATGGACTGTACAGCAAGCTGATGGTGGAGCTGAGGAACGAAGACTCTCGTGCATTCCAGAACTTTTTGAGGATGCCGCCAGCCATGTTTGATGAAGTTGTGGAGCGGCTGAGACCCAGGTTGACCAAGGCAAACACCAACTTCCGGCCCAGCCTGGACCCTGGGCTGAAGGTGGCACTGACTCTGTGCCACCTAGCCTCCGGGACCACGTACAGGTGCATGCAGTACGCCTGGAGGGTGCCTCACAACACCATCAGCATTGTGGTCAGAGAAGTGGTGCAGGCCATCATCAAAGAATACCTGGAGGAGCTCCTCCAGTGCCCCTCCACTGAAGAAGGCTGGAAGAAAGTTGCAGAGCAGTGGTATCAGAAGTGGA
>BLBF01000040.1:24632320-24672027 GCA_015471245.1 Laticauda colubrina
ATCTATCTATCTATCTATCTATCTATCTATCTATCTATCTATCTATCATTCTATCATCTATCTGCCATGGAGGCACAATGGTGAGAATGCAGTATTGCAGATTAATTCAGCTCATTTCCAGGGGTTCAGTCCTCACCAACTCAAGATTGACTCAGCCTTTCATCCTTCTGAAGTTGGTAAAATAGGACCAAGGCTGTTGGGTCAATATGCTGACTCTGTAAACTGCTAAGAGAGTGCAATAAAGCACAATGAAGAGGTATCTATGTCTAAGTGATGTTGCTATATCTATCTATCTGTCTGTCTGTCTGTCTGTCTGTCTGTCTGTCTGTCTGTCTGTCTATCTATCTATCTATCTCTATCATCTATCTAAAGTGTATAGCACAAAGAAGAAAGTCAGCAACTTAAAGAGAAGAAACAAAGAAGCTCAGCTCACCATTGCATGATTTTGCAATTGTGTGAAATATTGGGAAAGGAATTGTGATAGCTTATACCAAAGTAACCAAAGCTGAGTAATCAAAACTATAATAAAAAGGAAAGAAAGGCTGATAAAGGACAGTCAGACCTTGATAAAACAGATATTGGGGGGAGAAGAAGAGGCATCTATTTAAACGAAGATGTTATCAAATTGGAAAAATGTTTTGAACTTGCATAAAAAAAAGTTTTCCATTTTGCAAGTTATATATTTGAATATTTGACTAGTCCATTTTGATTGGTCCGCCTGACGGTGGGAATTTTAAAGAGCTGTCATTGGGCGCAAGCAGCGAGCAGCTGCTATAAAAGAGGTTGCCGCGCCTCCACTATAGAGCAGTCACAGAGAGACAAATAAAAAGACCTGAAGTATCACTGGGTCTCCAGTCGTTCGTTCCCATATCAGAACACTGGCGACGAAGGTGGGATACTGAACAAAAGGAGACCATTGAGCACATGGCCAGAGAACCGAGCTAGACAAGATGGCCAGCAACAACGCACCACCCGCACCATTCAACCCAGCAACGGAAGACTGGGATTCTTACATCGACGAGTTCCTGATGTTCCTAGAAGGGAAAGAACTACAAAGAATCTCCGATCAAAGAAAGAGAGCCATTTTCCTAACCCACAGTATTCAAGATGGCCAAGGCATTGGCAAAACCCCAGGATGTGAAGCAAATGGCGTGGCCAGATTAAGACAGACTACTGAAAGCCCATTATGCAGCAGCCGTCTCAAGCCTCATCTGGAGACACGAATTCTACAAGCGAGACCAAAAGAAAGGTGAGAGCATAGGAGATTTTGTGGCGGCTCTAAGGAACATTGGAGGAGCATGAAAATTTCTCAACATGGACGAGGCCATGAGGGACCGCGTGATCCTTGGACTAAGAGACCTCACCCTACAGAGCCGACTACTGAACAGACCCAACATAACAGTAACCAAGCCATCGCTGAAGCCACTGCAGCTGAAGCAACACAAAGATCAGCAGCCATCATGTGGCAGATGAATAGGGCAGCCTAGGAAACTCCGAGAAAACCTAGCCAACACCAAGATAAGAAGCTAGAGGGACTCAAAAACCCACCACCACAACACACCATGAGGATATCGAATCCATGTCCAAAACCGTCGAAGAAGATAAAGAGATACATAGACTCCAGTCGGAAAAAAATAGACAAGAGCGAAGAGAAAGGAAGTCAGACTTCCACTGTGCTGGGTGTGGAGGCGACCACCCATGTTCTGAGTGCCATTTCCTCAATGCTGTTTGCAGGCATTATGAAAGACGGGGACACATCGCTAGGGTCTGCCAAAACAGAAATAGCTGCAGCCCTAGAAGAAGAGGAAGTTCACACACACACACACACCCCAGAATGAGAGAGAGGCAGACAGGGAGCCATTGGAGCTGAGAAAGCAGGAACAAGTGGTTTAATGAAGCCAATAGAAAAAAGAAAACACACCAGACAATAATTATTGGACACTCAAGTGCAACAAACATGAAAAAGGTGCATGTACAAGTCATCACAGAAAGCCAACCTTGCGAGATGGAGGTGGATTCCGGTTCATACCTATCCATGATATCGTGGAACACCTAAAGAGTCTGATACCAGGTATGGAAAGGAAGGAACTAGAAAGACAAAAAGTTATGCTAAAAGAATACCAAGGGAACAGGATCCCCGTAGTCGGACTCGGACATTTCCAAGTCAATTTCAAAAAATATAAGAAAGTCCTTCCACTGACCATAGTAGACTGGGATCACCCCAGCCTACTGGGATTCAAATGGTTTGTATCACTAGGAATCGGAGTGACCGGGATCAACAACGCCACTGAGACAGACTGGGAAGAGAACCTGATGAGAGAATTCCAGGACGTCTTAAATGAAGAACTAGGCAAGTACCTATCTCATTTAATTTGAACCCAAATGTAGCCCCAAATAGGCTAAAGGCGAGGTGAGTCCCCTGCGCGTTAAAATAAAAAATCGATGAACAATTGGATAAACTTATTGCACAAGGGGTATTAGAGCCAATAGACCACGCAAGGTGGGAAACTCCAATTGTGACCCCTATGAAACCATATGGGTCCGTGCGCATCTGCGGAGACTATAAGGCCACCCTCAACCACGCGCTACAACAAAGCGCATAACCTGTTCCGGTGGTACAACAACTTTTACATTCGTTGGGGGGAGGAAAATTTTTTGCGAAGCTCCACCTTGCATAAGCATACCAACAATTGCCAGTTGACCCAGAAACAGCAGAAGCACAAACCATTGTGACTTACAGGGGGGCATTCAAATGCAGAAGACTATAATTAGGAGTTAGCGTGGCCCCAGTGGTATTCCAAAGTTTGATGGAGCACCTATTACAAGGAATCAAGGGGGTGGTACCATATTTTGACGACGTACTGGTAGCCACCAAGGACAAAAAACAACTGGAAGGCCGCCTGAGGGAAGTCTTACAAAGATTTAAAGAGGCGGGACTCAAAGTGAAAAGAGAGAAGTGCCAACTAGCCACCGATAAGGTTGAGTTCCTGTGATAACTCATAGATAAAGAAGGAATCTGCCCCACGTAAAAGAAAATCAGAGCAATCAAAGAAGCTCCCAGACCCAAAAATAAAACAGAGTTACAAGCCTTTTTGGGACTTATTAACTTTTACAATGTCTTTTTGCCACAGAAGACAATGACAGCGGAACTGTTACACAGGCTGTTGGGAAAAAAAGCTACCTGGACCTGGGGGTGATGAGAAGAAACCGCATTCCAGGGAATCAAATACTTACTCACATCAGACTCTGTACTCATCCAATACAGCGAAATCCTACCACTAACATTAACCTGTGATGCATCACCGTTCGGTGTTGGGGCCATACTCAGCCACATATTACCCGATGGAAGAGAAGCACCAATCACATTCTACTCCAAAACCCTATCAAAAGCAGAGAGAAATTACAGCCAATTGGACAGAGAAGCGTTGGCCGTAATAACAGGAGTCAAACAGTTCCACAAATACATTTGCAGCAGAACTTTTTCACTGATTACAGATCATAAACCTCTTTTAGGAATACTAGCAGGAAACAAAGCTACACCCAACATACTGTCACCGCAAATGACAAGATGGTCCGAGTTCCTCGCTGCATACAGCTACGACTTAATCCACCGGTCAGGGAAGAACATAACACACACTGACGCCCTGAGCCATCCCTCCCTACCTGAGTTAGAAGATGATCCTGCACCAACCACATCAACCCTGCAAATCGAGACATGGGAAAACCTACCCAGAACAGCAACAGACATTGCAAAAGAAACCGCGAAAGACAGAATCCTGGCGCAGATTTTAAATTGGGTAGGTAAAGGGTGGCCGGAGATTAAAAATGACGAGACTGTCAAACCATTTTGTATTAGACAGACTGAACTATCTAATTTAAAATGATGTGTACTGTGGGGGGATAGGGTGATCATACCGGACATACTGAGGGAAAAAGTACTTGACATATTGCATGAAGGACACCCAGGTATCGTAAGGATGAAGTCCCTGGCCAGGAGTTATGTATGGTGGCCAGGGATGGATAAGGATATTGGGAGATGGGTGGCAATGTGCAAACAATGCCAAGAATCTAGACCTACACCCCCTTCTGAATGAAACCTGTCCTCGACTGGGAAACACCTAGGGGCCCATGGTCGAGGATACACATTGATTTCACAGGACCAACGAAAGGACACACATTTTTGATAGTGGTAGACACTTACTCCAATTGTAAGCATCATGCACTCAACCACAACAGAAGCCGTAATCAGACAACTAAGGAAGCTTTTTACAACACAAGGGTTACCGGAACTAGTGGTATCTGACAACGGGCCGCAATTCACGGCACTGACATTTGAAAGGTTCCTCGCCAAAAAAGGAACAAGGCATGCCCTCACAGCGCCAGATCGGCCAGCTACAAACGGACGGGCGGAATGCATGGTTCGTTATACTAAGGAGACACTACAAAAATTAGGACCTGGAGATATACAGGAAAAAATCTATAAACTATTAACTAGACAGCACATTACACCAAACACCACAACTAATAAAAGCCCAGCAGAATTATTAATGGGCAGAAAACTTAGGTCTCAACCTAGACAGACTACACCCCACATACAACCCTGAAAAGCCAACAGACTCCTCCAGTAACTACCGTACATTTGGAATAGGGGACCTAGTCTATGCAAAAAACCTCACAGGGGACCCACTATGGATACCAGCTAACATAACCCAGATAACAGGACCCCAGTTATACAGAGTAGAGACAGAGGATGGGAAAAACTGGAGGAGACACATAGACCAACTTAGATCAAGAACACTATTGAACACTAACAACCCAAGGGACAAAGGAGAAGAACACACACACATATATGAACCACATCAAACATTAAACCAAAAGAATAACTAAACCAGAGAGGGGGGAGACCCCTCAAACACAAATGAGAGAGGAGGGGGAGTCCCTCCACAAACACGAGAAATAATAAACTCTAACAACAATTCACCAACCAACACCACTAGCAGACCCACTAAGAAATCGCAATCACATACCTGAAAATGACTTTGGAAGAAGGGAACCGGCAGCAGAAAATCAGCACGAAGCCACTCCTGGCGGGAGCAGCCGAGCCGACTCAACCAGCCCAAATAGACCAGGCAGGAGCAGCATGGCTGACTCTACCTTCCAGGAGTTTCCACGGAGAAGGACAGGAGAAACAGCGAACCCATCCGAACAGTCCGAAGACAACACCACTACTGAATTGCGCAGGTCCAGTAGAACCCATAAGAGCCCCACCTATTTACGTGACTATGTAACCTAGGGAAGCCTGATTGGTTGGACTGGACCGCGTTGGGAGGGGTGTTATATTTTTGAATATTTGACTAGTCCATTTTGATTGGTCCACCTGACGGCGGGAATTTTGAAGAGCCGTCAATGGGCGTGAACTGCGAGCAGCCACTATAAAAGAGGTTGCCGCAGCTCTGCTATAGAGCAGTCACAGAGAGACAAATAAAAAGAGCTGAAGTATCACTGGGTCTCGAGTCGTTCGTTCCCACATCAGAACATTGCACATCTGTAAAAATGTACAGCCTCTCTCTCTAAACCTCAATCTCTAAGGAGATCCTTTTCACTCCAATGTTGTCAGCACCATGCCCAGTGTGATACTCCTAGGTTCTTCCTGACAATCTTTTTGTTGGTCTGATGATTCCCCAATCTCCCCAGCCTTTTCCAGAAAAATCCTGGTTCAACAAACCTTCTTCTTTATTTGCACATAGGAGGATACCTCGCTTCAAATGTTATCAGTGGCATCCAAAAACTGTTCTGTAAAATTGTCCATTAAATCAATATTTTAGTACAATAGGCTGTAAAACCTAAAATCCCCTCTCAATTATGCTGGATTCCAAGAACCTTCGTACAGCAAACAACAGATTTGAAATAAGATAATGAACACATTTTTTAATTACAGTTGTGTTCCACTATATATCAAAACTGTGATTGCAGGATGGGGTGGGTTTGTGTGTGTGTGTGTATGTGTGTGTGTGTGTGTGATCATAACCCTGTGAATTAAAGAGAGGCATGTTATTACTCCAAAAAACCACAGTTTTAGAGGTATGGCTAAGTTTGGATTTTGCACATCCAAACATAAATGTAACCCCTACCGTAAATTACGCTACTTCCCAAATACAAAATTAATATATGTAGGAGTCAGTTATATCTGCATCTGTAAATAAGTTTTACATTTAAACTTTTTTACCCACAAACAGATTTAATGACTGCTAATCTTTGTCTTAAATTGTCCCGACACCCCTGCAGGGGATATAGCAGCGCAAAAATTCAATAAATAAATAAATACAAACCCCATTACTGGATTGTACATGGTATTTCTATTTAAAAACATGCTTCCTGAGGAAAATTCTGTTATTCTTGTATAAATATCTATGGATATTCTCAATCATCCAGGTCATGTCTTTTTTCAGAATGAAACTGGGCTTCATTAGTCTTTTTCTTGAAAGTGTTTCACTTCTCATCCAAGTAGCTTCTTCAGAAAAGAAGTGAAACTTTTTCAAGAAAAGAAAACCTAAGGAAGTCCTGTTGCCTTTTGAAAAGTGTCTTCTGAAAAGTGCCTTTGGGTTACTCTTGTAAATGTCTTCAATAATCTCAGAGAGAAGAAATGTATATCTCATGTAGGTCTCTGTTTCTCAAATTGGTCACTTAAAGATGTATGAACATCAACTCCCAAAAATCCCCATGAGGAGGAGGTGCTCGAATGGCTGAGGGAGAACGAGTACCTCTGGAGGAAGGGACACAGGCTCTATCGAGACACCAAGAGGAAGCAAGCGGCTTGGAGAGAGAAGGCGGAGAGCCTGGGCTACACTTCGGAGGTCCTCCTCGGCTGGGGGAAGCACATGCACACCTGGTATGGGAAGCTGCACCTGAATAAGTCTGGCCAGGCCGCGGTCAAGCTCACCGACCGGGAGACCTATGTCATGGCAAAGTGCAGCTTCTTGGAGGGTGAGGTCCGCCACTGAGGAGAAGCCCTTCTGTCTACCCTCTCTCTCAGGCAGCCCACAGAGAGCCAGTCCTCTTCTGGCCAAGAGTCAGCTCCTGTGTCCAGGCAGGTATCTTTGGAGCGCCCCACGACGGAGACCCCCCGACAGCTGCACTCCCCGTGCGGGAGCACATGGAGGATCCCCTGACGCAGTTGGAGCAAGAAGAGGCCACTGCCACCAGAGACCAACCCACACCCAGCTCCAGCTCCACAGAAAGCAGGCAGAGAGGCAGACCGGAGGGGCAGAGCCACACTGTCCTCTTGGAGATCAGGGACACCATCAAGAGCAGCATAGATCTACTCTCTCAGTTGATACACTTCGACATACCATCCTCTAATAGAAAGCCCTTCCTCACCTACGTGAACCAGACCCTCATGGAAATGCCCGAAGCCCAGTACCAGGTGATCAAGGAGAGGATCACAGGTCTTCTGCACCACCCTCCAGGCCCAGCTGAACCTGCTCTGACCCACTCCAGGTCTGCTCCTCCACCCCAGGTGATGTCACAGCCCTTCCAAGGCTTTCAACAGCCCCTCACCTACCAAGGCTATGGCTACCAGGAGTTCCAGCAGCACAGGCAGCCCTTCCCAGTCCAGGCACAGGTACATCACACACCACAGGTGCCACCAATGCCACCAATACCACTGATGACACAGACGCCACAGATGCCACCCACGCCTCATCTTGCTCACCTGCAGACCAGACAGCCCCACTACACTGCTCCTTTCTCCACCCCACAGCCAAGCCCGGCCTCAGAACATCTGTCATCGGTCTTGGGACTGACATCCCATGTCCTGGAGGAAGGGGCTCTCAACATCACAAGACTCTCTCAGAGCTTCCTGCACACACCATCCCCTGTTGTCCTCTCGGGGCCAGGCATCCCAATGGCGCCTCAGACCAGCACTCCTGCCACTGCCACATCCACAGCACCTGGACCCTTCACCCCTGAGACTGGGCACGCCTCAGAGTGACTAAGAAGAGTGCCAGAGACTGAGTGGCTACCTGTTGATTTTATCTTTGCTTGGGACACTTTTCTTGGTTCATTTTGCTTTTTTAATAAGGTCCTACAGTTTGTTATTAATAAAGGTTATCTTTGCTTCACACACTTGGTCCAGTCCTTTTACTAAATAAAGTCTTGGTGGAAACTTTTAGAAATGGTTTAAGCCTTTGCATGCTTGTGGGATGGGTAAGGATAGCTGTGGGATGGATAGCTGTGGGATGGATAAGGATAGCTGTGGGATGGATAGCTGTGGGATGGGTAAGGATACCTGTGGGATGGGCAGGGATACCTGTGGGATGGGTAATAGCTGTGGGATGGGTAATAGCTGTGGGATGGGTAATAGCTGTGGGATAGATAAGCCTCCAGTGCAAGCATACTGGGACTGTATGGTCCACCCTCCCAGGTGCCACACCAATGGCCCTTTATTATCAATAACAATTTAATCATTCATCAACACATTTCAACATAAACACAACTCTTTATTAAATGCCCTGTGCATTGTAGGGCCACTCAACATACATGGCACAATCTCATCAGTGTGATGAGACAGGCTCAAGGAAGCATCCATTAAGCATCTACCACCCTGTCTTGCCACTCCACTGCTCCAGCTGGGGAGTTGCACCACTGTTTCAGGAGGTTGCACAGCTTTTTCCCTTCACGTGAAGCTCTGTTGGGGCCTGGAACATCCACAGTGTCTATCAGGTTTCGCCCTTGCCTCCATTCACCAGGCTCCATGTCCCCATTGCCTTGTTGGTGGTCCACAAGCCTTTTCTGCAACACTGGGTAATGGGTGCACATGAGATTGTGCAGGATGCAGCAAGCTTCCACAATGTTCCTCACGGTCTCTGGGTGATGCTGCATGGTGGTGAGAAGTACCTGGAACCTGTTGGCCAGGATGCCAAAGGCATTCTCCACCACCTGTCTTGCCGTGGACAGCCTGTAGTTGAAGATCCTCTCTTCACGGGTGAGGCATCTGGAAGTGTAGGGCTTCATGAGGTAGGTTCTTCATGAGGTAGGGAGAAGGCGTCATCCCCCACGATGAAGTAGGGCACATCTTGTGTGTCGTTGGGCAGGGGGTCTGGATCTGGGAAGCCCTTGATGAGGTTGCGTTCCAGCCCCTCCTTGAGGTCACTGGCATTGTATACCTGGGCATCTGAAGCTGACCCTTTGCCTGAAGCATCAATGTACATGAACTTGTAATCAGCATCGACCATGGCAAAGAGGATGATGCTGAAGAAGCCCTTGTAGTTGTGATAAGTGGACCCTGAGTTGGCTGGAGCTTTGCAGGCCACGTGCTTCCCATCTATGGCTCCAACGGTGTGGGAGAAGTTCCACTTCTGATACCACTGCTCTGCAACTTTCTTCCAGCCTTCTTCAGTGGTGGGGCACTGGAGGAGCTCCTCCAGGTATTCTTCGATGATGGCCTGCACCACTTCTCTGACCACAATGCTGATGGTGTTGTGTGGCACCCTCTAGGCGTACTGCATGTTCCTGTATGTGGTCCCAGAGGCCAGCTGGCGCAGAGTCAGTGCCACCTTGAGCCCAGGGTCCAGGCTGGGCCGGAAGTTGGTGTTTGCCTTGGTCAACCTGGGTCTCAGTCGCTCCACAACTTCGTCAAACATGGCTGGTGGCATCCTCATGAAGTGCTGGAATGCATGAGGATCTTCATTCCTCAGCTCCACCAACAGCTTGTCATACAGTCCGTACTCGGCTCTTCTCATGATCCATCTTCGGACCCACACACTTCTTGGACGTCTCCTTTTCCTTGCGAAGAACAGGTGAAAGAGCCTGAAGAGGGCTTCGCACTGTTGTAGAATGATGGCGGCTACCAAAAGGAGTGTGCGACGATCCATGGTGGAGATGACTGGATGCTGTGGAAGAGCAAGAGCCAGATGAAGGCTGCAGAGGTCTGCACAGCAGGGCTGCTGGACTGAAAATGAGATCCAGGTGATTTCTCCCCCTTTTTATAGGAAATATCGGTTTTCCACGAGGTATCCTTCTGCATCCTCTAGACATCCTCCAGACATCCTAAATATCCGAGATACATCGCCTATACGAACGTTTTTTCCATTTTAATGATTTATATGCAAGCTGCATCTGCTTACATCCTTTCTATGTCTGTGCTACTAACGCTATGCGGACGTTCCGCGTCCGTTTCGCTTCCTCCCTCTTTCCATTTTCTGCTGGAGCGGATGCGAGTTGCGTGGATGCGTAGTGGATGCCGAGCGGATACAGCGGACGTGTAACGGATGTAGAATGTTTGTTTCCCATATGTGTTGCGGATGTAGAATGGACGCGGCGGAAAGATCATCCGCTCAAAAAGTTTTGTGCAGCTCAAAACTTTTTGAGCAGATGAAATCTCAGTAGACGGATGCTGGACGGATAGAGAGTATGAAAAACGGACGCAGTGAGTACAGAACGGATGCATCGCGTTAACCAACGGATGGCAAGCATTTTTCTCCATTTTTCATCCTCTTTCCATCCGTTGGTGCAGTGCGACATGGGTTTAAGCCATTTTATTTGCCTTATTCCCACACCCACATGTAGCACCTGGTTAATTGTCCTCATTGTAAGTTTCTCCTTAATTCCAGGTTGCTTCTTTCCTTGATTAGTTTTCATTAGTTGTTTCTTATCCTGTCCTCTGGTGCTTTGGAAAATAAATTGTGGCAGCCTCTCAAATAGTGGAATACTGCTTTCATGTCCCCGCAGTTCTTCTCTTCTCTAGAGTAGCCAAACCCAAATCCTGCAACCATTCTTCATATGTTTTAGTTTCCAGACTTTTAATCATCCTAGTTGTTCTTCTCTGCAATTTTTCCAAAATCTCAACAACTTTTTTGTAATATGGTGGCCAAACCTGGATGCAGTATTCCAGGTGTAGTCTTACTTTATAAAGCAGTACCAATACTTCACATGATTTTGATTCTATGCCTCTGTTTATACAACCAAGGATTGTATTAGCTTTTTTGGCTGCTGCCACACATTGCTGATTCCTGTTTAAGTAATCATCTACTCCAAGATCCCTCTCACAATTACTGTTTTTGAGCCAGGTTTTGCCTAATCTGTACTTATACCTTTGGTTTTTCCTGCCCAGGTATAAAACCTTGCTTTTCTCCATATTAAATTTCATTTTGTTGGATAGGGTTCATTGTTCAAATCTGTCAAGATCTATGGATCCTGAGCTTGTCTTCTGGGGTGATGATTATTCCTGCCAGCTTAGAGTCATCTGCAAATCTGATGAGTTCCCCTTCTATTCCATTATCAAAGTTATTTATGAAGATATTGAAGTGTACTGGGCCTAAGACAGAACCTTGTGGTAACTCACTTTCTTATTCCCCCTATATGTACATGTAATGCCATCTTGTTGAGTAGGGTTTATTAACCAGTTACAAATACATCTGGTGATGATACTGTCTATCCCACATTTTTCTAGCTCACCAAGAAGTAAGTTGTGGTCTACTTTGTCAAATGCCTTGGTGAACTTTGAATATACTATGCCCACAGCATTTCGCTGGTCTATTAATTTAGTTACTTTGTCATAGAATGAAATAAGATTGGTTTGGCATGATCTGTTTTTTAACAAACTCGTATGGGCTACTAGTTATAATTTTATTTGTTTCTAGATGTTCACAAAACTGTTTTTTGATTGACTTCCCAACTTCAAATTCTGTGAAATAAGGAAGTTTATGGAGACACACCATGGCAAAAATAGCTGGAGAAAGAAGAGGCAGATCCGCCTTGATTGAGCAACCAGTGAAGTTGCACAAAGGGAGAATTGAAACTGACCATCTGCTTAGCAATCAACCACCACTCTTACTTAAGGAACAGAACTTTATTGAAAATGGTGAATACAAGGAAATTAGCAAATAAGTACAAGCACATCTCTTTTCTTTCTCAAATAAAATAGTGGAGCTCTGATGTTTCCTGCTCTTCCTTGGTGTCTAAAAGAATAAAAATAGGTGATGGGTACAAAACTCATGAAATGAATGAAATGCTGATGGAGAGGGCAAAAGCTGACAGAGGAATGACTACTGTATATTGAAAGCTGATTATTAGTGAGGAGAGGGGAAGATCACAGCAAATACATCATCTGACCATCCAACTGGTCATCAGAGTCAAAATTAAGCAGGAAGTGCAATATTTACTGTAAAGTATTTAAAACCTATTAAGAACATAAACCAATCACATCATGAGTTGAGAATGAGATTAAAGGCTGGGTTGGAGAAAAAGGAACAGCTGTTTTGGGGCTAGATTGTCCCATGCCAAGTGGGATGTTCTCAAAGAAAGTTCATATTTAACAAATTAAGCAGTTAAAAGAAAAGTCTTCATACCAGCTTGAGAAAATCACAGGAGAGGCTCCTTTGCTACTGAAATTCAGGCAAGACAAACTTCAAGCGAAGGAGTAGATAAAGTGAGCTTTATAGTCTCTTGCACCAGTTCCAACCTTCTCCATTGCTTGCACAAGGGGAACGAGACATCCAGTTTGGTTTTTATGGTTAAGGTATCAGCCTGGAACCAGAAGACCATGAGTTTGAGTTCCATCTTAGGCATCAACCCAGGCTGGGTAACCTTGGAGCAGTCACTCTTTCTTAGCCTAAGGAAGGAGGTAGTGGAAAACCACTTTTGTAATCTTGTCAAGAAAACTGCAGGGACTTGTCCAGACAATTGCGAGTCAAGAGTCAACACTGACTCATAATCACCAAGTGCTCTCTGTGCTACTGATAACTGATACATTATCAGTTAATTATGCTGCACAGATGTATGAACACCAACACAACTAACCTTTCCTGATTCTTCCTGTGCTAAATTTGAAAGAATCTTGACACACCAGAAGTTTTTTTATTTCTGAAAGTTTAGTTTATCTGATCACTGCAGTAAAGTGGATAATCTTTGTGAGTTCCTGTCTCTCACTGACCATAAGCCATAAGTTCAAAGTTTCTCTGGTCCTTCCCTTTCCCTTAGTTTCCTCTTACCTTCTTTCTACTGGTACCTTTTTTTTAGTGATTTTAAAATCTGAATGAGGCATCCTGAAATGAGAACTTGGTTTTCTTTTCGTCTAATGTATTAAATTAGGCAATGACAATATTAAAAAGTGGGGTGGGGCTGTCAGATGTTCTTTAAACTCCTATGGCTCAACATTATACAATCTTCAATATGTGTCTGCTCCAATGATGTACATGGAATGTGCCTAATTTTAGATAAATAAGTGTAGTTTGCAAAGGGACATTGCCCACACTCAGCTAAATAAAATCTCCCTGTTAAAATTGTTTTCAAAATATTCTGTGACTCACTACGGAATCAAAAATGTGAACTTAAAAGAAAACAGTATAGGAATAGCATTGAACTTTGAACTTTGGTGTTGGAGGATATTCCTAAGAACACTGTGGAAAACTAACCAATGGATCAATGAATAAATCAGTCCAGAGTTCTCATCTGAGGCACATTACTTAAAATAATAAATGCCATTTGAAAGCTGATTCATTCAGTTTAAAAAGATCTTCCTGGAATTCTGAGTAATCTTTTTGTATATGTGCTTCTCATCAATCTGGTGTTCTAATCAATGCTAGGATTCTTTCTGTCCCCAAGATCTTTCTGTCTATTTTATGAGTCCCTTTGCATGTAGAAGCCAAACATATTTTAGAATGGATGTTCTTATAATTCACATCAGCAGTGGAAATGTTGCATCATAAAAATCACACTAAATTCAGAAATATTTTTGTTCTCGAACTGGAATTTGTACAAGTTGTTTCATAAGAACTGGCTGTTTACATGATTGTTTGAAAAACAGCATGAGTTAGTAAATTCTGTATTCTATCCCATCCCATCCCATTCCAAATTCTATTCTTATTGAAGTCTTTCTTTTTAATTGTAACAATCCAAATATTGCTGGAATGTCCACAAACATACTATATATGTAACACCATTGCTCTGTTCTTTTAATTCCAGCATTTGCTATTCAAAAGTGTAGTCATTTTGAAAATGAAAGGTCTCTTTAATTATAACATATTTTATGTTTAAAATATGTAAGTTGTCCTTCAAAGATGGTCTATTCTTCTTTAGCAAATAAGAAGAAAAGTTTGATTCTGTTTGTAATCAGTAGAAAGCGAAACAGGTATCTTGGAAAGAAGTCATGAATGACTTTAAAAGTAGGGAAGACATTGAAAAAACATTATTCCACAGAATCCAGTTATGAAATGACAAAGAAAGTATGAAAATGTTGGATTTTGTCCAAATAATTTCTGCAGAATTAGAAAAACATGTTCTAATCATTATGAGGTAAGCTGCTTGTCATAATATTGTTAAATATTTTTCTGAGAAGGAAGGAAAGGGAGTGAAACAACAGAATCAAAACTTAAACTTACTTAAATCATTAGTAAAAAAAAATACATAAGTATGGAACCATGTGCAAAAGAACTTCATAAAATAATTTCCAGAAGCCCAAGGTGCTGATCTTGTATTGGCATTTATTGACCTATGGAATAGGAAACTTATTAAATGGGCCATTAACCAGATTCATCTTGCTGGTCATGTAAAGCTTCAGTTTCCTCATTGGTTTTCTGGAGATCTCTATATAGGCAGGAAACAGCCAGAGGGCAAATATGGAAGATCTTTGAGACACATCTGTATCTCTTGCATGGAGTCGATAAGCATTGTCAATCATCCAGGTAAAGTTGTCATGGCAATTGTTGGTTCAAAACGTTTCATTGCTTATCCAACATTGAAAAAGCTACTTCAGAACCAACAAGAAGTCAAGTTGCCATGACTCAATTTCCAGATTCTTGCATGAAGATAATTGTATCCTCATCCAACAGCTCCTTTTACACACTTATAATCAGCCAGAAAAGTAATTGTTGAAGTCCTCAAAGACCAGCTATAATGAGACTGAGGGACTTTCAGGAGAAAATAGTTATGAATTTTGGTCAAACAGAAAACAGCTTTTGATACCACTCACATCCACCTGTGGCTTACTTGTTTCTTAACTGTCCCCTTCTCCTGGCAGCTCTGTGCTTGCACACATCAGGAACAGGCTCCAGCTGTTCTTCTGCCTCACTGATCTCCGACTCCGAAGGCAGATAACTGTCGGGTGGCCCTGCCCCCATTTTTGCCTCCGACATCAGAGCCTTGCCCAGACTCCAGGACTGGCCCATATTCCTCCCCAACCTCCTCACTGTCTGAGTCTGCCACTGGCTCCACTGGCAGACCACAACACTAGTAATCTTGTATAAATCTATTGTGCGTTAGATACACTAGAGAAGCTCAACTGGGTTTTATTTCAAACTGGATTTTAAATCATCATCATCATGAGAAGGACTGAATAGGTGGATAAAAATACCAAATCTAGTCTAAACATGTGGTTGTCTGTGGGACACAAATCAATAGAGGTAGTCCTCGGCTTACAACAGTTTATTTAGTGACCCAAAGTTACAAATGTTTTGAAAAAAGTGAGTTATGGCCATTTTTCACACTTATGACCGTAACTGCATCCCTATGGTCACATGATCAAAATTCAGATGCTTGGAAACTGGTTCATATTTATGATGGCTGCAGTGTCCCAGGATTATGTGATCAATTTTAAGCACAGTGGTTAAAACGCAGTACTGCAGATACTTCTGCTGACTGCCAGATGCCAACAGTTTGTCAGTTCGAGTCTCACCAGGTTGAAGTAGGTAAAATGAGGGCCCAGATTGTTGGGGGCAACAGGCTGATTCTGTAAACCACTTAGAGAGGGCTGTAAAAGTACTATGAAGCAGTACATCATTCTAAATGCGATTGCTATTTTGCAACCTTCTGACCAGCAAAGTCCATGAGGAACCCAGATTCACTTAACAACCGTCTTACGAAGTTAACAAATGCAACGATTCTCTTAACGACTGTGGCAAGAGTCTGGGGCACACTCACTTAACAGATTTTTCACTTAGCAACATAAACTTAGGGCTAAATTGTGGTCGTAACTCAAGGGCTACCTCTAATAAACCCGGAGGGAAACAGAAAAGATGAGAGAAAAAGAAAGCCTATTCGAAGTTCTGAAGTTTTCCCTGAAGGGAAAAAATGAAAAATAAAATAAAATATGGCATTAGAACCAGGCAGAATGTTTATGGAGATTCTCAGTGATCCAGGTCATGGTTGTCCCAAAAGAGGCAACTGGATTTCCTTGGGGTTTTTTTGGAAGATATTCTGCTTCTCACCTAAGAAGCTTCTCCAAGTGGGATCTTTCCATTCCCCACTATCCTGTCAAGAGCTGTTCCTGGTGGGGGGGGGGGGGGGGGGGGGGGGGAGAAAAATTGGGACGATCGCCCGCGGGCGGGAACCGCCGGCCTCGGTTTGGCTCGGGGTAGGAGTAGCGAAGGGCCAGCGGAAGGAGTGGCCGCTACCCAAAAGGGCGCCTCCTCGCCGGGCCTGGAGGCTGGCCAGGGAGGGGCCGAGCCTCTGGGGCGCTACTTGAATCTGGGTGGCGTCCGCGCCGATCCAAGTCCGTGTCAGCCCCTCAGCCTGCCTCGTCGCTAGGATGCCTCGGATGGCGGCGGTCGTTCTCCTGCTGCTGTTGCCCGCGCTTTGCTCGGCTTGGCCGAGCATCGGCCGCTACCCGGAGTACCTGCGGCCTCTTTCCCCGGGCAACTTCCATGCCTCCGAGTCGCAATTCTTGCGGGTCGCCAGGGCGGCCGTCAACTATCTCAACTACGGACAGGGTTCTCCCAGCTTGCTCCGGAAGGTCGCGCACCTCGGGAAGACTTCGGTCAGGGTAGGTAAGAAAAAAAGAGTCCAAGCTCCCGCCTTGGAGCGAGTATCTGCGGGGAAGGAAACCCTCTAGGCCAGGGGTCTCCAATCTTGGCAACTGTAAGCCTGGAGGACTTCAACCCCCCAGAATTCCCCAGCTATCTTTGCTGGCTGGGGAATTCTGGGGGTTGAAGTCCTCCAGGCTTCAAGTTGCCAAGGTTGGAGACCCCTGCTGGACCCCTGCACGTGTTTCCCACTGGCCCTATCCAGTTTCTTTGACGCCACAATCCCTTACTCCCGCCAAAATGGCAAGCGGGGGGGGGGGCGGCTGCGGAAAAACGCCTTACCTGCCTTTTGAAGACTGGGTTTTGTCCTGGTTCGACAGGGGGTTGGACTAGAAGACCTCTAAGGACCCTTCCAACTCTTGTTGTTCTGGATTCGGCTTCGGGGAATATGCACGGAAAACAAAGTCGTCAACGTTGCTAGACAACGTACTGCATAAGAGGTAGTCTATAAACTAGTCAGACTGTGGTCCTGAGGAAAATTTGCCACTTTTAAATCTCTCACTCTCCTGAAACCTTTCGAATTTTTATTTCCTTCGTTGGTAAAAAAAAAAAAAAAAAAAAAATCCGTGTCAGGTTTGCCTGCGTGAAAAAGACAAGCCTGGTCTAAACTTCCCCTTGGGAAAGACACATCTGACAACCTGATGCCCTGAGGAACTGTGAGAGTCCCACACATAGGATTGGGAGGAGACAGACCGCTTTGGGGAGAATGGCTGAGGCTGAAGTCGTGATAGCAAATCCCACCAACACCAACCCAATACAAAGGAAGAATAACTTCATTCTTGGCTCCTTGTTGTTAAAGAAGAGTTTTCCAGTTAGAGATTGCAATTATGCGTGGTCAAGTTGGTGTTGACTCCGAGTTACCATGTGGTAACTTTTCTCCATGATGATTTGAACCTGACTTGGTTTTACCGGTTTTTCAACAGTGCACTGTTGATAGTCTTTCCCTTCATTTTCAAAGTATTAAATCCTTTCCCAGAGAATGAGATCTTCACATAGTGTGTCTGAAGTAGGATAATTTGAGCCTGGTCATTGATCCCTCTAACTGACAACTCTGGGCTGAGAATCCATTTGTTTTATTAGCTGTCCAGGCATTCTCAAGAACCTTCTCCAACACCAAAGTTCAAAAGGGCCAATACTCATCCTGCTTCTTCAAAGTCCAGTTTTTGCTTCCAGATGGACTTCCATTTGCATCTGTGGGTGGTCACAGAAAATACCATCACTTGCATGATTCTGATTTTTTTAGGTAAAATTTTGGTACATCAATGGCATCTAAATATCTTTTCCAAGGCTCCGTGGCTGATCTACCAAATGGCACGTCTATGGCATATGTTTCTTGACAATGCACGTCTTGACAATGTCTCTTGTTCTTTTCTTGTAACGTCTATGGAGATTCTCAGTCATCCAGATCATGGTTGTCCCAAAGATGCTTTTTCAAGAGGCAACTGGACGTTCTGGTTTTTCTTTGAAAATGTTTTGCTTCTCATCCAAGAAGCTTTTTCAACTCTGTTGATGTTCTTCAGATTCTGTTTTCTGTTGATGGTTGATCCTAAAAAGCAAAAGCTACCAACCACTTTGATATCTCCATTTCAGTTTTAGGGCTGGTTGTTCCATCAGTTGCCATTAGCTTGGTATTCTTTAACTTTCATTTTAGTCCTATTTTTTTTACTGTGCTCCTTGACTTTTATTACTTTTATTATTGCAGATCTTTTGCAATTACAACTATCCAGACAGCCTCTTCAATTTATCACAGGTTGTTTCTTCCTTTAGTTATAAAATCATGTTTATCTTCTTCCAGCCCAGTTTACCTTAATATGTAAGATAGCCATGGAGTTGATTGCCTTACAGAATTCATTCCTGAGAAAATGCAGAATGCCCTTGAGAAGAATTGTATCCACTCATCAGTGGGGGGCTTAAATGCCCTTGTTTGACTTTTCATTTGCAAGTCTTAAGCAACACAGTTCTGTAAATGGAAAGTAGACATGGGTGATGGGGAGAGAAGCACATCTGCTTATTCAAATAACTGAGTTCTTATATAAAGAACATTGTAGTGTCCTTTCATTAAACTCCCTTTTGCAAACAATATGCTTGGAAATGAATGTGGCTTAGGCAGAAAAGAGTACTTTGTGAAACTTAAGAGACTTTGTCATCTGATGAAAATCATGCTTAAATCTGAGCCCTGTGTTTGGCTTTTAAGTGGTTAACATTACTAAAAAACAACAACATCAAAATACGTAGAATAACCATGCTAACAACAGTGATTGCAAAAATTTACTGCATAAATTATCATCAATATGTGCAGCGATGTTAAGAACTGCATTTTAAAAAAACATTTTCCCTAGTTTTATACCCTGCCATAATCCACTGCTGTTAGGTGACCAATAAATTCAAATAAAATAATTACTCTTACAAATAACCATTCCCCATTTCACTGAAAAAGTGAAGTCTTTCTCTTGAAGATTCTTCAAATCTTAGTCCTATCTTGTTTTCAGCAGATTAGAGGTAAGAAGGCAGGTGAGGGAATTATTTCTTGCTGAAATTCCACCAAACAGTCTGGAGACTCAGATAAAATCTGAAGACTATCAAAATTAGCTGGCATCTTTTACTGTTCCACGATGGTTTACTGCTTCATGGGTTCAAAGAAGGTCTTCTGTCCTTGGTCCAGAAGCAATAAACACAGACTGATGGCATTTCCTTCATTCTGAGCTTCAACTCTGAGAATGCTACTCTTTTCTAAGCATTGGTAACACTACTGACCTATAAAGGATCCTTATGGCCATGTTTACTATAATCCTAAATGGGTGGACTTTAGTTTTTAGATGAGCCACCGCAAGCTCTAGAAGCCACCTTAGGACCAGTTCCCACAGCTTATTAAAAACTAGATCACCAAGTTCTTTCATCTGAGTTCATTCCTGGTTGGCCACACTATTTGAACTCTTCCCACGCATTGTAACTTCAGAATTCCCAGCTATCCTGGCCAAAGGGAGTTGTAATCTAATTAACACAGTTGACCTAACATATTCTAACAGAAATGCTGGCTTGGGAATTTTGAGAGTTAAAGCCCACATAACTTAAAATTGCTGAGGTTGAGAAACACTCATCTAAAAGTGACTAGTTAGAAGAAGACTGAATAGTGTGACTAGCCTTTCAGCCAGTCAGTCATATGTTTTTTTTCTCCTTTGCTGATTATTTGATGATTAAACAATACTTGGAACACAGGGAAATATTAAACTTTCAGCATTAAACTTGGTTTGTGGGATGTAATTAATGCAGAGACTTATTCAATCTCCATTCTGTCCAGGAAAAAAAGATTTTTCAAGAAGCAGAATAAATCAGCAATCTTATCTTCTTAGGATTCCATAAACAGATATCCCTACCAGTAAGAGATAGCAAATCTGTACCATATATGAAGGTGTCATCTAGGTTTACACATTGTGTTTATTCAACACACTATAGTAAAGCAATATTGTGATGTCGACAGAAAGCAGATTGTCCTTAGTGTTTCTTAAATCTTCCAAAAATGTTGTCATTTAAAAGTCAGAGGGCAGAAAGATAGGTTCACACATTGTGTTAACCTATGGATTGCTTAATCATGGTTTAAAATGCCACTTGCTTGGATTTAAAAATATACCAATCCCAAACAAGCAGACTTCATTATGGGTTAATCAGTATGATCATAATCAGAAAAATAATTGTGAATTTTAATCATATGACTTCATCCTTCATATAAAGTCTAGGTGCCAACCTTACTCAGGTGGTTAAGAAATGCTGCATTTAAAATCACTTTCAGGTTGTAATCTCTGCCTATGTACCTTTTCTTATTTTGCAATAACCTACACAATATTATATAAACTCTCTGTAGAAACATTTTTGAAGCAGGCAGCAAATACCTTGAGGTATTTTCTTTTTACCTTTTACTTTTACAGAAGAACAAAAGATAAAAGAAAGCAATCTCTGAAATGTTTTACAAAATAAACTAACTGGCTGGCCAAAATTGAAAGAGAATATTTGTTAAAATTTCTTTTTCATCAGATGTTGCTTTTGAATGCAACATCTTGAATGTGCACTGAAGTTATTATTCTGAGGAAAATGCCATTTCTTGATTTAAAACAAAAAGTAAATGTATTTTAGTTTTATGGGTTCAAAATACTTGTTGAGTTTTGACTGCTTCTTTGAGGCATGTTCTGCATGAATTGTTGGGAAGTATAAAAGTTCTGTTTCTACAATATTTGCTGGGTGCAAAAAAACTGGGTGGACGTTTGTTGGCTGAGCCTTGCTTTATTTTATATTTCTTGGCTCACCAGGGAAGGATTTGTCCAAAATATTATTCATAATACTATTCAACTCATTTCATCTGTTTAAAAAAGTTGTTTTTGGTTACTATTGAGATTTATTTTGGTGCATTTACTGACTTCAAACAAGGAGCCCAGTGGCTCATGTGGTTAGGACAGCAAGCCTTTGTTCGAGACCCGAGCGCTGCCATGTGGCAGGGTGAACTCCTATCCTTCGCTCTAGTTTCTGCCAGGTTCAAGAAAGGAACCCCCAGCTGGGTGTCCTCCAGGCAACTATGATGTCAATGGCTTATCCTTTCAACCTGGAGTGTGTGTAGGCAACATCAAAAACCTCATGCCATAATAATAAAAGTGTTAACATATGCGTTTCCAGCCTGTGGCCCTGGACAGCTAGTAAGGCAGCCTCCATAAGACCGTAAACTTTTAACATCTTTATGTGATTTCGAGCAATATTTATAGACATTAATTATGTATTTTATATGCTGCCCAAGACAATTCCTGTTCACTCAGTGCAACCCAGGCAAGCCAAAGATTGGACTGCCCTTAATGTCTAACAGCTGCAGTGGTACAGCAGTTAGTGTGCGGTACTGCAGGCTATTTCTGCTGCCTACTGGCTGCCTGCCTGCAATTGGTAGTTCAAATCTCACCAGACTCAAGGTTGATTCAGTCTTCCATCCTTCCAAGGTGGGTAAAATGAGACCCAAATTGTTGGGGGCAATATGCTGACTCTGCAAACCGCTAGAGAGGACTGTAAAGCACTATAAAGCAGTAAACAAGTCTAAGTGCTGTTGCTGTTAAGTCGACTCAAGGCCTTGGACTGATTTTGTTGCAACAGACTAAATCTGCTTCTATCTAATCTGGGCAGGGTTTCCCTCAATTGTTTCCACTGGGAGGAAATCCGATTGCATAAACCGAACCCACTGAACTGCCACCAACAGTTTCCTTCACTTTTCTCTAGAGTTAAGCAGAGACATATGTGGATATACATAGGAAACCATATAGAAGTTCCAAGGTTTAGATGAGATTGACAAGCTTAAAAAAAAATGAAAAAACTTTCATAATGTGGTCACCAGGACACAAGTCCAATTGTGGTTTTAAGTCAAGGATTATGTGTACTTTAATGCTAAAGCAACCCTAAATATTAGATGAGACTGTAAAAATGAGATCACTTCCTTGAATACAAAGTCCCAGGAATTTTTCAGAAGGAAAAACTAGTAGGGAACAAATGCAGGATTCATTACATAGAAGTAAGCGCTTACATTAAATACTCATCATTTGAACTTCATTATAAGATTAATTCATGACTTGTTTGAGAAAACTGAAATATCTTTTTTTCTAGAATGACAAAGCAGAAAAGACACATTACATCCCAACCATGTACAGTTTTGCTAACATTCCTGAAATGATAGAAAAGACATACCCAACAGTACTGCTGAAATGCTATATAATATTTTAATGATCTGTCGGTTTAAAAAGTGTTTGTGCTGTGTGTGCCATACATATTGTGAAGTGTAACTTTAGCTTGTATGTCTTGCAGAATATCCCAGGAGTTGGACATGAGTACTCCTTGCAGCTTTATACAAAACACATTCAAACTGGGGTAAGTGGATTGTTGTACTTTCTGTAGAACAACTTCTGTAATATAATTTTTCTTTCCTGTCATCAATGCACCAGAAACCAGCTATGATATCTGCTTTCTTCAGTGTCATATCTAACAAATTCCATAGCGTGCTTGGACACAATAAGTGAGCTTATTGTATGTCTGAGCAAAATCCATCCATTGATTCAATTTATATAGCCACACATCTCATATAGCAACTTTGGGCAGATTATAATATGTAAAAACAGTGGTGGTCTATGGCCCTAATGGGCATGTGACATTTTGGAGGTGGCTAATGAAGTAGAGAACACCCAATCTTCTCTCTGTGCCCTTGTGCGCTCCCTCTCCGTCCTGCTTAGTTTTATTTTCATTCAATTTTTAAATTTAAGATCTTTATTGTTTTATTCTGCATTTTATCCAATGTCTGTAAGCCACCTAGAGTTGCCTCTGGTGAGATGGGTGCCATGCAAGCTTGATAAATATTGTAAATAAAGCCCAACACAGGCAGCAGCTCAGAAACGAAATCAATGTAAACCATGTAGTACAACCCAGGTTTTCACCCCCACTCCAATCCCATGCTTGGGAATACAACCATGTCTTAAGGGCCAAGTGAAAACCTGACAAAGCTGAGAAAAATCTAATCTTGAGAGGAATGGCGTTCCACATGAGAGAGACCCCAGAGATGACATTCTTCGATGACAGGACCTGCAGAATGCCTCTTCTGTTGGATCTAATGGGATGAGAACACACAAGTGGGGGAGAGGTGGTTCCAAAATAACCTAACGCTATACCCTGAAAGGCTCTATTCATGACAATCAGCACGAAACACGCTGGCAAGCAACGTAGATCACGGAGGAGAGCTTTAACAGGTTCATGCAGAGGCACATTCATAGCTGCCTATATCACAGCATCTGCACAACTGCAGCAGAGCCATGTGGAAGGCACTGAAGTTGTCCACTTGAGAGGTGATTTTGAGCAGAAACTCTGGGGCTAGGAAAGGATACATAAGATGAAGTTGTGCAAGAACCTTCCTGGCCATGGCTGCCAGGTATTCTTTAAACAGGATCTGCCAGTTCAGGAGGATACTCAGAATGTGCAATCAGTTCTGTTTCGGGTCGTGGAACCTCATCCAGAACAAGAGATGGCAAATCCTTGGCTCCATAGGACCTTAATATCCAGAACCAGAGTCTTTCTAGGATTGATTTGAACCTGTCTTTCCCTATCTAGACCCCCATAGCCTCCAGACACCAAGGCAGGTCCTCCAATGAATCATTTGGTCAGCCAAGGGCAGATATGTGGTACAGGGTATCATTAGCACTCCATTGGGTTCTGAGACACCCAGCAAAGTGGGAGCTGTGGACTAGATAAAGACTCTGCAACTATTTCACATTTCCCCCTTTCCTTCCCACTCCAAGGGGCAGAAGATATGTCTACCCACATTCTGTGCCCCTACTGGTTAGAGGAATGCAGTCCGTGCCAATCCACAGGGTGATTTACACCTAGTTAGATTTCTCCGTGTGGGGATACTGTTGTAGCAGTATTTGCTGCCCTGAAATATGGGATAGCAAAGGAGAAGTTGTAGGATTTAATTCTATGAAAGCTTTCCATCCTTCCCATGTCAGGGTTCCAAGTAATATACCCATAGCAAACATAACTCCAATGCAGGTAGATTCCTCAAAGAATAGTTTTATTTGGATATATCATATTGGCACAGGCTGGTGAAAACCAATTTTTAATGTTCCCACCATTTTCACCTAATTAAAAGTCTTCTCCCTCCCCCAAACACTCATCACATCACATGATCCAATCAAGATGTCGTCCGGTTGTCTGGTGACTTCACTCCTCCCGACTCCCTGTGAGAATGTCCTTGGTTCCCAGGAGAAAGTGTTTTGTTTTGGCTACAAACTCCAACTATTTCTATTCCATCCTCCCTATCCCTCATCTCCAGTGTGGCAACGCTGAAGCCTCAAACTGGCCTCTGTCAGGTCAGCTTCAGAGTTGACATCTATCTCTGACCAAGCAATGTTTTTCTCACTATATAATGCTTGAATTTCCCCCTCTTTGACATTTTTTTGGAAGAGATAAAGTGCAAATAACACCCCCTGGTTACTCCTGGCAAGAGCTTCTATACCTACAGCAGATAAATATTTATCCTAGGTGTGTCTTTTTCTCTCTCTGCAACATTCACAAAAATCACTTCCATTGCCCTCAAATGGTTTTCTACCTTAGAAGTGGCATTGTCCATTTTGTAAACAGTTTTTCTTCTTCACAGTAGTTTTTCTTCTTCACAGTCTGCCGCTAGATCTCCTGTAGGTAAGGACAACATAGCAAGGAAGTTTGGAAGAAAACAACCCCATTATTTTGTTATATATTTTGTTATTTTCTTTTGTTTTAAAGCAATACCTAGGAAAATGCAATGCAAAGATACGCTACCAGAAGAAAATGTCAAAACCACTGATTGATTTCAGTTGCACAGACAATAAAGATGCAGACCAAATCAGGAAGGATGACTACAGCCTATATACAAAACTTAAAGGTATCTCCTGGGGAAGGAATCTTTTTCATAACCACCCAGGACTGCATGCCCCTCCCTTAATGAACCCATTTCTGGATTCACATAATACATTGAGCAATGAATTTATCTGATGACCTGGTTTTGCAGAATGCACGAAACTGCAAAAAAAATAATAATTGAAGCAACATTAAAATTAACCAAAGTTAGCATGTTGTGTTTTTCACTTATTTGTGTTGTATAAAACCAGACAACAGGTTCTAGATCTATGATGCTCCCTTACTTTCAGTGTTGATCTGGCAAATGTAAATATCCAAAAGCTCAGGTAGCACTTGAGCTATGACTGTAATGGAATCTGCCCATTATGCTCTGGAGGTCCGTTAAGCGAACTGTCTCACATAATGACCCCAATCCCTGCTCTCCCCAATGCATTTGTTAAATAAGTGCATGTGTGTTAAGTAGAGCCTGAGGTGCCTCATGTGGGGAAGACCCTGAGGACCCTAATGCTGGCACAAGCTCATCTACTTGTGGTCTCCCAAGGCCTTTCCCTACGCTTTGATATAACCCATGCTCCACTTCTCACCCTTTAGGGTTCCAACAGTCATGTGGGCCTCCTCCCCATTCTCTGTCACTAATTGCTCAGTTACTTTTCGAAGATCTCCAGAGCTCAGAAGATTGGGCTGGGGAAGGAGGACAGGCCAGTCTGTTCCTGGGCCACATGGCACAATCCCACAATTAATCATCTTTTTCTGAGGGAAAAATAATGGTGGTGAAACTCTTGGTTTCTTTCACTAACGGTAACCTTAGCTTTGCCAACCTCACTTGGAAAAAGCCAGCCACTTAATGGGATTGTGCCAAGTGGCTCAGCTATGGGGCGGCTTGTTCTCCTTCTCTCAGCTCTGGAGATCTTCAAAAAGGTGAGTGATCTGTGATGGAGAATGGGGAGCAGCACCAACGGGTAGCAAAGCAGGCCCAATGCTTTTGGGGAACCTGGCGATCCAGGATGGGGTTATGGAATATGGGGGGGGGGAGGGGGAGGAGTGAATGTTGCATCTATGCAATCAGTTGTAAGAGTGAACAAGCACAAGGTATTGCAACGAACATAACTTCAGGATTGGGTCATATAAGTACCTTTGGGGAGGATCTGTTGTATGATTGAACAGTTGCTAAGTGACTGGTTATAAGTCAAGGACTTCCTGTACTGGATTATTAATTATTAGCAGTATAGCCTTTTAAAAACAACACACACATAATGATGCAACCATATCCATGTGTGTAGCACTTTAACTCTGTACTCAAAGTATGAACAGTTCTGATATTTTTAAAAAAAATTTCACTTTTCCATTGGAGTTTTGCAAAGGTGACACTTCCTGGAGATGATATAAATGCTAATCAAGATGTATCTCCAACTTCATCAAAGGGGTGTTTTCAAATCAGAAGAAGAACCTCTGCCTCTTAAAAACATATTGTTTGCTGGTAAAATTTATCTTTTGACTCAGTATGAGAAAAACGTGAGCTTCCATAAAACAGGTCAACAACCCCTTCAAATCTAGCTCAACTCCTAATAAGGTGGGCTTCTTTATAGTAATATTACCTCCTTTATTCTTTTCTCTCTCTCTTTTGTCCACCCTTCCTGCAGTCACATCATCACCAGATGAATTAAAATATTTTGCCAACATTGGAAGCAGTTACATTGCATGGAAGGAATCAAGTGAATATAACAGTTATGTCATGAGGGAAGTCAAAGATGCAAAGAGATGGGTAAGTGACCAGAAAAGCTATCACCGGCCAATTTAATCAGTATGTAACACTGAACAACAATCACATATTATCCTACCATTTTTAAGCTGAACCTGTATGTTTACTTTTTGGTTCAGTGTGTTTCAGGGAATGCTCCTGTTAAATAAATGCCTAAATGAGGGGTGTCAAACTCAAAGATTCTTAGATCTGGCCTGCAGCGCCATTGCGGGACCTGCCTGCAGTGCCTCTGCCCACAAAAATTGCTGGCAGGGGGTTACAGGAGGCCGTTGCAGCCAGAAACGGAGCTTGGGAGCCCATTTTTGCTAGCAGAGTGTTCAGGCCTCCACAAGCACCCCCGACACAAGTGACATCAAGATGGCCATACCCATCCCAGTCCCCCCCTGCCCCCGAGGTCAAACACAACCCTGATTTGACCCTTAATTAAATTGAGTTTGACACCTCATTTTCTAAGACACTGGTGGCCTATTAAGTTCATAATTTTAATCTCTGGCGTGGTTCAGATTGAATACTAAGGTTTTCAAAAATAGATTGGACAACCACTTGACCAGGATGCTATAAGGTCTCCTATCTTGAGCAAGGAGTTTGTCCCTTCCAGCCCTATGATTCTATGTTCTGTGAAACACATATTTTAAGAAAGCTAAGGATATGGATAGTGAAGGAGGAGGGGTGAGGTAAGGAAAAGAAGACACTGGGAAGGTTTTTGAGTTGGTGATGGGCCAGTTAGAAAGCTACTGTTTATGTCCTTGGGTTCAAGCATACTCACCACATGTTCTTCTGCTCCCCAAGCTCTCTAGGGCAGCCTTCCTCAGCTGCCAATGATTTTATCTTGAAGCACAGTGTAAAGACAGAGCTAGAAAGACCTGAAGATAATGATGGTGCAAGTTCACAGGCTCTGTGGAAAAAGAGGGAAGATACCAGCCCTACTTTCTCCTTAAAGAAATTCTGGGTTTTGTTCTGGACCTAAACTGGAAAAACCAAAACGAGCCAGGGTTCAAATACTGCCAAACCCCTATTGGGATGGTTTGACAGAACTTCTGGAGTACAACTTCAATGGTATGGGACATTGTAAAGAAAGATAATCTTCTTTGAACAAACCCATAATCCCACGTGGGGTGGTCTGGACAACTAAATGGAACGGAGTGTTTACTGGCTGGATGCCCTTCCTGTCGCCAGTGCAGGGTTATATTCAGCAAATATATTCTCAACGATACTCAGAGAAATATCTGCCTCTACCTAGGATTGAACTCACAGCCTCCTGGTTGTGAGGCAAGAGCTCCACCTCTAGGCCACGGCACCATTCATTGTAAAGAAAGATGGCTTTACTAAAATGTTAGGAAACATCCAAATATAATATTGCACTCTCAATACAATATTTCAGCATGCACAAAGTGTCTGAATGCTAACAAGATGCTCCTTAAAATATTATATACTCCAGCCTTCTTTATTCCAACCTTTTTCCCTCCTTCCTGCCCAGGTACGTGACAACGCACTTGAATTTGACTACACCATTTTGGTTGATAGTGATGACTCAAAGGTATGGAAGCTTCAGTACTCAATTTTGTTTTTATAAAATAATGAGCCTTTTATTTTATTTTAGAAGTATTTTTTCATTAGATGAATTAAGTCCAGTGACTATATAATAATAATCTCAATCTACTTTGTAAGGACATTAATATCAGGGAAGAAATGTATACAAATAATTTATTACATAATTCAATACATGCTTATTCCAAAATAAATCCTGCTAAATGCAGTAATACTCAAGGAATTAAATTTAGGATTGCAGCCAATACATACACACTCTGAAATATTACTGGAATCAGTGGATTTCCTCTAAGTAGACTTACTCCTGTCATTTATTATTTTTACAGAATTTTTCCTGTCATATGCGTATTACCTGGAACTTGGAGCTACCAATAAAAGTGAAATATACATGTTTTTCAGAAGACATTTCTGGAGAATCCGCAGATGGCTCTGGGGAAGAGTCAGGTTCCTATGATTTCTTTCAAGCTAATTTTTAAGTAGGGAGGAAAAAGCTTCCATTTGATGCAGTTGTAAACATTTTTGCAAAGGTGTAGCACATCTTTTGTTAATATTCCAAATTCAGTATTGACAATCTTGCATCTAAATCAATGCAATCTTTCTGGAAGCTTTGCACTAGTCACTTCTGATCATAAATATCTCTTTGCTGCTTAATTTCATAGAAATTCATTTTTACAGATTTTTTATTGTATGGAAAAACTGATGTGTCTCTAAGTTTCTGGCATTAGAAGTAACTCATAAGGCATTTTTAAATATATATGAACAAAGATCTTTGGAAATTTAAAAACTGCCATTTTAAATAAATATTTGTTAAAATATTTTTAAAATTTGGAAAATATTTGATGTTGAGATTTAACTTATCTTCAATAAAAGGGAAAGAATATATTTTGTCTGTGTCACTTTATATTGTACCACCTGAGCTACAATATTTCAAAATTTCCTTTTGATGCTTTATATAAGGATGTTTAAACAGGGTAGAAAATGAAGCTTGATTTCTTCAAGTTTTTCTGAGATATAAGAGTTCAAAGCAAGCCTCTGCCAGCAGCCTTTTAAGTGCGTAATTTTTGGAAGAATAAACTAAAATTTACCATACACTCTTCACCTAATTGAACTAAAATTTACCATAAATTCATATCTAATATTTTAAAACGTTCAGGAAAAAAGAACTTTCAAGTAAATTTTGCAGAGCTAAGTGCCTTCGCTAGATGGAAAAAAGCAAATAAATATAATGTCTGTGTCAAGTACATAAAATATTGTTTTTTGAAGACAAATTACAACTGAATTTGGAGTTTTAACTCTGGTCCCACAGCCCAGCTCTAATCTTCTGCATCTACATGCATTAGAAGTAAAGCATCTGATTGCAAGTAGCACTTGCTTCAAATGCAAACTGCAGCTGTGCACAGCTTCAGTTCTATTGGAATAAAAGGTGTAGAGATCATTGAAACACATACAATTTGAATCCTTAGGTCTGAGGCTGGTTAATTTATTTAAAAAACGCACATTTGTTAGTTGCAGCAACTATATTCCTACTTGGACTGAAAGCATGCGATGGGGATTTGTATACACTTGTTTCTTAGATCAGAACGAATAGCTGATTTTAACATTTTAATTTCTATCAAATTTACCCCAGAATAATACTTGACAGCTGTTTCCCCTTGATTATCTATGGAATTACATTCACAGATAGAAGCAGAACACTACCCCTGACTTCCAATCTTTGCAATTTATCATGGTCAAATACTCACATCTAGATTCAGGCAGTAAACTACTAAAGTGACCAGTGCCATTTCCATTTCATTAACAGTTCCAAACAAGGGACACAGATAATCCATTCTTAATACAATTGTTATAATTAGATATCTAGAATCTTTTCAACAATATCCCCCAAAAATAGACTGGGTAAGTGGTCAGAACAGTTGGTTTCACAGGTGGCTTCTTAAGAAAGAGTGTACGACTGCTTTCTTCCAGACGGGCAAAGCGGTATATAGAAATTTTGACCATTTTCTTAATCCAGACGCTCACAGCTTACATATTTACCCAAAGGAGATAGGAGGAGCCTGGATCTAAACCAGAAGTGCCCAAGTTCATATCCTAGACAATCCTATTGATTTTTTTTTTTTTTGGGGGGGGGGGTTTCAACAGCTGAGAGAATAAGGAAAATTCAAAAGGAAAAAAATAATAAGGACAAATCAACTCAAAATTTATTGCTGAGGTGGCAAAAACAAAAACCCAGAACTGTACTTGGTTCTTGTAGCATATGCGAGATCAATCAGAGCTATCTGCAAACCCATAAGTGATATGCATTTATTTATATCTTGCTGTTATTTTTTTCACAAATAACTCAAAGCAGCAAACATATCCAACATAAATTTCATCCTATTTTCTCTACAACCACCACTCTGTGCGGTACCATGGTCAAACTGAAATCAGATCCTACAAGTAGTGCTGGCAAATCATTTCTCTAGTATTACCAGGAAATGATACAGACATCTCCTTCTGGCTCCCAGGATACAAGTTACTTCATATGAAGCCAAAATTATCCAGTCTCCTTGCATCACATTAGGATAGTTATGAGAAAGCTTTTTGCTCCTAAGACGTTAAAAGAGGCAAATAAGATACCATTCTGAACACTTAGTTTTATTCAAATGGCCCTGCAGGCCTGTGCAGTCCACCATTCCTAATAATTGAATACGTAAGTAGATGTAAAGATTGCACGGATCTCTTCATATGGGAGGTATGGAGGAGGGGAAAAAATTATCTTAGTACAAGTAGGTTGCATTTTTGGTGGATGTTCCTCTGAGAAATCGGACATTTTAGCAATATCCAATATATGGCAACTGAAATAACATACCCTTATGCTGCCTTGAGGTCATTTCAGTCAGTAATTGATGTGTCTGGTTCTCTAGAATCATTTCTCAAATTTTGCTCAGGCATCAAAATAAGTGGGATTCTTACTGCAAGTGAATTCCAAGGAATGGAAAAATAGTCAATAACTTTAAAATATATTCTTTGCTGCATGTCTAGAAAAAGGGAAAGGGGAAAATCATTCTACGTTCACATATTAGAAAGTTAAAACTTACTACATGTCTCTCAGATGCTCCTGTTACATTACAAGTCTGCTTTGTGTACTCCAAATTCAGGGTAAGGTTATTTAGTTCAGATTTGGTACAATTATCAAAAAACTCAGGTAGGGGTCTGCTAATTCTCTTACATTTGATTCCTTGATTAATGAGGGGAAGTAATCACAAATTGGAAAGAAGTATGCAGAGAGCATTATGGTGAGGTTGAAGAAGACAGGAAGGTGAAAAGAACATTGTCAGGTTAATTTAATATCAAGCCCCTAAAACATAACTTTTTAATATAAATTAAGATGGTGATTCATTCATGGAATTTCTGTACAAACAGTCTTTTTATGACTTAATAAAGTCAAAAGTTTGATTCAGGATGAAATTGCTCTGAATTTTCTTCATTTGTTCAATTGTAAGTCTTGAAACAAATACAGCCTATGGGCAGTTTCTTGTATATGACTGATCTGAAGATGCTTTAACCTTTGACCTTGCCCTTTTTCCCAGAAAGTTGTCCTGTTGCCTCAAGGTATTGGTTAATTAATTCTTCCTGTGTATTGATTGAACAGGCTTGGTATTTAGTGTATTCCATTGTGTATTCTCCTTTTCCCTGAAGAGAAAACATTGTCATGTTATGAATAATTTAAACAATTTATCAATTGTCAAAATGGTACAGTGCCAGTTTACATGCATTGCATGGTGTTAAGAGAAAGTTACAAGCATAGTTGACACAATTAATAACTGATAACTGGACTAGCAACTGACTTTATAATTTGAAAAAAGGCATAGCAATTCTTTGAAATACACACACTCCTAGAGATAAAAAGCTAGATTTTCAAATCAGCTTGCAACCTTTCTCTATTCATGTCTTTGTCTGTACTCCTTTTCCTTCACTTTCTCTTCTCAGAAGGATGATAAAAAAGATTTAAACCAAAGGTAGAGACTAATTATTTATATATTTATTTATTTATGTGCTGCCCATCTTGTCTAGAGGCCACCTTGGATTGCTTACAAACATGGTGGATCATCTGGCACAGAATAGCTATGTTTTAAATGAACCAAGCAAAGCTGTTCAACTCACGCTTTTTTAATATATTTTCAACATAAAATCTGTTTATGCTAGTTTTGCCCAAATCCATATTTCTCTCTTGAAGAGGAAGCAAGAGGCAAAGGGAAAATATGCTTGAAGCAGCTAACAGTGGCAGTAATGTGAAGCACAATTAGTCAAATGGGTTTGCTTAACAGACCAGATGAAAATCTCAGGCAGACAGAACTTAGGGTCATCAACTCTTCCCAAAATTATTCAGTCTCATTTCCTAGATATTCCTTCTTTTTTTTTTTTTGCTAGGTTATGTTCTGGATCTTTTCTTTTTTTATTTTCCTTTCCTTTCTCCTTCCATTTCCCTTCCCCTCCCCTCCCAGTTCTATTCCTACTTTATTAGTTTAATCAAAATTAATTATTTATATTCAGAAGCTGCATTTATACAAACATTGAAAAAATGGCATGTCCTATAGTAAAAATGACCTGAATGAGATAATGACAGATGCTGGAAAACTATAACATTGCTTTAACAAATTCAGAAAGTATCTGCTCACTAACCTCTGTACACGACCTTAGTTCTGTAGCATATCCAAACATACTGTTCAATGCCACCTAAGGTAAAAGTGATAGAGAATTGATAATTGTTTCTCTTAATTAAAGAAGCATCCATAAAATTACGAATTGGGGTTTACAAGTCACTTACACATCTACCCTTAAATGCACAGTAAAAATTACCTTCTTCATTCCCTGTAAACATATGAAGAACAGTTGCAGGAACTGGGCTTGGCTAGTCTACTAAAGAGAAGGACCAGGGGAGACATGTTAGCAGTCTTCCAATATTTGAGGGGCTGCCACAGGGAGGAAGGGGCCAAGCTATTTTCTAAAGCGCCTGTAGGCCAGACAAGGAATAATGGATGGAAACTGGACAAGGAGAGATTCAACCTGGAAATAAGGAGAAACTTTCTGACAGTGAGAACAATCAACCAATGGAACATCTTGCCCTCAGAAGTTGTTGGAGCACCATTACTTGAAACTTTCAAGAAGAAATTGGACTGCCATCTGTCAGAAATGGTATAGGGTCTCCTTCTTGGGGGGGGGGGGGTTAGACTAGATGACCTACAAGGTCCCTTCCAACTCTGATTATCTGTTATCTGTTAACTTAATAACAAAGAATCCTATGACACCTGAAACATCAAGTTATTTATATGTTCTGTTGTATGAACTGTAAGATATAGATGCAATTCCATAGTTTCCTCTTCCAAGGATTCAGACTCAACCATGTGTGAACCAATCCAGGAAATCTGAATTTCTTGTGTCACAAAAAGACACAATTTCTTGTGTCTTTTCCACACATCATTCATTTGAAAGCATTATCAAATGAACTTTAAATAATAAAGGTGCCGAAATGAACAGTTAATGTCTAATTTTATTGAAGTTTATTTATTTAGCATATGACAATGTAAAGAAAGCTGGGAGTCTTCTGCATTGAAAGCAATAGATGTTCAGCAACCAATGAGACCCGCAAGCAGCATACTTCTTGGTTGAGACAAATTAGCCAATGAATCACCATTGCCTGAGGATTGCCCAATGGGGGTGACCCTCTTCCGTCCCCGCCCAGGTTCTCACCAAAATGGTAACTATTTATCCAGAGGTGGAATTCAGCAAGTTCTGACCAGTTCTGGATAACCAGTAGTGGAAATTTTGAGTAGTTCGGAGAACCGACAAATACCACCTCTGACTGGCCCCGCCCCCATCTATTCTCTGCCTCCCGAGTCCCAGCTGGCTGGCTAGGTCTTCTTTTGTTGCCCTGCACAGGAGAACAGAGCTGGAAAGCAGGTTAGTGAGGTGGGGTGGGGAGAGAATGGGGATTTTGCAATAACCTTCCCTAGGAGTGGGGAGGGAATTGGGATTTTACAGTATCCTTCCCCTGCCACGCCCACCAAGCCACACCCACAGAATTGGTAGTAAAAAAAATTTGAATCCCACCTCTGTATTTATCTACTTGCATTGTTCATGCTTTTGAACTGCTTGGTGGCCGGAGCTCACCTAGCTACTAAGTACCCTGGTCTTAAAACTAGGCCTGCTGATTGTTAAGCCTCAGCTCCAACCACAGAGCCACCACACCCATTTTATGAAACTTTTTAAGTTTCATAAGTTAAACTAACATAAACAAGAAGGAAAAAGAAAAAATTAGAAGGTGTAGAAAAAAGGAGAAGAAAAATAAAAGGAAAGAAAAAGGCACCTCCCCCAATAATAAATACGGGACTTTCCTGACACTGAGTATAAGCTAACAACTTTTCATCCTTTTAAAGTTACAAATAAAAAAACAACACTTCTCTTCCTAGCCTAATATTTACCGATATGAAACCCATAAATCATCTTTTTAGTCTTGATCCAGTAAAAAAAAAATCCACTAGGAGTTACCAGAAATATAAAACAAATAATTTATCTCTGATTAAATAGTCCAACTTTATATTCTTTCATTTTGTTGTTCACAAATCTTAATCTTTAAATCATTCCATTGGCATTACAAGATTTGATCTTTCATCAATCTTTAATATTCAAGTAGAATTTTCAAATGAGCTTACTTTGAAAAATAAGTAAAGAGCCATCATCCAATATTCTTTTCACAACTGTTCCATATCTAGATCCCTTTCTTCATTTATCTTTTGAATTCACATTTTGGTAAACTTAATTTTGTTGTCTTCCATACCTTCAAACTCTATAATATCTATATCAAATAAAAGTTTAACTTTTTTCATCATCTTCTAAAAAAATCAATTGAAATCTGTATTCATTCTGAGATATTAATCATTCGTATCTCAGTCCAGTTATCAAAAAAAATTTCAAGATAAGAAAAAGTTATAACTGGCTTAGCCATTTTAATTCTTTTCTGCCTGCTCCTTTTGTTCCCTCAAGGGTCAATCTGTAACTTTTATTAAATCACAGTTCCTAATATGGGTTTAGCTCCATTTCAATAATTTCCTACAACCATGATTTTTCATATGCTTTTCAAATACTTCAGCAAAAATAACCAATATTAGCAATAGCACTTAGATTTATATACAGCTTTATAGTGCTTTACAGCCCTAAGTGGTTTACAGAATCAGCATTATTGCCCCCAACAATCTGGGTCCTCATTTTACCCACCTTGGAAGGATGGAAGGCTGAGTCAACCTGGAGCCGGGTGGGATTTGAACTGCCAAATTGTAGGCAGCTGGCTGCAGAAGTAGCTTACAGTACTGCACTCTAACCACTGTGCTACAGAGGCTCCTGTATATTCTCTGGTCTCTCAATCCATTCAAAACTTTTTAAAATTAATATTCCTCCTTTTTTGCCAATTACGTATTCCTATATTTTAAATTCTCAGTTTAAAATTTCTTAAACCCAAAGAAGATAAAAACAGCCTGACATTTTGAAGGTCTCTAATGTTGATAAGGTGGTTAAACTGAATTTCCAAATGTGATTAGAAAGTGAATTGGTATGGCTTAATGTCTTTATGTAAATGCTGAGCTACCAATGAGAGAAAAGACACTGTATTCCTTGGTACTCAGACTCACAAGAGACTGCTGTTTATGGCCTCCTCACAAGAAGCTGCCATGAGAGCACTCATGACCGATCTCCCATTCTTACTCTCTGGAGAGCTTCAAAAGAGCAGTTTACTCACTGGTCTTTCATTCTTCACAGCAATTGTGGTTTTTGCTTATTCATGGAGATGTCTTCAGTCAGCCATGACCCATAGCATAATCCACAGTTAATATTTTAAGGACTTAACTTCAGATTTGTTACAGAAAGTGTTTTGATAAATAGATATGAATAAAATCATTATTTGAACAGTAACTTTAGATGACAGTAGTATACACATACCTCAGCAGTTAGAATAAAATAGTCTTCAGCAGCCTCTTGCCCTGTGATAACACCATGACGGCGATTAATTCCAGCCATGACTGGTCCTTGGAATTCAACTGGTGCTAAGACTTCCACATCCATAATGGGCTCAAGAATACATGTACTTGCCTCTTTCAGAGCTGAGTTAAAAAGGAAGAGATGATACAACACCTATACAGTCGTATGCCTTTTTATATTTACTATTTAACACACTTCATCACAGAGAGTCATCTTGTGGTAAAATGGGAAGCAAGTAAATTTAATATAAATGAATGAATATCTATATAGAACTGCAGTATGAAAAAACCTGCATTCACATCAAGTTGTAACAAAACATCAGTTGTAAAAAAAAACAGTTGCATGGAAGTAGAATATAAATAGTAAACCCTCCATCTAGAATCAAGAGGGATTCTCCTTGCTGAAAATTTGGAAATGAGCATCAAGTGACAGCTTGTTAAACACTGCTTAGTGCAGGGATGTCAAACTGGCAGCTGCGGGTCAGATGCATTATACACAGGCCACGCCCATCCCAGCTCCACAAATGGGAAAAATGTTGTGATGGCAACGTGACACAAGTTTGACATCTGTGGCTTAGTGGATTCCTGTTTCTTTAGAGGGCTGCTGCTGATCTACAAACTTTTCTAACACATTCAATCATTCCAACATTCAATCATTTCATGAAAGTTGCGTTCACTTCTTAATATAAAGCCCAAATATGTTTGCAACAAGAAGATGAGGGAAATCATGATGAGCGGATATAAATAGGAAATAAGTGAACTTCTTCAGAACATAAATGACAAGTCTAAAGTCATAAGTGATGGACAGCAATAAAATGAAAGAAGTATAAGCTTAATGTGTGGGTTGGTTGGATAGAAAAAACTATTCTTGTTTTTAAATATTGATATAAAGATACAAATTGGGATCGGAACCATTGTTGCTAAGTGATGGGGTTGTTAAGTAAAAGTAAAAGTCACATCCAATTTTATGACTTTTTTCAGTCACTAAGTGAAACACACTGGTCATTAAATGAATCATAGTCATTAAGCAAATCCAGCTTCCCCCATTGGCTTTGCATGTTGGAAATTGCCTAGGAAGTTGCAAATGGCCATCATGCAACTCTAAGATGCTACAACCATTATAAATACATGCCAGTTGCCAAGCACCCAAATTTTTTTTTTTTTTTTTAAGAATTTTATTAATTTTCTACAAACAGACATAACATACAAAACATTAAAAACATCTACTCTCATATATACTTCCGGTGTGTCGGTTGGTTCATCAGTTTTGTGCATTCATTTTATAGTCTCAATTACAGTTATATTACATAACCACTCATATTATCAATCCATATCCTAATATTACCAAAAAAAAAATTAAAATAAAGTCTTTTTCTGACTATACTTTTAATCATTCATGCTTTGTGAGATAACAATACTTCAAACAGTTTATTCTATAACAAATCATATAATCATAACAAATCAATCCTAAAAACCCTTCATAGATATAATACTAATGCTCTATTATTGTATTTTATCATCTAACCATTGATAAAAAAGACCCCAAATTTCATAAAATTGTTTATCTTCTTGCTCTCTAATTTCAAATGTCAATCTACTCATCTCAGCACATTCCAATATTTTCTTAATAATTTCTTCCTGTGATGTTATTTTCTCATTCTTCCAATTTTTAGCAAATACAATCCTAGCTGCTGTTAATACATTTACAATCAAATATTTCAAGTCTTTATTATATATATCAGGTAAGATTCCCAATAAAAAGATCTCTGGTTTCAAGTCTATGTGTTTCTTTGTCATTTTTTCCAACCACATGTGAATTTTAGTCCAATATTTTCTGGCATCCTCACAAGTCCACCACATATGATAATATGAGCCAGGTATCTGATGACATTTTCAACATTTTTCAGATTTGTTCTTGAACATTCTTGCTATTCTTGTCGGGGGGAAGTGCCACTTGTAAAACATCTTATACAAGTTTTCTTTATATGCTATTGACATTGTCATTTTATAATTTTGAGACCACAATTTTTGCCATTGCTCTAAATCAATCCCATATCCAAAATTCTTCCCCCAAGCAATCATAGTTTCTTTAACTTGTTCTTCCTCTAGCTTAATTCCCAATAAATAACCATATAATTTTTAAATCACTTTCTCATCAGTACCCATCAATATCTTATCTAAATCAGTCTGTTTGTCATAAAATCCTTCCATTTTAAAATCTTCAACATATCTTGAGTGTATTTGCGCATATGAAAACCAATTCATCCTTATACCTTGTTCCTCTAAGTTTTGGATCGATTTAAGTCCACCCTTTTCATCCAACAGTTCCCCATATCTAACTGTTTGTTCCTTTTTATAGATCATAGGATAGGAAAATGCTTCAATAGTCGATAACCAAACTGGAATTTTCAAGTAACATTGTTTTTTTATCTTCTCCCAATTTAACCACAAAGACTCCCGTATATAATGTCTTCTGAAATACCCCTGTGTTTTAGTTCCCTTGTACCATAAAAAAGCATGCCAGCCCAACAGTAAGTCATGTCCTTCTAATGTCAACAATCTATGTTTTCTTAATGTTATCCATTCTTTGACCCACATCAAACTTGCAGCTTGATAATACAGTTCCCAATTAGGCAGGCCAAAACCTCCTCTAATTCTAGCATCTTGCAAAAGCTTTAACTTTATTCTCGCTCTTTTACCTTGCCATATAAACTTCAACATGATTTTATTTAAATCTTCAAAGTAGTCTTTTCCAAGTCTAATTGGTATTGTTTGAAAGAGAAATAAAATTTAGGTAAAATATTCATCTTAATTGTTGAAATTCTCCCTATTAATGACACTTGTAAATTTTCCCATTTCTTCAAATCTGTAATTATCTGTTGTTTGAGTTTAATATAATTATTCTCTTTTAATGTGCTACATCTTGGTGTCAAATATATCCCCAGATACTTAACCTTATTTGTAACTTGGATTTTCAAAAGATCTGTCAGTTCTTCTCTTTGTCTCAATAACATGTTTTTTGTCAAAATCTTTGTTTTATCTTTATTTATTTTCAAGCCAGCCATCTCACCATATGTCTCTATCTTTTCCAATAATTTTGGAGCGGTTTCTAACGGGTCTTCCAGAATAAAAGCTAAATCGTCAGCAAAAGCTTGTAGTTTAAATTCTTCCTTTTTAATTTTCATTCCTTTTATA
>BLBF01000040.1:24677027-24709926 GCA_015471245.1 Laticauda colubrina
CACTTTATTTCCTTGTCCAAGGCTCTTATTATGACTGTCTTCTCCAGCAGCTTCAAAGCCAAGCCTCAAGTGTTGAAATATTGATAAGAGTCCAAGAAAGCACCTGTAATAATATTTTACTGCGTTCTCCCTCTATCTTATCACATTAAAATGTCCTTGAAAAGGAGTGCTTTTCTCCCCAATTCAAATAAAGTATTTTCAAGCCTCTAGTTGGCAGTGTTGCAGCATCTCTTACTACTCTTTCCACCCCCCCAGCCAGAAAAAAAAATATTTTTAAAAAACTCAAACAAGAAGAAAAAAAAGATAATCAAAGGGAGCCTCTATCCTAAAAAGAAAATTAAAAAAAAATAAAAATAAAAATCAAGAGAAGCATAAAAATATATATAAGAGAAAATTCAATCCGGTTACCTACAAAATCACATTAAAGTCCTCAGAAAAAAAAATAAGGAAAGAATCCAAGTCTCAATTTGACATCACTTAAACGCCGCTCAGCCAAGTTTCAGTCAAACAAAAATAAAGTCACAGATTTCTTCTTTGTTCAGGATGTCCTTTCAAGTCTCAATCAATTTACTATACAAAAGGAATTTCTCACCCAACCGATACACGCTCATTTAAATCACTTTCTTTCCGGAGCTGTCCCGACTTCAGCAGCTTTGGAGGCTGCCTTTCCGCTGCCAGCAAAAGGGCTTCTCCCGGATCAAACCAGAGATTTTGCGCTATCTCTGGGATCCTGGGACTGTGCCCTTCACAATCCCCGTCTCTACGGGATGGTTTAGGTCCGTTAGGACCGACCAGGGGCAAAAATATCAGCTGCGATCTCAGAGCCCCGAGATCGCAGCTGTAACACCGAGACGAAGCTCCGCCTTCTCCCCAAGCACCCAAATTTTGATCGCATGATGGTAGAGATGCTATGATAGTTATAAGCGCAAGGGCCAGGTGTTTTTTTCAGCACCTTTGTCACGTCAAACAATCATTACATGAGTGGTCACGTATTGATGATGGTATAAGCATTATGGATAAATGATAAAGAACAGTAAAAGCAAGAGAGAAAGCATTTGAAAAAAAAAAAAACTTCTTCGTACCTTGTCTCATGGCACCTTCAGCAGCTCGGATGAAAGAGATTTCATTAGAATCCACCATGTGAGAAGCTCCATCCTCCAAGACAAACCGTATCCCTGAAATCTTGTGACCTATCAATGGGCCTTTTTCACATGCATTACGGAATCCCTAAAGAACATGACTGGTCATTAGTGGTTTCTGACCCAAACGATACTGTAGACTGTAACAGGCAGAATGTTACTGAAAATATACATTCAGAAAATATGACTCAAAGCAGTGATTTGCAATCAGAACATAATTAGACATACCCAGCATTGAAAATAAAAAGAAACCTTAGAGATAGTGACATACTGTAAATTAAATAATTATGTGCCATCAAGTGGTTGCAGAATCTTTATTTCTTATTGAGAAATAAAGTATTGTAAAATTAGGTTATGGCAAAAAAGAAATGAGGCATTTGAAGATGCCCTTGCATGGTTTAAAAATCCTAAGCAGTGAGGGATGAACTCAAGCCCTATGATGGTCCCCCCATATATCTACAATCTCACCATCCACTAGAATAGTAACTCAAAGTAATTGTGCTTTAAAAGTAAAATTATAATAGTACAGGGCCCTATCTACAATCATGTCTTCTTCATATTTAATGTAATAAAACTAAAATAAATATATACTACCTTTTCAATAGCCGGCAGAAACTGCTTTGGAATATTTGTCCCAATTGTTCGGTCAACAAATTCCACTTTCGTATAATTCTCTGGTTCTAGAGGCTCCAGATACCCTATCACTTTTCCATACTGGCCTGCCCCACCAGACTGCTTTTTATGAGTATAATCAAACCTGCAAAAACAGTGAAAATATTATGCTTCAGGTAAATCACATCCCTTCGTGTTGTTTAATACTATGTGTCGTGGTTATGACGACAAGCAGCTTTGGGTGTGATCAGCAATGATCTTCAGACCTGCAGACAATTTTCAAATACAAACTTCTTATACAAGTGAACTGAGCTTAAATGGACTCCAGATGATGGTAGAGGGCAGGAAGGCCTGGAGAATGTTGACCATGGGGATGGGTCAGATCCGACTTCACAACTAACAAGCGAACAGCCCAGGTTCCCTCTTTGGATGTGTGAGAGTGTTGCACTGAAGGACTCTTGTATTTTTATATTAAGACGTTTCACTTTAAAGACATTATTTTAGGGGGGCACCAGGGAGATATTTTTACATATAGGTTAATGTAAGCTGTAAATAATATAGCTTTACACTATAGCTTTACAATGCATTTGGTTTGTGTGAGGAGCGAATAGGGAATTAAGCAGAATTTCTCTCTTTTGCGCAGAGCGTAGAACTGAACGGAAGGCTGAGCTGCAATTTGGCAGTTCAAATCCCACCAAGCTCAGGGCTGACTCATCCTTCCACGGTGGCTAAAAGCAGGACCCAGATTGTTGGGGGCAATAGGTCGACTCTGTAAAAGCGCTCAGAGAGGGGCTGTAAAGCGCTACGAAGCGGTATAGAGGCCGAAGCGCTCTCGCTGTTGCTAAATGAACGCGTTGAAAGCGCGACTGCAATCTGCAGTGACTTTCTGGGGAAGCTTCGGTTCAAAAAAGCAAAACAAAAACCAAAAAAAAACAAAAAAAACCCGCAAATCCCGCGTCCGGGATTGCCTGAAAGGAGATTTGAGCCAAATGTCTGCTTTTCTCAAGGCGGAGCAGCCCAATCGTGCCCCTCCGCAGCTCTGCGAGGTGGGTCGGGCCGAAGGGGGAGCCCGGCTCAAAGCCCCTGGATTGAGGTTTGGCTTGCTCCGCTCGCTAAGTCGCCGAAACGTAGCGGCGGAACCGCCAGGGAAGGAGGAGGAAGCAGCCCCAGCACCGGCCAACCCTTTCTCTGCGTTGCCAACGAACTCGGGCCCCGAAGCAAAGTTTCTTCGGGGGGGGGGACGACGTTCTTCTTTGCCCTCTGGCTGCAAATCCCCCCGGGAGGCTCTTTCCTGGCCCGGAAGAACCGAGTCGTCCGCAAAACCGGGACAGACCGCCTGCTTTTTTCTTTTTTCTTTTTTTTTTCTTTTTGCTTGCTTGCTGGAGTCGACGCCGCCCGAGGCTTTGGGGAGGGAAGCTGACCCTCAAGGGCGCTTCTCCGATGGGTCCTGAAACCTCTTTCCTCGCCGGGGCCCATTGGCAGCCGCGCCTCGGCTGCCTGGTCCAGCGCCCCGCGGAGATGCGGAGCCCGCTCGGCGGCCCAGGAGCCCCAGCTCGGCTCCTCCAGCTGCTGCTTCCGGCTTGCTTGGCGGTGCTGGCGGACCCGGAGTGGCCCCTGCGCGCCGCGACCGGTTCCGCCCAGCCGCTCCTCAAGAAGTTTGGCGGCGGCGGCGGCGGCGGCGAGCAACTCTCCCCAAGCGCGATGGAGATCCCGCCGTCCCATTCCCAGGCCAACAGAGCCGCCGGCCTGGTGCTCCACTACGCCGCGTATCGAGGCGGGAGCCCGCACAGACTGGTGGAAATGGAGCGAGTGCGCCAAGCCAGCCTGGAGGTGAGGCCCGGAGGGAGGGCGGGAGGCTCCCGGCAAAGGCGCGCGCGGGCTCAGGAAGCTCCCGGCTACCTCCCGCCAGCACCCAAGCCAGCAGTTTTGTTTGGCGCAGCTTAACAGCCCTGCCAAGAGCAGGCGGGAAGAGTCCCGAGGGGGACACAGCTGGGAAAAAAAAAAAAAAAACACCCCACACACACACAAAAGGAAAAGGGGGGGAGGGGGAGGGCATTGGGATTTTGGACCCCGAGGCGCCCCCCCTCCCCCTTTCCTGCTTAAAAACAAAACACGGCTTTCCAAACTTGTCTCCTCGCCCAGGGCTACCAGCTGCATCTGCTTCAACTCAGGATGTCACCCCTTGGTGGGATTTCCCCTTGGCGCTCCCGATCCTTGCATTGATTTCCCAGGCGGGGTCAATTTGCAATAGCACTTAACACCGATGTTCGTGCAGCATTTTATAGACCGCTTTTATAGCCCCTCTCTCAGCGGTTTACACAGTCATCCTGTTGCCCTCAGCAATCTGGAGCCTCATTTCACCCACCTCGGAAGGATGGAAAGGCTGAGTCAACCTGGAGCGAAGATAAAATAACTGATGAATCTTGAGTTGGAAGGGGACCTTGCAGGTCATCTAGTCCAACCCCCTGCCCAAACAGGAGAGCCGGGGAGAGACTCAAACAGCCCAACCTGCTGGCAGTTAGCAGAATTAGTCTGCAATATTGCATTCTAACCACTGCTCCACCAGGGTTCTTAAAAGCGGACATATCAATGGGGAACATTAAAAAAAAAAATTGTTACAATTGTTTGCATTCCATAAATAACAATACTGATCTGGTCAAAATAGCAACTGAAAATCACTGAAAAAGTTGGGACTCTCCTCTCACAGCCTCATCATACTTATTGGGATTATAGGACTTGTAGTCCTCAAAACACCTGAACACAAACTGGAAAAGATGGAATAAGTGTGTCGTGTGTTTACCCTTGCAAGGCTGCCACACCATGAATTTGATAAAGATAACAGAATCTGAAAGAATCACTTTATGACAATATGACAGTTCACTATGTTTTTCAGCAAACAGCTTAAGTTAAGGCTTTTCCATCTTTCCTGTTTTTCAGTACCAAACCCATTACAGACAAACAACAGCAACTTCTACCAAAATATTCAAAGCAAGCAATGTAATAATTCTCTTTTTATTTTAGGACATCCCAGGTACTGGGCATAAATACCACCTTCAGTTTGAAGTGAAAGAAAGTATACAGAACGTAAGTTTGGGTTTTGTATTTTGTTTAGTATAAGCTGGATGGCATTTAGAGACTGACACAGATCTGGGGGCCCTAATCTGCATCTCCACCCCAAACAAACATACGTAATGTGGGCTGCCCTGCCCAAAATCACTATTTTTGAGGTTATTATTAGGAATGAGGGAAGCTGTTTTGAGAAAGGCAAAAGGAGAGCTGCTGGGGTATGTGTTTATAGATGCATGTCTGTAGGGGCTGAGGTTAAAACTCTTCCTCTTTTCTAAGCCAATTTCCTCATAATCATAGGTTAGAAGTGTCTTCTAATCCTGTCTAGAGCAGGATTAGTGTAAACCGCTGTGTAAACCGCTGATAGGATAAACCTGTCTAGAGCAGGAATCCTCAGATCATCCATCTTGTCATGGTTGCCGATAGCAATAATTGTGATGAAACATTTTTTGTGAGTGAGAGAACAAATTCCAAGGTAGTCATGTTTTATGATTTAAGCTCACTATGAACCCAGCAACTGTGGTTTATTATATAATGGCAATTAAAACAAAAACAAAGCTCATTGTTCTTCACAATCTAGTAAGTAAAGGCTTAAAGCCATTCCACCTTTCCTAAATCTCTATTCCCATCTAATACACATCTGATGCTAGGGTGTATGTATGTGTATGTTACCTAAGAAGAGGAAAAAAGCATACACTGACTCACAAAAAAAGCTTTACATAAAATGTAAAACCACTTAAAAAAAAAAAAAAGGACTTATTGTGATGTTGCATTCAATTTTTTTTAATGGAGACCTTACATACTATCAAGTTCTTGCTAATGAATTATCCCACAATACAACATGGAGGATAAATATGAAATGACATCTATATTTTCGATGTAAATGGTTCTGGTGACATGGCAGAGCAGAAAGAAATAGAACAGAATCCATCATTGAAGGGAGTTGTAAACCTTTCAGCCATTATTATTACCCACAAACCTTAAAAGTTGCCAAGGTTGAGCAACATTGCTGTAAAGTAAGATTTGATCTATTTCATTCAGTTGGCATCAGGTTTACTGTGAATTAAAATAAAGCCAAATGGTAATTCCATGCTGCTAGCAATTCCTCCAGAAGTTTTAAACTGGTCCAATTATTTCTGCAACAGGGCAGCTCCCTGAACTGCACAGCCGACATACTTTATCATCATGGTGACACACCTGTTGCTCCCGAAATACATTATACTATGGAAGGGGAGTTTGAGACACATTCGAAAGAAGCAGATAACCTATTCTACAACAGAATTCAGCACTTGTCAGAACCATTAGAGACCAAAAATATACCAGGTAAATTAAATGTTGCGCTGAAGTTAAATAACATCTATGTATCTATTTGTGTTTTCAAATAACCAGTGACAGGAGACCTAAACTTAATCTATTACAGTGTATCTTCCTACCTAAAAACTGATAGAGAACTCTAGATATTCTTCCCTTCCTTTTATGGCAGATTTTGCATTTTTCTTTTCCAACATAAGGTGGAAAAGTTCTAGAGGCCTGACCATATTCCTATTTATTGGGATGTGAGACCATTTCCTGCAGGCAAATAACTATATTAAATATATTTATGAGATTTTTGCATGTACTGACACTTTTCCTTTAAAAAAATATTGTTCTGCTTTATTTCATTTCTGTCATTCACCATCTAAATAAGGTGAAAATAAGATCTGACTTTTGTTTAAATCAGTCAGAGTCATCATGATAGTTATTTTGAAAACTGTGTTTTGATATATGGAAATACAGAAAAAGTAAAGTTTGCACTGTGATATATCTCATCCTTTTCTTAAAATCCATAAATAAGCAAAGATAGATAAATATATCACTTGCATTTCTGTCTACAGTGTTTTAATTTTTTTTATTGGAAACACATAATGATAACAAACCAGGTGTCTTAAAAAGTGAATCCTGGTCTATGCGTACTTATGTCATGGTCTGTTACTTTAGTATAAAATACCAGATTTTGTTTAAGTTCCAGAAGATTAACATCTATACACTATATTGCCTAGATTTCTTGGATCTTTCATTTCTAAGGGGTAGCACTCCCCCAGATAAAGTTGGTGCGGTATCTTGGGGCCATCCTCCAAAAGCAAATGGCAACGTTAACCAGAGGGGCCTTTGCAAGAATTTGTCTTGTGTGCAAGTTGAATCCACTTCCTAGACCAGGGTGGAGTGGGCTCCGCTCACTGTCATTCCTGCCGTAATCATTTCTCAATTGGATAACTGCATTGTGCTCTATGTTGAGTTGCCCTTAAAGCTGCCATGGGGCCAGGTTACTTGCTGGTCTCTTAAAGCAGTGGTTGCCAACCGGTGGTCCAGAGAAAATTTTGGTGGTCTGCAGGGAAATGTCCCCCCAAAAGCAATTAATTCAGGGTGTGCGGGAACACAAGGTGCGCTGCCCACATGGTTTGCGGGCACACAAGGCTTGCGTTGCTTGCATTGTGAACAACATGAGGTAGTGAGGGGAGGGGGGAAGGAGTGGAGGGGGAGAACTTGCCCCACACGCCTTGGCTGGCCACCGGGCTGCTTTTTTCTGCTTCTTTTTCTGCTTTTGGCTATACACAAGGAAAGCAGCAAAAGTCTTTCTTTCTCTCCCGCAAACTCATTTCTGGAGGAGTTTGGGGGAAAGAAAGACTTATTTTGCTTCTGCTGCTTCTCTCTCTCTCTCTCTCTCTCTCTCTCTCTCTCTCTCTCTCTCTCTGTGTGTGTGTGTGTGTGTGTGTGTCTTAAGGTTTCTGGCTGTTCAAGATCCAGTAGAATTGGAATGATCAAAATCATTTCTCTTATACACTATAATCTTACAGGATCTTCTTTGTCATGATTGGTGTCCTATAGAACAAACTTACCCTTGAGATCTGGAGAGACCTGACCCTCTCAGTCTTTCAGAAGGCTGAGAAAACCTTCCTCCCCTCATGCATTAGACCAGGATATGTGTGTGGGTGCCCATTATATGTCTTTTTTTTGTGAATTATGAAATTTTAGGATATCTTTTTCTCTTCAATTGTTTTTTTTTTAACTAATATTGGATTTTTAGTAAGGTGTTCAACACCCAGAGTTACACATTTAAGATAGGCAGCCGTATAAACCAATCAAAATTATTAATGGTCCCAGCAATGATGCAAATTAATAATCATACTTGGCTACTGGATGTTTGTAGCTACCATATTAGAATTATAAGTACCTCCAATGGAGTAAAACATGCCTAGTATTGCCCACATACTTCTTTCCATCCAGACTTTTTTTTTCTTTTTTTCAAGAGTTATTTCAGCTACATAGCTACTAGATCAAAGTCCAAGTTCCAGATACACAAGAAAGAATGGATGTTGCACACCTAGATAAATTTTACTGAAGCATGCATACTTACAATACTATGCCTAGCCCTGCATTTCTCTGTCTCAAGATTTATTTCAGTACAACTTTTGCTTATATTATCAGATAATGATTTATTTCAGTACAACTTTTACTTATATTATCAGATAACGATGGAAATATGTCAGCAGAAATGAAGCCTATTTTCAACTTGGCCAAGGTTGCCTCTGGATATATAATATGGCAGAATTCGACAGAAAACACCTGGTACAATATGATTCAAATTCAAAACGTCAAACAAGTGGTAAATCAAAGCCTTAACCAACTTCAATTAGAGTTTCTTCCTACTTTTACATTATGATTGCTTTAAGAACGCCAATCTCACTATTTATGACTCAAAAATTGCTAACTCATTTCCCCAGAGCGAAATTATACAATGCAACTGTCCAGTAACTTGACAGTGAGATGAGCGGTATAATAAATTTAATAAAATAAGCAATAAAGAACTACAGGGGCCAAAGAATAATAGAAGTCATGTTACTTGGCATTCCCCTCTTGAGAAATCAGGACTCCACAAATTACAAGATCCATCAGCTCAGGAAAGACTAACACAAATGCCAGAGATGGAAAGGTGAAAAGGGAGAGAGAGGTCTATTTTACTGGTTAGTTGCAGAAATCTTGAAGACAAGATCCAGGCCAAACATTTCCTGAACTAATGGTTGCACAATTTTTTTACAATTTGGTAATAGGTTATTTGAGTTTTGGGATAATACCAAAAGCAAACATGAGATTATAGCACAGTATAAATTAGTTCCTGCAGTATGCTGCCTTTAAAAAAAACCAACAATCTTGTGTTCTGTTTTCCCCTGAAAGTTATAAGGAATATGAGGTCACAAAAATCCAGTAAGCTATGGGAGTCACCCCCTAATGATTTAATATTATGGGAAAATAAGGAAAGAGTCATAAAATAAGCAAAAAAAACAACAATTTGCTGGGGTAAGACAATAATGTTTCTTCTTAGGAGAGAATATAACCCTCTGGATTTCTTAAAAGAGAAAAGTTGCAAACTATAATTGCTTGAGCCAGTAGAGTTCTTTTTTTAATGTGGGGGCTTTGAATCTAAGCTAATATGATTAAAAGGAAGGAAAACTAAATCTCTTCTGATTTTTCAGTTCTCAAATATACATTCTGTATATTACATAAAATTACTTATCTGTACTTAAATGAGGACTGTAGTTGCAGAACTGATTTTCCATTTTATGGTTTCAGAAAAGAAATGATGACTATCTTGAATTTTCCTATGAGGTTTTATTCCATGATATTGTCTCCCAGGTAAGCAATATTTTGAAAACAGTTTTTTTTAAGTGCACAGTGGAAGCTGTACATCTTATTTTCATATAACAACAATGGAGTGTCCAGGCAACAATCAAGGACACTAAAGTGGATATATCAGAAATGGTTCCAAAATAGGGAGTAGTGCTATCCAGACAATTCTTGACTTACAATAGCAATAGCACTTAGACTTGTATACCACTTCACAGTGCTTTACAGCAGAGGTGGTATTCAGCAGGTTCTGACCAGTTCTGGAGAACCGGTAGCGGAAATTTTTACTAATTTGGAGAACTGGCAAATACCGCCTCTGACTGGCCCCGTCCCCATCTATTTTTTGCCTCCCAAGTCCCAGCTGATCAGCTGGGTCTTCTTTTGTTGTCCTGCACAGGAGAATGGAACTGGAAAGCAGGTTAGTGAGGTGGGCTAGGAATGGAGATTTTACATTATCCTTCCCCTGCCATGCCCACCAAGCCAAGCCATGCCCACCAAACCATGCCCACAGAACTGGTAGTAAAAAAAATTGAATCCCACCACTGCTTTACAGCTCTCTCTAAGATGTTTAAAGAGTCATCCTATTGCCAATCTGGGTCCTCAATTTTACCAACCTCGGAAGGATGGAAGGCTGAGTCAACCAGAACTCAAACTCCTGGCAGTGAAGAGTGAGTTAAATCTGCAATACTGCATTCTAACCAGTGTGCCACGACTCCTACCACAGCTGGAAGCAGAATTTCTGTTGTTAAGCGAGTCATGCCCAGTTTTAAAACCTGATTGCCATGGTCTGGACTGAATCACTGCAGTTATTAGGAGTCTCACACAATTGTTAAGCAAATCCAGCTTCCCCCATTGACTTTGCTTGTTGGAAGTCAATAGGGAAAGTCCCAAATGGTGACCACATGATCCTGGGATGCTGCAACCATTGAAAATATACGCCAGTTGCCACACATCCAAATTTTGATCATGTGACTGCGGAGAATGCTGCAACAGTAAATGTGTGAATCGCTCAGTCATGTTTTCAGTGCTGTTATAATTTTGAATGGTCGTAAGGCTACAGCCTGTAGCTTGTACTCTTAAGCGCAGCCTGCTTTGATTCATATCCAGCAAAACATTAAGAGCAAGATAGCCCGAAGAACAAATAACACTATTAAATTAGTTGAAAGCAGATCCCAGCTTTTGTTTCCAGAATGGGAATATGGCTTAATGCTATAATTTGGGATGTGAAACACGTGGTGTCACGTGACCAGTGGTGGGATTCAAATATTTTTGCCACCAGTTCGGAGGGCGTGGCTTGGTGGGCACACTTTGCACGCGTGCACTCACTTTGCATGCAACTGCGTGCCAAACACACACTTTGTGCAGGCACAGAAGCGTTCTAACTCACCTCCTGCAAGCCCACACGATCTCGGTCGCTTCAGGAGCTGCTCCGCAGCACTATTCTGTGCTGCACAAAGCAGCTGCGCTTCAAATACAGCAGATAATGGCGAGTATGGGAGCCTGGGTGGTCCCAACAGCAGAGTGGTGGAAAGAACTGAATTTTGATCACATGACCATGGGGATGCTATAATGGTTTTGTGAAAATTGGTAATAAGTCACTTTTTTCAGTGCCGAAAACTTTGATCGGTCACTAAACAAACTGTGGTAAGTTGAGGACTACCTGTGCTTGACTGACTCCTCAGTCAAGTACAGGTAGTGGCTGGGTTATATTAATTATAATCCTGCCAGCTGGATATGCTCACATATTTATCTAAGTATAACCATTTGGCCCTAGCTTAAAAACTGAACTGTAGAATGAGTGCTGCTATTCAGAACTGAACATATTGGAGTGGTACATAAGCCAGAATAATCAATCATCCTGCTGGATTTAGCCCAATGTTCAAGCCTGTCAAGGACATTTTGAAATGTGGCTTTGCTCTCTAAAGCTTTAGCCGCTCACTCTGTTTTAGTATCATATGCAGATGGAGTCCGATTGCAAGATGTGAGTTAATTGCAAGGTTATAGCAAAGTCTGCCTCCTATACTTTTCCTAAAAACACCCCAGCACTACAAGATAATGCTAGCCAGGAAACCCATCTTCATGCAAATCTGAAATATGGGAAGACTCAGCGGTGGTACCGCATATCATACAGGAAAGGCAGTGGGGGAACTGAAATAGCAGAAGTACAAAGGACAAGGTTGGAGATGCATATGCAAACACAGGTGCACATTTTCACTGGAATTTCATGATCCACAAAGTTCAACTTCCTCGGGCTCTGAAGTTCCTCTCTATTTCTACCCTGGAAGCAATTTCAGCAGCCTTGCAAACTTTTTGTTTCACAATTCAAAAGCATTACAGATCTGGCTTTCAAATAAAAGTACATCAGACAAAGTTTTAGGATGTTTTTCTGTGATCCACATTCTGAATTGCCAGGTCTATAGCTCAATAACCTTTATGAATAGGAAAAAGAGGTAGGAAAAGAGGAAAGAAATGGAACGTGGCATAAAGTACCCCCCCCCCCCCAAAAAAGGAGCAGAACCTTGTTTTGGTGCCATACTTAGAAATAAAATAATACTTCCCAGATTTCCCTAAAACTTGAATATTTCTAATATTTGGTGTTTTTTATTTGCAGGAAATTATTCCTTGGCACATGGAAGTTCTATGGCATCCACAGCATGGAATGAAAGTAGTACAGAATAGTTGCCGGTCAAAGTGATATTAATTAAATCTTACATGTTCTTAAACTGGTAAGGTGATAGCAACTACATACACCTAATAAAAATTCTTTATGGAGGCTTTAGATACCCTTCCAATTCTGTATATCCTCCAAGAACCTAAATAAAATGTTACACATTTACACACTGAAACAAATGTGTTTGTGTTTATTTTCATGGTCATGATGTGCACTGAAGATGGTATTTGATTTCGTTGTACCAGTTGCAATGACAATAAAGTAAAGTAAATATCCTCAGATCCTGGTTTGGTAGTACTTACTCATTAGACTGAATACTTACGGTATAGCGGCCTCAATGCTCTCTCTGAATGCAACTTTAGGCTTCCCAGTCACACAAGGACAACCGTATTCTCTTTCCATTCTCTAAACACAAAGGACACAAAGTTTTTACTGATTTAAACACACTGCCAAATAGATACATCTTGTTCTGACCCAACCCCTTTTCTAATAAAACCAACAAGAAACAAAGGAAACAGAAACCTTTTAATGATTCTTACAAATCCCCGGTTAAAAGGCTGCTGCAAACTTTGATAAGCACAAGACTTGCCAAAACTGTGCGAGGCTGCCATGAATAACAGATAAGGTTACCTAGAGATATTTTACAACACAAGAGTTTTCAAATACCAACTAATGGCCCGGTCCCACTGGCTGATGGACACAAAACGTATGCATAAAGGACACAGTGGACGAGTAAAATTTTGGAGGTGGCTCCATCTGTTTTCATCTGCCCCAGAAATGGACAAAATTGGCGAAAATTTGCGAAAACAGAACGGACGTGGGTAGTATGTAGCGGGGATGTTAAACGGATGTTCATCGGAAGCCTAGCGGATGAAAGGGGATGACAGGTCCGAAGGGGTTACCGGGGATAATTGCGAAGCGGACGCATAGCGGAAAGAGCGGATGCATAACGGATGAAGCAGATGCATCACGTACGCCTAGCGGAAACAAAGGGGATGCCGCGCGGATATATATCGGATGCAAACCGTTCACTGCACATGGGGGTATGAATTGCATCAGCTCCGCGGATATAAAGGGATGCAGCACGCACGCAGTCAGCATAAAGCGGAAAGATGTGCTGGCAGCTACATCGCTACATCTCTACCACATCTCATTATTGAAGAAGGCTACATTGATACATCTCTACTACATCTTGTATCAACACCATGGTGCGTCAGTCAGGCAAGAAAAAGAAGTCCGTGCCTACTCGTTCAAGCCCTGGCAAGGTGAAGAAGGCCAGAACCAACACCCCACCCCCTGACACTGACTGATGGTGAAGCTGCTGCTGCTGTGGTGGACCAGCCCCAAGGCCCTCAAGCCCCTCAAAGCCCTGCTGCTGAAGGCCCTGATGTTCAAGCCCCTGAAGGCCCTGAACAAGCTCCTGAAGGCCCTGCTGCTCAAGCCCATGAAGGCCCTGCTGAAGGCCCAGCCAGAGGGAGGAAGAGGCAAGGGAAGAAGAAGGGAGAGAGGAAACAGTTCACCGTTTCTGAGGAGCATGAGGACGATGTGCTGGAATGGCTGAGGGAGAACGAGTACCTCTGGAGAAAGGGCCACAGACTGTATCAGGACACCAAGAAGAAGCAGGCAACTTGGAGAGACAAGGCAGAGAACCTGGGGTACATTGCAGAAGTACTCCTTGGATGGTGGAAGCACATGCACTCCTCGTATGGGAAGCTACACCTCAAGAAATCTGGGCAGGCCGCTGTCAAGCTCACTGACGGGGAGAAGTATGTCATGGCCAAGTGCAGTTTCCTGGAGGGTGAGATCCACCACCGAGGAGCAGCCCCTCTGAGACCCCTCTCCCTCAGACAGCCCACAGACAGCCAGGCATCTTCAAGCCAGGAGCCACCTACCCTGTCCAAACAGGTGTCTTCGGACAGGTGTCTTCGGACGCAGGCAGAGAGGCAGACTGGAGGGCCAGGATGACAGTGTGCTGTTGGAGATCAGGGACACAATGAAGACCAGCACAGAACTTCTCTCTCAGCTGGTCGACTTGGACAGAGTATTCTCGGCCCGGAAGCCCTTCATCACCTACGTGAGCCAGACTCTGAGGGACCTGCCCGAGGCCCAGTACCAGGTGATGAAGCAGAAGATCACAGCACTTCTCCACAACCCTCAAGGCCCAGCTGAAGCTCATCCTAACCAGTCCAGGTCTGCTCCTCCACCCCAGGCAACGTCACAGCCCTTCCACGGCTTTCAACAGCCCCTCACCTACCAAGGCTACGACTACCAGGACTTTCCACAGCACAAGCAGAACTTCCCAGTCCAGGCCCAGGTTCATCGGACGCCACAGACACTACTCCTCACCCAGCTGCAGACCAGACAGCCCCAGCACACTCATCCCATCCCTTCCTCCCCCCCAGAGCCAAGACCATCAATGGACAATCTCTCAGCAGTATTGGGCCTGACATCTCAAGTCCTTGATGAAGGGTCTCTCAACCTCATGGGACTGAGTCAGCTGTCGGATACCAACCTTGGCGTCCTGAACACACCACCACCTGCTGTACCCTCGAGGCCAAGCACCCCAATGCTGCGTCAGACCAGCATTCAAGCCTCAGCCACAGTCACTGCCTTACGCCTCACAGCTGAGATCATGGACATGACTCAGAGTGACTCAGAATAGTTTGAGAGACTGAGTTGTGATTGTGAACATTTGTTGTGAACACTTGTGAGCAGCATTGTTTACTTATAAAAATGTTTTGTTTACTTAATAAAGTGTTGGTAAAAACTTTGGAAAAAATGGTTAAAACTTTGCATGCCCGACTATGTTGATGGACCAAGAAATGCCCAACTTGGTTGCACTGGTAGTCCAAAATGCAAAGTCCCCTATTCCCAAATAACATCAAAGTCCAAACTCCCTTTTCCCCATATAAAATGTAAAGTCCCTCTTTCCTTTTGAAAGAGAAGTCCAAACACCCATCTACCATATTTAACCCTGCCAAAAGGCCCTTTTTCAAACATATAAAATGTCCAAGGTGTTTTCCCATGCCCAACAATGTTGGTGGACCATAAAATGCAAAGAATGTTTGCATTAATAGTCCCTTGTCTCTGTGGTCAGTTATAAATATGATCATTGTTCCAAGATTAAATTTAATCCAATGACATTCATTTTTAAAAGGAGAAAATAACTTTAATTTAACAATCAATTTACAACAAATAAATTACATGGCCCATGTTTGGAGTCACATTTGGAATAAATATTAACGCTAATGCTAATTTGAGTTAAACTTAACGTTATGCACGTTAAATTTAACTCAAATTTTGAAAAAAATCCCTGGTATAGTTATGTAGCCAAAGATTATAATGGCTTTTTTGTTACCTTATTTATTAAAATAATTGAGTCATATACTATCTGTGAATAATTGGGCACAGGGAGTTCTGACTAACAGTGCAACGATAACAGCATGCGATGGTCCACCAACATAGTCTGGCCTGGGATCAGTTGGCCACAGTTTGGTCTTCATTTTTTATTGATGGGCAAAAAGGCCCCTTTACACAAGGGATGTTGTACTTTATTATTATCTGGGAAAAAGGACTTTTGGATTTGGAGAAAGTTGTGTGATAGAGAAACCTCCGGACTTACACTTGCAGTGCAACCATACTAGGACTGTGTGGTCCACCATCCCAGCGGCCACACATATGAACCTTGATTATCAACAACAATTTATTCAGCAATCAACACATTTTAAATTAAACAAAGCTGTTTATTAATGCCCTATTCATTGTAGGACCCCACAACATACATTTAATAACAATAAACAGCTACAAGTACACAACAACATAGTAATGCAGTGTTCTTATGGCACAATCTCATCAGTTTTATGCAACAGTGTCAAGGAAGCATCCATTCTAATCATCTATCATCCTGTCTTGCCACTCCACTGATCCAGCTGGGGAGTTGCACCAGTGTCTCAGGAGGTTGCGCTGCTTCTTCCCTTCACGTGAAGCTCTGTTGGGGCCTTGCACATCCACAGTGTCCGTCAGGTTACGTCCTTGCCTCCATTCACCAGGCTCCATGTCCCCATTCCCTTGTTGATGGTCGACAAGCCTGTTCTGCAACACTGGGTAGCGGGTGCGCATGAGATTGTGCAGGATGCAGCAAGCTTCCACGATGCTCCTCACTGTCTCTGGGTCATGCTGCATGGTGGTGAGAAGTATCTGGAACCTGTTGGCCAGGATGCCGAAGGCGTTCTCCCCCACCCGTCTTGCCCTGGACAGCCTGTAGTTGAAGATCCTCTCTTCACGGGTGAGGTATCTTGAAGTGTAGGGCTTCATGAGGTAGGTTCTGAGGGAGAAGGTGTCATCCCCCATGATGAAGTAGGGCACATCTTGTGTGTCATTGGGAAGGGGGTCTGGGCCTGGAAAACCCATGATGAGGTTGCGTTCCAGCCCCTCCTTGAGGTCACTTGCACTGTATATCAGGGCATCTGAAGCTGACCCATTGCCTGAAGCATCGATGTAGATGAACTTGTAGTCAGCATCAATTATGGCAAAGAGGATGATACTGAAGCCCTTGTAGTTGTAATAAGTAGACCCTGAGTTGGCTGGAGCTTTGCAGGCCACGTGCTTCCCATCTATGGCTCCAACGGTGTGGGGAAAGTTCCACCTCTGATACCACTCTTCTGCAAGTTTTCTCCAGCCTTGTTCAGTGGCGGGGCACCCGAGGAGCTCCTCCACGTATTCTTCGATGATGGCCTGTACCACCTCTCTGACCACTTTGCTGATGGTGTTGTGTGGCACCCTCCAGGCATACTGCATGTTTCTGTATGTGGTTCCATATACAGAAGAGGCCAGGTGCCGCAGAGTCAGTGCCACCTTCAGTCCAGGGTCCAGGCTGGGATGGAAGTTGGTGCTAGGCTTGGTCAACCTGGGTCTCAGACGCTCTACAGGTTCATCAAACATGGCTGGTGGCATCCTCATGAAGTGATGGAATGCACGAAGGTCTTCATTCTTCAGCTCCACCATCAACTGGTCATACAGTCCAAACTCCATTCTTCTCACGATCCATCCTCGGAGCCACACAGCTCTTGGACGTCTCCTTCTCCTTCTGTCTAAAACTTGATACAGTCTGAACAGGTTGTGGTTCTGCTGTTGAATGAGTGCAGCTATCATATGGACTCTTTGATCATCCATGGTGGAGAACAATTAATGATGTTGAAGACCAAGACCAAGACCAAGGGTGATGAGGTCTGTACACCACGGCTGCTCAACTCATACTGAGATCCAGATGATTTTCTCCCCCTTTTTATACAAAATATCAGTTGTCCGCTAGGTGTCCTTCTACATACTCTAGACATACTCCAGACATCCTAAATATACGAGATACATCCCAGATACAAACCCTTTGTCTTTTTTGAATACTTTATATACGAGATGCATACGCTTACATCCTTTCTATTTCTGTGCTACTAACGATGTATAGACGTTCCATGTACCTTATCTTTCCTCCCTCTTTCCGTTTTCAGCTGCAGCGGATGTGAGTTGTGAGGATGCCCAGAGGATGCAGAGAGGATACAGCGGACAGTTAACGGATGATAACGGACATAGAATGTTTGTTGCTCATATATGTCGTGGATTTACATCGTACACAGCGGAAAGTTCATCTGTTCACAAAGTTTTGTGCAGCTCAAAACTTTTTGCACGGATGAAATCAGAGTGTACGGGATGCTTGATGGATAGAGCATATGAAACACGTATGCAATGAGTACACAATGGATGCATAGCATTTTCCAACGGATGGCAAGATTTTTTTTTATGTCTTACATCCTCTTTGCATCCGTAAGTGCAGTGGGACCAGGCACTAAGATACTGCAATGTTTCAAAACATCTTTGCTTCCTGCAAAGAACGTCTGATTCACAGCTGGCTTTTATCTTCTTGAAGGAGGGACCATTACCTTGCAGCCTTACTCCCGAGTCGCCCATGCTACTGCAGCTGCTCTTTCTTGCGAGCAGCCCTGCCCTGCAAGCTCACTTGGCACAGGCTCCTCAGGAACCTCATCGTTGCTGCCAGCCCCCACAATCTCTTGAAGGCAGCAGTCCACTCCCTAATGGTCCTGGCCCCTCATCTGAGTCCTCCTCAGCCACCTGCACTTGCTGCCAGCGAACCACATCTTGACTAAACGCCCTAATTTAATGCCATTAAAACAGTAGAATCCCAACAATGCTACCACTGAAACAAATGCAAGCCAAAATTGGGGAGGCAGAAAGAAGATACTCCAATTTCTCCCTAAATAGAATATTTTACGTAACAGATGCAACCTAGTCTCCTTACGTGTAAGTTTAATATTTTTCTTTAGTAAAAATGCATTACTCCAAAAAATGGAAACCTGGACTTCAGCTACTATAATACAAGAAAATGCTAGATGAATGATTTATTTGGTGAGATATGGAACCAGTAACTGTATTAGATTCCGACAGGCCAGATTAAAGAAATGTTTTTGTCAAGTGACAGTACGATTGCATCATTCCCAGTATAAACATAATACTCACTTGAGCATAGATTTCCAGATGTAGCTCTCCCATTCCTGAAACAATTGTCTCTTTGCTCTCAGTGTCAAAATGGACTCGGAAAGTGGGATCTTCTCTTACAAAACGGTTAATGCCTTTTGAAAACCTATCATCATTCTGGGAGACAGAATATTTTTCCATTTTTTTATACAGTTACTTACTTAAAGTGACTCAAAGTACTATAAAGTAGATTAAAAACATTATTTAAGAAGTTCTATGACCAAATTCACTAACAATAATGCAACAAAAGTTAAATAAGAAACAATTGGGTGATTCACAAATTGCCCCACCGAGAAAACATTAAAACCAACCATCCTTTGCTGAGGGTCAACAGGGTTAGGGCCAAACAAACCTCAGAGAGAGTTCCAAATTTAGGTGCAGCACTAGAGAAGGCACACCCAAGGGATCCCACAACATGATACTGGTTCAGCCATTTGAGGTAGGCCAAATCAGTAAATAGGCTAGGAGCAGTCCAATTCAGGGCCATCATTACCTGCTTATTCCAAATCATGACAACAAACCGATCTAGTATGTCAAGATCTTGAAGGCCTGTGGAAGGTTCATAGTTGTCATGCTGTCCATGAAGAGCCAAGTTACTACAAATTTAGGACCAAACGTGGGCAAGTAAAAGTCTCCAAATTCCATGCCTGTGGCAAATTTCACCATCAGCCTTAAGGAGTTCAGGCGGAGAAGCCACTGCACAACAGGAAAGCCAACACAGCAGTAACAATCTCAACTGATAAAGAATCTGGTTATCTGTGAGGCATTCCTCTTCAATACAAAATCCAAAAGAGTTCACATTTTTCCATTCACGGAAGTTAACAATTCAAAAAGCTGAGTTTCAATCAAGGCTTATTCAGGAAGAGGACACCAACATACTTGCTACAAATGGAGAACTTCTTACTCAGGGTCAGATTAACAACTAGGAACACAATCAGGAACGTAAAAAAAAATCTCATGCTGACACTTAAGATATCAAACCTATCAAAAGTTTATAGAGTAGTCAATATGACCAGTCATCACTAAAGTTATGACCCTGAACAAGTGGTACTTTTGACTGATCCTCCAAGTTCTGGTCACAGCACCCTTGTGGTCACATGATCACAAATTAGATGCTTGATAACTGAGTCACACTTGAGACTTGCAGCATCCTGGAGTCATGTGATTGCCATTTGCAACTTTCCCTGCTGACTTCCCACAAGCAAAATCAAAAGGGAAGCCAGCAGTAAAAGTTGCAAGTTCTCCCATAAGCCACTCCAACTGTTTTTTCTACTAAAGAACTCTACTATGGAGTACATGAGCCAGAAATCTCATACTCTTTAATTCAGGTCATGGTTGTCTCAAATGTGCTTTTTCAGGATGCTTCTTATTCACTATTCAGATGACATAGAGGACACAAGTGGTCTCAGCGGCACTCCAAAAAGAATGCAAATGACTAGCTGTCTGCAAGGAATATTCCCCACCATCCAGTCAGAGCTGAAGCTTCTTGGATGAGAAGCAAAAGTCTTCAAAGAAAAAAAAACCAAGAAAATCCAGCTGCTTCCTGAAAAAGCACCTATGGGAGTTATAAGCATGATTTATAGCTTCCTATTGGCTTCCCCATTGCTTGTCCGAGTCCTAGTCACATGAGGTCATCACTTAAGGAATTATAATCCTCACATAATAGCAATAGCACTTAAGACTTATATTCTGCTTCACAGTGCTTTACAGCCCTCTTTAAGTGGTTTACAGAGTCAGCATAATGACAGCAACAGAGACTGCCAGGATTCATGTTGCTCAGCAATGTGGTCATATAATGTTGTGTTTTATAACTGCTTAGCAATGGAAATTCCATTTGCAATTACTATTGTTCAGTTTCCAGCTAAAATGTTTCAACTACATTTTAATGGCAGAAATGCCACCTTACTCTTGCCTACTACTATCAAAAAGCCCAATCAGATAATTTATTTATTCCATCAGGTTTTTTTTAACTTCAGATCCCAACCTTATTGACTGGCTTCATTGTTATGGAAACAACAGGATCAGGCACATGAATGGGTTCCTATAAAGAGAATCCACAGAAACAATTTCTCAATATAAATTTTCTAGAAATCATCATTGCTGTTAGACAGACAAGTCCTTCCAAAGATTAAAAACAAATTGATAAAAGCATTATAAGATAAACATGCATCTTCTTGAATATGTTTCATACCCATTATATTGTTCTAACAGACTACAGTTCTGGAATATCACTGTACTTTCTTCCTGCATTTTCTATAATTCAAAATGTCCAGTGTTAGATCCTTATTATTGCAAGATTATATAAAGTTGAAGAGTTGGAGCCCACTGGATGATGCTTATATTGTTACCAGAAACAATAGGGTTAATTATTTTTATCTGTGCTTTGGGGAAATTAAGGGGAAAGGCTTCTAAGATGGAAACTGCTCCAACTCCAAATATTACATAACTCCTTAAAACATGAAATCATGCTGCTGAAATTCAACTATTTTGGTGGGTGTGCTTTGGGGTTCTACCCCACTTGTACTACAGGATCAAATCTGAGCATTTTAGGGAGGGGGAAATGGGAAAATTTAATTAAATGGACATTTATTGGACATAATTTAGTGGACATAATTTAATGGACATAAATGAACAGCTTTCAATTATGGCATGCATGAAAGAGATTGGATGCTTTTAGGCTACTACTTTACAGTTGGCCATGAATGTGCCTGAATAGATCTCTTGTCTATGTCTCCAATATGCCTAACCACTGGCTGCTACTGATATTTGAGGCTTGTTCGTAGTTTGTATTCACCAACCACCAACCAAATGTAAAACTAGCCAAAAAAAATATGTCAGGACTGTTCATTAACAAGGACAAAACTTGTATCTTAAAACAAGTCTGTGGCAGTCATTGGAGAAATAAATAGGACACAGCAATTTGCAGAATCTGGGATTATGTTGGTACCATAAATACGGTTGGCACTTATGACCAACCGTAAGTGTTGTTGCAAATCTGCAGCATATATGAGTTAATAATAGAATTACTGTTATATATATATTCAAGAACTAAATATAGAAATAATGCTTGCAGATAGAAAATGATGTTCTTTCTTTTGCCTCCACCTTCTGTTGTAATTACAGATAACTAACTTATTGGTTAGTTTTACTACTACTTGTCAATGAAAAAGTCGTTTGTCACTGAATTTTTATCACACAGTCCTGCCTTAATTAAAATGTATAAAATAAATCACATATATAAAAGTTCACAAGACTTCATTTTTTTCACTCTATAAAAGTACATCTGCAGAATGCTACACCTTTCGTATCACTCTATTGCAATCAATTTAACACAATGTTTAATAGGAAGGACAACTTCTTCAAATGAAAGCTGAAACACAAGAACTTCATATCCCAAATTCTGAGACTTATGATAGAAATATAAGAACTGAGTGAAACATAATATATATATAACAACTTACCATAGATAGGTCAGTATTGTCTTTCTCTGTGAATGTATCTCCACTAGCACAATCGATGCCAAAAAATGCACAGATATCCCCTGCGTAAACCTCATCCACATCCTAGCAAAATAAAACTATGTTTTAGATATTATGTTATCTAAACCTTAATAAACAGAAATTGACTCCACTAATTTTAGTGTCCAGATAGATAGATAGATAGATAGATAGATAGATAGATAGATAGATAGATAGATAGACAGACAGACAGACAGACAGACAGACAGACAGACAGACAGACAGACAGACAGACAGACAGACAGACAGAATAAAGCATGAAATAAAATTTCAGAATTTTAAATTTATTTACATAAGTAAAAGCACTGTTTCTCAAGAATAAAGAAACAATGTACTATTATATCAAAGAATCTGGATGATTTTGCTAGTGGGTACATCATGCATTTTGAAACCCTGTTACAGGCCATCTTAGAAAGCATTTGCCTCATGGAGATGGTGGCCTGGTCCATAAACTGGATGCCATGGTGTCTTCAGCCCATCATAAATGATCTGTTTATCAGCAGAAAATTTGGTAAGACTGAAAAAATAGCAAGAAATTCCCAACAGGGTGAAAAGCTGATTGTTTACACAAGGAAAACAATTTCAAGGAAAAGTTAATTACCATCCCAGATTCATGAAACAAACTCTTCAAGCTAAACTAAATTAAGAGAGATCCCTATTAAGGAAAAGAATCATGGATTATTCTATTTATACTTTCCAAAGTACAAGGTACTTCTTAAATTTATTTATGTTTACACTCTTCTATCCACATAAATGTTGTTCCTCTCTCCATTTTTTCCTTGTAAAGCCCCAGCAATTTAGATGAAAATGGTTTTGCATACCAACAGACTTTTGCTATTTCTTGAAAGCTGTTCCATTTATTTGATGTGCAAAAAAAAAAAAGGGGGGGGGGGGTGCCACAAAGAAGAGAATGTGGAGAGTGCATTGGCCCAGAGCAGGGTTGGAGGGGGGGGAAGCACAGGATACAACAGAACAAGCCAGGCAGAAGATAATTCTTAGATCTTCAAGGGCTCACATTCTTAGATAGGCAATTTCTCCATATTTTTAATGGAGACTGGATAGTGGAACAGACTCTCTTGGAAAGTGATGAACTCCCCTTGAGAAAAAGAGGATGATCACTGAGGAACCATCAACTGATTTTCTAGAGCAGCAGGAAGCTCTGTTAAATAAATAAACTAAAAACTCTTGCCAACTCTCTGATGAATCACCTGTTCCTCCTCTTCTATTCAGCTGAGAAATAAAGTGTATTTGGATCACTCCTTTCCATGGAGAACAACTGAGGCACCAAAAAAGCAACTATGCAAATTAGAGCAAAAGAATCTTACACCCCAAACATAATATACAGCTCCCTTTGTGTTTCTACACTTTGGAATATCTTTTGCCTACAATATATATGTAAAATAATATATATTATTTACACCAGGGAATAGATTAGAAAGAGGTATCCTTCCTTTTAATTAGAACCAAAATAAGGATGGAGAAGACAACCAAGAGAAAGTAAAGTGGTTCCCATCTTTCAGGGCACTTGCTGTTTATTATTCTAGGACAGAAGTGACCAGAGGAGAAACTGAGAATATTCCACATAGTTAGATAAGAAAATGTAAGGTGAGTGTTATAAGAATGGAGTCCCCACTGTGCAGATAAGGGACTTTTGCCTTCAACATCCTTGGTTTGATAACAGACTAAATGCTACAGCATCCCGAGTTAATTCTGCTTATTAAGGAGGAAGGTTCACTTTCTGAAAAAAAAAAAGGGGGGGCTGCATAAATTGGAAATGACATGTCCTAACACCTCACTCACCTCCAGCTTGTCTGCATGCATGTGGGCAAATCTTTGTACCCGTGTCTTTTTCTGAGTCCTGGTGTTATAGATATAGCTTCCTTTCTTTAGCATCCCTTGATAAACACGAACATATGTCAGCTGCCCAAAACGTCCAGCCTGGAAGTAGCAAAAACCAAAAGCTCAGAGGGTTAAAAAAAAAAGTTAAGACTTTCACTCAAAACAATATAATGTATCCTTAAACATCTACACTAGTAGGTATACCAGCCATGCTGATTTTCATAGAGGAAATACCTCTCTGATCATTGCAAGTATTTTATTAAATAAAAATACAAGCTTACCTCAAGTTTAAACGCCAGGCCCAAAAATGGCAGGGAATCATCTCTGGAAGAACCTAGCAAAATCCTGGATTTTTCCGGATTATTCCTTCAGCAAAATAAAATTTAGTTTAAATGCCAGTATTTTAAAAGTATTTTATCATTGTTGTGGAGCTTTAATGTACATAGTAACTTAATGCACATTATCACAAGTTATGAAGACCTATGTAAGATGAAGAATTAGCATTTGAGCACTATGTAGCTTGGACTATCAGGTTCTGTGGAGTTGAACAATGGTAGCATAAGACAGCTGGAAATGGTATGGAAGAAGCATTGTCAAGAGACACCAATTATTCTAGTGTCTGACAGATCCTGCATTTGAAAGAACTACGAAAAACTATAAAGCCAGTGCTCTGGAGATGCCTTCCCAAAACAATGTCTTCATTTTGTACACATCTACAAGTGCTTTACATTGTAACTCACAGAAAGAACATCAACTCAGGAGGTTTTATGTAACCTACTCTCTTGGCCAATAATGAACTATTATAAAAAGCTTCATCTATACTAGCTACCATTGCAACAGCAGATGATATGGCTGTTTGAATGGGTTGTGCAATGCTTTTGATCTGATTCAGAAAGGCTGCTTCAAATCATACAGCGTCATAAATACAACACCTGCTTGTCATTCCTTAAAGCAGCTGCATCTGTTTCCAGGAGGGTATGACTTCAGTAGAAGTCCAACGTGTTGCTTTAATGAATCAAGGGCGGTGTTGTATTTATCTTCCAGCACATTCTGAATCCAATCCGAAGCTCCATATATCTCTCTTCATTAATTTATCACTAAGCTCAATCACCATCAGCAATTCAGTTTTTTTTTACTTGTCCCCACCTATAGGCTACACTGATTATCTACTAGCTCAGGACATGATTTTATAGGTATTTTGCTGGGTTTTCCAGGTTTTGGTAACAGCCACTTCAGTTTTAAACTGGGACCAGTTTGGAGTTTCAGTCAACAGCATGCTTTAAATCTGGATCTTCCACAATGCTAATGGATCTCAAATTTACTTTATAAAAAAGATGGTGACAAATCTAGCCTTTCTCATTTCCTGCTAAACTATCCAGGTCATATCACCTATCTGTAGGCAAGAAATTCTGCAGTACTACAGATGGTAAGGGTATCTCTTATGTATAGTTTAGTTTTATGTTTAACAGAAAAGAGAGAACCATAGGTACTACAGTACTGCCTGGAATTTCAGACTCTTAACTTTTTTTTTTCTTATTTTGAGCAGCTGGTAGAAACAAGATTATGCCATGCTGTCAATTTGCAGGGTAGGATGTTCGATAAAGATGCCTGGGATATCATAAAATGATTGTCTCTATGCCAAGGAAACTGATTTTGTGAAACAAAGCATTGCAATAAGTGATTCTATGTCATGGACTTCTTAGAGCCTGAGAAAATAAACAGTGTTTTTTATAAAACATTACTAGATCCAAACATCTGCATATTTCTCATTATCAGGAAAGTGGTTAACCCACTTATTCATCACATGCCCTAACACTGATTTGAAATTTAATGCAGCTTCCTCCAAAATATGAGTAAGAAAATAGTTTTAAATGTATGAATGTCAATGATAACTAGAGTAATATATTTTAATTTAAGCAATATTAATAGTCCAAATCCTAGAACAAAGCACACTGCTTTATGTAGTTTCTATCAGCTCCCAGGTACAGCGGTATATAAACAAACAGTGATGTTTGTTTGTTTAGGAAAAGGTCTATGAAAACTAGATCAGCTTTCCATAATCTGGTGCTCTCTCAGATGAGCTAGAATTACAAATTCCCAGATTCCGAACCATGAAATCCCATCTGAAGGGGAACCATATCAAATACAATATGTTTTCTTCTCTATTCATTCTTAGTACTTACTTCTGGTTCAATAATGCGTAATTCTGCACTTCTGATGGATTTGGGAGATATGCCAGAACAGCATCCAATAGAGGTTGCACCCCTTTATTCTTCAGAGCACTTCCAACCAGTACAGGTGTGAAGGTCTTACTGAGTGTTGCTCTTCTTACTGCAAGCTAGAAAGTGTCACAACATTTATACTTCGTTATTAACAATTGTTTGCATCCATTTGTCCCACCAAATCAAACATCTGAATCCTGGCATATGAAAAATATAGCAGAAACATTGCTTCATTCACCATGGTTGGCAAGAAGTTCTTTGTCTTTTAAATTGGGTGTATGTTCATTTCAAAAACAAAAAAAAATATCTGAGGGTTTCTTTTTTTCAATTTCTCAATATGTAGATAAGTCTATTCAGAATACATTTATTACCCCTTTCTTCTTCTTGATGGAATTGCCTTTGGGTTGTACAGATAGTCCTGGGCTTCAGTAAGTTGAACAGAGGATTAAGAAGACAATAAAAGTTGAAGAATGAGCTCAGCTTCAGTTCAGAACATGGCTGGACCCGTGAATTATCAACAGAGGGGGTGGGGGTTTTAGAGCAAGATATCCTATCTTAATGGCCTATGACAGGAGTGTCAAACTCGAGTCATATTGTCATCATGTGACACAGCATGATTTTTTCCCCCTTTCACTAAAACTGGGGCAGGCATGACCAGCACATGATACATCTGGCCTGCAAGTTTGACACCCTTGGTCTATGATATAAAGGAGGCTGAACTGAAACAAAAGACCCAGTTCAGAAACTCAAAATCTGACCCACTAAATCTAGGCTTGCTCAGTCCTATGATTTGATACTTTTTTATCAATCATGGGAGCCAATGATTCATATCTGAAGTTTGCGAATTAAGATTCTGAATGCCTGTTAGTTTACTAAAGTGAGCATCTTTAAAGCCTCAAAATATAATGCCTTGTCAAGCTTCTCTTGACAGAGCTTGGTAGAAACCAATTAAACAAGAGCACAAGAAATTAGGAAGATTTGGTAGATATTTCATTTCTTGAAAAGCTAAGTAGTTACTACAGAACAATTCAAATGAGTCCAGTATATCAAATTCATGGTGAAATCAATGTTAAGATTCTTGCATCTCTTTCTTCCATAAACTATGCAGGTCTCTCTTTCAAATAGGAGGCCTGATTTTCCACCTGTCTCTTGTTCTGATAACAGATACATCCATTGTTTTCCTCTTACCAGGAGAGCTAACTCTCAAAATGTCCAGGTTAAGCTCTTAAATTTCAAACTCTTTTTGCCCCTTGCGTAGGATATCTACAAAAGAGACAGTTCTCCCAACTAGAAAAATACATTCCTGTTCCATCAGTTTCAACTTCCCAACCTTGCCCTTATACTTTGACAAATTACTTTTGTTGCTTTCCTTCTGAGGATGTAGCACAATAGCCACACTTTCATTTCAGCAGCAAATTATATGATATGAACAAAAAGCCAGTAATTTAAGCATTTGACCTTTAATAAACAAGGAGAGCTTGGTTCTTGATGACTAAGTGGCCATGTTATTTTCCTGGCAATAGTGCAGAATTGTTTCTACTGCTTTCATCTCATATTTTTTATTTTCCAAATTTGGTCTATAGCCCTGAAAATTCCTGCTCAGCTTTTTTGGATCAGCCAAAATTGTATTAGTGCTGCCACCTCCTGTGAGGCTTGCTAAAAATAAACATCCAGCAAGTTTCTCCATAAAAATAATCTAGATCACTACCTGGCTGGCTGCCACAGTGTAAACATTAATCACTGTGGACAAATTACTTAGCTCAAACAAGCCAAATCTTTGGTCTTTCTCAAATCTATTAAACAATGTGTAAAATCAGCTAGCTATGGTATATGCTGGGCTGGGGGAGAGACCCAAGTATTTTTCATCTACGAAGAAGGAAAACATAATTACTGTATTACTTCAAAGCTCAGGCTAAAATAATGTACTTTTATTTTAATAAACTGATTTGAAAGAAATATCTGCATAAAATAAGAAATGCTTCTGTTCCGAACAAAAGTCTTAAGTTACCTTCCTATATCCTACAGTTCTATGATGGTGCAATTTATAAATACAGCACAAAAGGACTATAATTTTGCTTAGATTTTGTTGCAAGCATTGTAAGACTTGTGAATGTGGAAGTCTTTACAGCACCCAGGTAACATGAATAGACGCAAATAGCATGAAGCCATAGCAAATTGTTTGTTATCTCTAGCTCCAAGAGGAACAATCCTGCTAAAGGTTACATATGGAAAGGAAGATGAGACATATGGTCCTATTCAGGCCATAGCTGTGCTAAAAGTAGCAAAGATCAGGTGATGAAAAGACTGTATTTCAATAATGGACAGCAATTACTAGTCAGAGCTGAAAATAGACGAGATACATTTTAATTATATAATGACAAGTTTCAAGTTTATGATTACCACCATCAAATCAGCAATGACAACGCTAGAAAGTAGGAAACAGAAAATTGTATCTTTTTTTTCTTACTTTCCTTCTGAAAAATGTCTACATACTGAAGAATTTTTAACCAATACAGGACAATTTCATTTTTTCACTCTTGCATCGGCTTGGTGTTTTCCCATTTAATTATTTCATTCTCAATTGGCAGTTCAACATTCTTTGCAATGTGAAAGTTGACAGGAATTTATGGATCCCATGCTTAGAACTGAAATAATATAGATCACAACTTTATATAATCCTGAGAATTTACAAAATGACCGGAGTTTGTAGAAAAATGGATATTTGAGTGAAGCCATTTTCCTTCCAAATTCACAGGCCTCCAGTCTTCATAAAATCATTTAACCTTTTTAATGTAACCTAAGCAAAACATCCATTTCTGTTTTTGTGGTTATGAATTCTATAAGCTAGTTGTGCATTATGTGAAAAACCAAAACATGTCTAAAATTGAAATAGGCTGAAGGGAATTCATCCTATTTTGCACTGGTTTTAGTTTTACATAGATGAAAAGTTACAAGTAATTTAGGGAGTAGGGTGAACATGTGGACATTTTCCAAATTAAGACAAAAGACTTCAGTCCATTGAAGATTTTACTGAATTTAAGTAGTTACTTTTACACTAAAATATTTAAGATCAGCTTGAACATATTTCTGCTGGATTTTAAAAGTATTCAAATATTGAAGTTTTTCCCAACTGAGGTGGAGATTCCAAATTAATTCTCCAACTGAAATCCTGGAGTATAATAAGACCTTGGGATTAGATGATTATGTAAGAGCACTTAAAATGGATTGTAACCTTTTAATTATGTAAGAGACAGAATCAAGCAGCAAACTGAATAACAACCAGCATGCAACATTTTCCCAGACTATAAGTCATCAAATTCGAAGAAGGATAACATGAGATGACTTCCAAATACAGAGCCTGTATTTTCCAGGCTTATCAAGTCTTCAAGCCAAACCCAGTCCTAAACTAAGCAAGTTCAGCTGCGGTGACACAGTTTCCATTTACACTAAATTTATGCATTAGAGGAAGCAACTAAGTCTATCAAGGATAAACCTGCAATAAAATAGTCTTTCAGCAGAACAGTACTTATTTTCTGGGAAACAAATATCAATAAATAGTTAAGCTCCAATATCACACCTATACTCAGACAGGAAAGCAAGGCTGGAAATGACCTCTAAGATCTGTCACAACCTTGTCTGTCACACTAAACAGCTGGTTTCCTTCAGCAGCTTTCTTACCCTCCAGTCATTTCTAGCTATTAATGACTACTGGTTGTAAAAGCTTAATGCTTCCATGGATAGCAGCTAAGTGTCATGAGAAAGTTATTGCAGACACATATACTTTCTAATGCTGCAATTTAGTTCAGCTCTTAAAAGTAATAAAATACAATAATTCTACATTCAAAGCAGTAACAAACAAATGCTGGCTGTATCAACCTCCTAAAGTTTCATGTGAAGTGTTAATACCACTTTATAATGCTTTGGTAAAACCACTCTTGGAATACTGCATCCACTTTTGGTCACCACAATGTAAGAAAGATATTGAGACTCTAGAAAGAGTGTAGAGAAGAGCAACAATGATTATTAGTTAGGGGACTGTAGGCTAAAACATATAAAATAATGGTTGCTGGAATTGGGTATGTCTAAATCAATGGAAAAAAGGACTAGAGGTGACATAAGAGCAGTGTTCCAACATCAAAGGGGTTGTCACAAAGAAGAGGGAGTCAACCAAAGCACCTGAAGACAGGACATGAAGCAATGGATGGAAACTAATCAAGAAGAGAAGCAACCTAGAACTAAGTAGAAATTTCCTAATGGTGCAAGCAATCAACCAATGGAACAACTTGTCTCCAGAAGTTGTGGATGCTCCAACACTGTAAGTTTTTAAGAAGAGATTTATTTGTCTGAAATGGTACAGGGTGTTCTGTCTGAGTAAGGAGTTGGACTTTCAAGGCCCTTCCAGCTCTTTTATTCTGTTCTGTTATTTATTACAGTATTAAAAGTCAGTAGTCATAACTTTCTACTAATTTTTTCCAGAATTTTAAGAAAAGTTCTCATATATATTCCCTTACAATTAACCTGCAAGAAAAGTGTTAAATTTGAAAGCTTAACTTTCAAACATCAGTCCAGTCATGCTTCCTCTTGCTGGTTGGGCAATTCATAGTCCAACTGGCAACCTTAATTTATAGCTGAAACTAAGACAGATAATTATTCACTCAATATAAACAAGTGAAGCAGATTAAATTGTGAATGGCAGGCAAAGCATGCCAACAGAATACAGAAATTAAATACAGGATTTATATGGAAAATCATTGGGTATCACCAGCATTAAGTGCAACAACTTATTAGTTTTATATATCACAATTTCCAAAAACTTTATCACTACAGTTATTGGAGTGCCTGTGTATTGATTCAATTGTTGAGATTGAGAAAATAAAAAATTCTTCAAATATTCAAATTGCTCTATGTTATCACTGTTCTAGAAAGTATTATGAATAGAATGCTGGTGACCTTTTACCACTGCACCATAGAGTATTTTAACTTATTGCATCTGTTTATAGCTTGCCAACTGCACAAAGGCAGATAGGACAGCTTTCCAGAGGGTTAATGTCATTGCCCAGAGCATCATAGGTTGCCCTCCTCCCTCTTTGGAAGAGCTTTATAGCTCCTGCTGCCTGAAGAAAGTGCAAAACATTCTTAAAGATCCATCTCATTCTGGGTACCCTCTCTTTGTACTATTACCATCTAGCACAATACAAATAGACTGAAAGGACAAATAGACTGAAAAACAGCTTCTATCCCAGGGCAGTAACTATATTGAATTCTACTGTATAGTGCAATATTAATGCAATATCGGGTTTTCAATTCAATTGTATAGAATGTGAAGGATGTTTGTTTGTGCTTTATTTTTATAGTTATAATGTGCACTGAAGATGGCATTTAATTTCGTTGTTCAAAATTCAATGACAATAAACTAAACTAAACATTAAATTTAAGTAAATTGTAGAGTATGAAATTGTTTTTATCCTTATTCTTCAATAATTCTTATGAAAGCATCCATTTTGTTTTGCTTTTTTCTAGGCACAATGCAGCTCTACACTACTAGTAGAAATACTTACTTCAAAGGCCTTTAGTAAGTTTTCCAAAAACAAACAGAATGATTAAGTCCTCTTACTTTCAAATCAGTCACTGTTGGGATTTTCTCTTCCAGAAAAAGCTCTCCAAGTTTTTCATCACTGTTTGCAACACATTCAATCAGTTCCTGGCGGCGATCTGAGGACTCTGCTCTGAACTCAGGAGGGATATCATCATATTTAACAATCTGGCTGCAGAAACAGGAAAAATGAAAAGTTCATCAATATTCAGCTTCAACTGTACGATGTGGTGTTTTGGACAGCTGGCTTGAAAATATTTATGGTCCCAAGCAGCACACATACTGATAAGTTTTAATTTTCGTCTTCATTTAATTTTTCCAGTTTAGGAAACTCCAGAACTATGAATGTGATTTGATAAATTATGAACAATTCATATCTACAGCTATACAGCCTTTGGTTATTTTATCTAAAGGAAATTAATAGGAAGCTTTAGATCTGCAAACTAATTTCTGCCTGCTCCAGCTGCTTGGCTCTTCTGATTTCCTGCCGCTTTTTTGTTAGTCAGTAAAAAGAAATCATTACTGAGTACCCAAATCCAGGATTTAATCAGTAAGACATCACAGATCTTAAAGCCAATGTGGATGCAATGCACCAAACTATTATAATTAAGACATCTAGAACATAGGATAATCTGCCTTTTCCTCCAATTTCTCACTTTTCCAAAGATAAATGGATTAAGGTTCAGATTAAAAAGCATCAAACTACATAATGAGCCATGACTAGGTCCTCTTGTGAAAATGAAGAATCAGGAATTATTTGTTTTTGCTAAACAAGGTTTACTGCATTGTTGAGATTTTTAATATTAATTTTGATTTATTTAAAACTAGCCACAGTTAATCAGTTAGCATGAACAATGTAATAAGGTAGCCAATATGTTTTAACTCTTCTGTCCCAATAGAAAAAGAAATGGGGAAGCACATAACTATGTCTGAAAGTTGAGTCATTGCAACTAGATTTTTTCCCCTTATTTGAGACTTTCTGCTGCTCATCCAAGCAGCTTCACCAATCAGAACAAATTAGTTAGGCAGAG
>BLBF01000040.1:24714926-24738785 GCA_015471245.1 Laticauda colubrina
CAGAGAAAAGAAAGCTAAGCGAGAAATAGAAACCTAACTCTATTGTATGCTTCCCCCCCCCCATTTACACAACAGAAGAATGTAACACCTCCAGCTCACTTCCCCGACTTATCCTTACCTCCCCTTTCCCCCCCCCCCGTTACTTATGGCAGTCAAAAGATGCAAAGCGATAGTAGAAGATCTTGAAGGCTGACATTCGGCCCCCCTAGAAAAAGGAAAATCATCAGTCCTAGAAGAGAGAGAGGAGAAAATATAAAGACAATTATTAATCATTAAACAATTACAAACAATACACTCCTAAGGATTATCAGGATACTTGGAACGAAATGCTTTGATCAACTTAGGGGCTTTAACGTCGGTTTCGTTAACCCATTCGGCTTGTGAAGAAGGGAAATGTTTCCAGGCTACAAGATACTGGAGTCGACCCCTCCATTTGCGAGAGTCCAGAATTTCTTTAACTTCAAAATGTTGTTCACCTTCAATCAGTATTGGTATGGGAGGGTCAGCCTGGATGGGTCTTAAGTCAGAAGTACGTTCAGGTTTTAGCAAACTAACATGGAAAACCGGATGAATTCGTCGAAGAGTTTTGGGTAAGTTTAGCTGGACTGTTACAGGATTTATAATCCGTTCAATCGTGAAAGGACCAACATACTTAGGACCAAGCTTCTTTGACTTTTGAGTGGTCTGCAGGTATCTGGTGGACAGGAAAACCTTGTCGCCCACTTTATATTCTTTCTGTGGGGATCTTTTCTTGTCTGCAAATTTCTTATGAGCTTGATGGGCCTCATCTAATGCTTTGCGTGTCACTGGCCAGTTAAGTTGGAGTTGAGTTATCCATTCATCCAACGAATGGATGTTAGGTTTTTCACAAGTTCAGGTATGGGAACGAAATCTTGTCCCGAAGCCACTTTAAATGGAGTAAATCCAGTACTACTGTGTACGGAGTTGTTATATGCCACTTCGGCAAATGGTAGTAATTCGGACCAGTTATCTTGTTGATAATTTATGTAACATCTAAGATATTGTTCTAACACTGCGTTAGTCCTCTCACAGGCCCCATTGGTTTGGGGGTGGTGGGCGGAGCTTAACCTCTGGGCGGAGCCTATTAACTTCAGGAACTCTTTCCAAAAATTTGAGGTAAATTGGACCCCTCTGTCAGAGATTATGCGTTCCGGAACGCCATGTAACCTATGGATATGTGAAATAAACAGTTTAGCCAGCGTCTTAGCAGAGGGAATCTTGGAACAAGGTATGCAATGTACTTGTTTGGAAAACAAATCAGTCACTACCCAGATGACCATGTTTCCACCACTTTCGGGTAATTCTACTATAAAGCCCATAGAGATTTCCTTCCAGGGAGCCGTTGGTCTAGCTACATTTTGTAACAATCCTACTGGCTTACCAAAGGTCTCTTTGCCGCAGCACAAATTGGACAGCTAGCTACATAAGCTTCAATGTCCTTCTTTAAAGTAGGCCACCAGAATTGTCACTTTATCAGATGTAAGGTCTTCACAAATCCGAAGTGGCCAGCTGCTTTAGAATCATGAGCCTGTTGTAGTATTTGGCTCCTCAGTACCTGTGGCACATACAACTTGGCCCCCACCCAAACCAAACCATCTCTAACTGTATAGTCACTTGAATGAGCCAGGAACCATTCGTCCAGTTTTAAAGCTTCTTTTAATTGTTCGGTTAGGTCATTCGATAAGACCACTTCTTGGTTCTTCTTTTGGGCTCTGGTGATCACTGGGACGGCTAGATGTTTGGCTGAGACAATTGGGCTTATCACCTCCTGGCGCATACTATTATATTGGGGCAGTCTAGAGAGGGCATCTGCTATGAAGTTCTTCCCACCTGGAATGTACTTCAATGAGAAATTGAACCGCTTGAAGTACTGGGCCCAGCGAACTTGTTTAGGGGACAGCTTCCGGGGCGTTTTCAAAGCTTCCAAATTTTTATGATCAGTCCATACCTCAAATGTGTGTTTTGCTCCTTCCAGAAAATGTCTCCAGGTCAGTAAGGCCCAACGAACTGCAAAAGCTTCCTTCTCCCAGACAGCCCATCTTCTCTCTGTTTCAGACAGCTTACGGGAGGTATACGCACAAGGCTGTAAGGTCCCTTTCTCGTTGATTTGAAGTAATACCACTCCAATAGCCACATCACTTGCATTGGCTTGAATCACGAAAGGAGTGTCCATATCCGGGTGTTTCAGCACTGGTTCTGCAGCAAACAGTCATTTTAGCTTTTCAAAAGCTGCTTGGCACTCCATGGACCACTCCAGCAGCTTTCCTGGCCTTGGCTTCACCTCCCCTTTTGTTTTTAAGAGATTTGTGATGGGCATTGCTATCTTAGCAAACGTCGGGATGAATTGCCGGTAAAAATTTGCAAATCCCAAAAAGTTTTGAAGTTGTTTTCTGGTGCGTGGTGGAGCCCATTCCAGAACGGCACGCACCTTCTCTGGATCCATCTCTATGCCTTCAGATGAAATGCGATATCCCAAATAGTCAATTTTGTCTTGGTGGAATTCACACTTTGACAATTTAGCAATCAACTTAGCGGCACACAGTTTCTGTAGAACCGACCGCACTAACTTCACATGTTCATCCAGAGTTTCTGTGTAGATAAGGATATCATCAAGATAAACCAGAACCCCCCTGTATAAATGTTCATGTAACACTTGATTGGTCATTTGCATGAATACAGCTGGGGCCCCTTGTAAACCAAAAGGAAGAACGTTGGATTGGAAGCAACCCATCAGGCAGTTAAAAGCGGTCTTCCACTCATCCCCTTCCTTATTTCGAATTCGGTAGTACGCTTCTCTCAAATCCAACTTCGTGAAAATCTTTCCCTTTGCTAAATGGGCCAACATGTCCTTCATCAAAGGAAGGGGGTACACGTTTTCCACAGAAATAGCGTTCAAATTTCTGTAATCCACCACCAAGCGTTTGGAACCATCTTTCTTTTCACGGAACAACACTGGGGCCGCTACTCGGGGTCTAGCAGGTTGAATGAAACCACGTTCCAAATTTTTATCAATAAGCAATCTTAGCTCTTCCAATTCCCGTGGGGTCATTGAGTACAACTTTGGTTTCGGGAGCTTCACCCCAGGCAAGATCTCAATAGCACAGTCTTTTAGCCGGTGAGGCAGAAGCTCATCCGTGGCCTTCTCACTGAACACTTCTTTTAAATCCCAATACTCTTTGGGAATTTTCTCCTCATCTTTCACGGTCTCAGTACCTGTGGAAGCTATTTCAATTAGGTCCCCAGGCTTTGGCTGGGATCTGGCCCCTTCTCCCGGTCGCTGCTTTGTGCGTATGCACAACAACCCCTTTCTCCAGTTAACCTGGGGGTTCCATTTCCGGAGCCAGAGCAATCCCAGTATTAATGGTTGCTCCATCCCAGGGACCACAATAAAACGCAGGGTCTCATCATGCTCCCCCATGATCATTTCTACAGGTTCCGTGACAAAACGTGCAGGGCAACCTCCAGCCACTGATCCATCTAGTTGGCAAAAGGAAATGGGCATCTTCAAAGGTTTTAGCTTTAGGCCCATTTTCTTCACTACTTCCGTGTTGATTATACACTTTGTGCACCCAGAATCTAACAGGGCTAGCATTTCCCCTTCGACCCCTGAATTGGGTACCCTCAACTTCACCGGAATGGTCATAGGGCCCACGCTTGGACTTACCAGGAAGTCGTCTTCCGAGTCAAAATCCTCCTCCTCAGGGGTCACCCCTCCTCAGGGGTCACTTCTGATTTCTCTCCTGCAGGAGGGGCGACCTCTGCCGTCTCTTTCGACTTTAGTGCTGTTTCGCGAGGCTTCGCTGGGGACTTTTCAGGTTTCTTTCCTTCCTTTGGCGCCCCCTTTGGCTCCAACTTGACTCTGCAGTTCACAGCCCGGTGACCTTCCTTCCCGCATCGAAAGCAGGCCGAGGGGTTGGGTCTTGCTGCCACTCCTCCCTTCTGAGGTTTAGGAGCCTCTTGAGGACATGGGGGGGGGGGGGAAACTTGCTCCACCCATAACCTCCCCACCGTTTACTTCGGATTAAATCAATCTCCACTTCTTCTGCCAGCAAGTACCACATCTGCAAGTCATTGGGGTCTCTCCTAGCAGTGCATCTCTGGTACACATCTTCATTTAAACCATCTTTAAACAGTTCTATCAGGGCTTCTTGGGGCCAGCCTCGGAAATGGCCGGCTAACTGTCTAAATTCTTGGGTGTAATCAGCCACAGACCTCCGCCCGTTTTATGGTTTTCATCCTAATTCGGGCCTTGCGCTCTGCCAGTGGGTCCTCAAACCTAGCCCGCAGTGCAGCCATGAATAGGTTATAATTCAGCAACTGAGGAGCATTATCATTATGCAAGGTCACCATCCACTCTGCCGCTATTCCCTCCAGAGCCCTGGTAACACACCTCACTTTGGCTGCTTCTGAGGGAAAATCCTCCCCATATTCTTCCATATGGCTCCAAACTTGAGCTAGGAAAAATCCCAAGGTTTTGGGACCCCCCCCCCCGTATTTTACTTCTAACGGAGGCAGCCTAGGAGCTCTACGCCTTCTAGGAATCACACCTCCCGCTGAAGGCCCCGGGGCTGCTGCTGGATCGGGTTGATTTATGGGAGAGGGAGTTGCTCTGCTTCTTCTGGCTGGGGCTACTTCCCCTCCCCCTTCATACCTTTATGCAGCTTGAGGTTGTTCAAAGGCTTCATTCAGGAGTCTCCTGGCTTGATCCAGTAAGAGTTCCCTCTTTTCCTTCTCTTGCCAAGGCTCCTCTTTTCCACACGAGCGGGTAGTTGTGATCCCGGGTGTGTGTGTGTGTGTGTCCTTCTCCGGATCTTTCCAACCAACTCCCACCGACCATCTGGGCTTCACAGCTGGATCCTCTTCCAAACTGAGCTCTGCTAGCGATTGGGCCTCCTGCACCAGCACAGAATCTTGCCCTCCAATGGCTCCCGGATCCTCTTGGTCACTATTTGAAGATGACATGATGTCCAGGCCCCCTCAGAAAAAAATTGGGTATTCTCTCCGGATGGGCTGGTAGGTGCAGATTCAGAATAATGTCAGGCGGAGCTCCATTCAAAATCCAGGAAAGAAATACTTAGACTCTTTAGTTTAGAGAAAAGACATCTTTTACTGAAAGTGAAGTGGTAGCAACCAAAGAATTCTGAATCTGAGAAATTAGGCGCGCAATTCACATATACAAAGTGATGGAAATGTTCCCACCCCCAATAGTTCAGATGACACTTCCAATTAGAAGTTGTGAATATGATCATGTGGGCATCTTCAGGTGATGATGAGGCCTCTGTCCGTTGACCTTGGCATATTTTGATAACGGGTTGCAGTTGCACAGAGAAAAGAAAGCTAAGCGAGAAATAGAAACCTAACTCTATTGTATGCTCCCCCCCCCCATTTACACAACAGAAGAATGTAACACCTCCAGCTCACTTCCCCGACTTATCCTTACCTCCCCTTCCCCTCCCCCATTACTTATGGCAGTCGAAAGATGCAAAGAGATAGTAGAAGATCTTGAAGGCTGACACCAAGTCTAACCACCTGGATGTTTATGCAACCAACCATAATAGATTTCTATAGGAAGTATTCTATGGGAAGATTTCTATAGGAAGTACACAATACTTCCTATAGAAATTCATGCCACCAATGAATTATGATATCTAATTTTCAATGTAATAAGTGCCTTAGTGCTAGTGGGAAAGGGGAGCACAGATACACTGAATAAAACAGAGAATGACCTAAATCTAAATACATAGTTGTATGCCAGCATATGCTCATTCATATTCACTAAAGTTAAGAAGAATGCATTCAAAATCCCTTTCACAAATATCTTACAATTACTCCAAACTGATGCGCTTTAAACATAAGAATGGATTTATTAGACTTCTATCCCATTTTTCATTTGAGAGTTCAAGAAAACATATATAGTATTTTTTCTTCTTGTTTTTTCCCATAATAATTTTGTGGGTAGGTTAGACTGAGATGTCTGACTGGTCCTAAGTCACTCAGTGAACTCTGGGTCTACGAACGGACTAGAACCTAGCCTTGTCTGTTCCTAAACAATACCTTAACCATTACAGCACATTGTCTAGACCAACGATCACAACTGGTGGTCTACAAGATAATTTTGGCGGTCTGAGGAAAATTGCATTTTTTATATTGCACTAAATACTATTTATCTTTTTTAAAAATTCATATTAGTAATCCCTGGGATTTAAAATTATAAATTTAGTGGTCCCTGAGGTCTGAAAGGTTGGTGACCCCTAGTCTAGATCACAACTCTTAAATTCTCAGCCAGCAGTTTGGAGGACATCAGATTGCAAAAGGTTGTTGAATAACATGATGGCCATATAAGTCTATCACAATCAGGCTCTCTGTGACTGATGAACCAGGCAATACAAAAATGAAATGAATATGAACATGGCTAATCGAAATTCCACTTTATATATTTAGAAGAATTCTGCTTAAAAACAAGACTAGTGTGAAGTTTCATGTTGCCAACTATTTGCTAATCAGTTGAAAAAAAAGATCACAAACTAGATCTGCAAGTTATCAAATAGGTATTCTTTTTTTATAGCAAATGAAATATGTGGAAAACTAAATATGGTATGCAAGGACAACACTACCTGGGGTATCAATTATGTTAATATTTGTCTCTTTCCACATGGTGTATGTAGCAGCAGACTGAATAGTGATTCCTCGTTGTCGTTCCAATTCCATGGAATCCATCACTGCACCAATTCCATCTTTCCCTTTTACCTAAGAGGAAAGAAAACAAATCAATATGTCTGCATATGCACTTCTGTTCTTTTATATAGAATAAAGCTGCTAAAAATCACTTAATTTAGCCTTACTTCAATTTTCCAGATCAAAAACTAATAAATACAAGAGAAAGGAAAGGAGGGAGGAGAGAGTATATATATTTTAAAAAATCACAAAAGGTAATTATTTTTAAATGATTTTTTAAAATGTTGTAAACTAATGAATAATTCACGTCTGATTTTCAGCTAACAAGAAAAAATGTGGTGCAATGATTATTATATCAGCTTTGATACACCCCAAAATACTTTTTGTCAAATGGGGAATAAGCCAATTAAGCCTAAGACTTTCATACATTTATTCATAATGGCCAGATTATTAATAAGGAATGGAAGTATAACTCAGGCCACATAAGATTTTATAGACTAAATTGGACTTGTAAGTTAACAGTTCATAAATGTAACTATTTCAAGACAACCTGGATAGTCTTGCCTGAAGTTCAGGTCTCCTTCAAAAAAACATTTTTTTTCCTACAAAGTCAATCTTTTCAGCACATTCTTGAATTTGGGTATAAACTTCAATTTAAATGAAACAAGAATACCCAGACACAAATAATGCACTTCATTCTCATATTTTCAGATAGTACCAATTTTTCTATATTATTATAAAACATATTCACTCTTTCGGATTTTTAGAATTTTTGCCTTTGCCGCTGAATTCAAAGCTTTATGTGGGTCCAACTGACATATGAAAGGATTCTATGTGAACAACAGGATCAAAATTTGATGCCCATTTTATTTATTTCATAAGCAGCCATCCAAAATGTAATCTGCAAATCACCTCTACATTCGGTGAGCAGCCTGTCCCAATATTGTCTGTTCTCCATGTTGACCTGCTTCATTTTAACAGCAACTTGAAAAAACAGCAATTTTCTAAAATAAAATACAGTATGTGTTGAAGTGCTGCTACACTTCTATGAAATTATGATCTGGGACTTTTGAAAGAAAAAAAAATGAATTTGTACTTTTTTCATCCATTTTTTTTATAAAGGTACCACCTACACTTTAATTTTAGCTGATGGACAAACGAGCTGATAATCTTCTATAAAGTTATCTGGTTAAAAATATGAACTTATGATTTATTCAGCTATGGAAAATCACCTACTGAAACAGCACAGCACCCCAATATATTCATGCTGTCTCTATGTTTGTCACTTGATAAGAAATCATGAATTTAATGTTTGGTTTCCGCTAGATTTAACAACATCCCATGCAGCTTCTCTTCTCTCAAATTCCACTTCTGATTCATATGTCCAAAGAAAAATTTATCCAGCACTCTAGAGACCCACTCAGGTGCTTGCTGAAGCAAGCATCAAAGTTCATAAACAATGGTTTTCACACATAGGTTTCATTTTCACCCAGGAATTTCAGAAGATAGAGCCATGAATATTGACTATAGCCAAAGGGACAGAGACTCCTGGATGTTGCTCTGGATAGCCTTATATTATATCCCTATAATGATTCCTATAGGCAACCATGCTTGGAAAGATTATTAAAATCTTCTCCATTTGAGACTATAGCCCTGACTCAATTGATAGACCCTCAGAGCTTTAGATATTATTCATAATCCACCTTTATTAATTTGTCATATTTTTAACAAAATAGACTCAACTATTGCCTTCAAAATTCCTGTCTGTTCTGTTTATTTCATGCCCTCTGCATGTACATTATCTTAAATTTACAGGAACAGTATTCCCAAAAGTTGACAATAAAACAGAAACCATGAAAATAACAACAACAGCAACAATAATATAATGCCAATCCTCCCCATTGGTACCAATATATTCATAAATACCTCATGCATTTCTGCTATCTTTCCTGTGTAAAATAGAATACGTTCAGTTAATGTAGTCTTTCCTGAATCAATATGCGCAGAAATGCCAATGTTCCGAATTTTTTCATTGGGAAAAATTCCTGAAGAACACCATCTGCAGCTGGATAGCATCAGCTAGGAAAAAAAAGCATGAAGTGTAACAATAATGTAATATATATTAAATACATAATAGGATTCATATACCTTTTCAATGTTATAGCCTATTCAGTGGTTCTGGTATGATAGCTCCCATCCTTACAACGAATATTAGTTTTATTGGGGTTAGAGTTGGGCAAGAAATCAGTATACTATCATTATTCATTCATTCATTCAATCAATCAATCAATCAATCAATTTATATAGCTGTCCATCTGAGTCAATGATTCTGAATGGCTTACAATTCAAAAAAAATAGAAATTAAAAATACTAAAAATATTTTAAAACACAAAAAACATCCATATTAAATATATATTGGGGCAAGATACTTAGCCTGTTAGCAATACATCCAGGAATTATTTTTAATAATAATTATTATTAATTATCAAGTAAAAGTTTATATATTTTATAAACATTTAACATTTTTTCATTAAAAATGAAAATAAATTTAAAATCTACATTTTAGTGAGACAGATGAAATTGCTGAATTTAACAAATAATAAAAGCCTAGAAAACAAATTATAAGATTTCCCATAATGAAAGCTTTTATGAAATTGTGACTTAGTTATCAGATTCATCTAATAATGTATTATGTACCCTGAGTTAAAAAAAAAGGTTAATAGTATAAGAAAAATTCCTGCTGAGCAGCATTTGTTGTTAAGAAAATATTGCTACTGGAAAAAGAGAAATTCAAAATTTAAACCTCTTAATTACAAATATGCTTCCATATCAATTTTGGAACGAAAAAAAATAGAGAGATTAAAGTTGATTTTAACAATCTGAATATATCATTTCAACCATTTCAGGCAATACTGTAACAACCATTCCTTACAAATCAAATACACTGTGTGGCAAGAATGATATGTTGTAACAATAAACAAAAGCCAACAAATGTTAGCAAATAACTGTAAAGTAAAATTGAAGTTGCAAGTTCAAAGTTGCACAGTCCATTGAAAAAAGATTAATGTCATAATTTAAGACTTAAGATAAGATGAATTTTAGAAGGTGAAATGGTTAAAACATTCATTCAAACAAAGTTGCCAATTCATTGATTAGTTTGGAACAATTCTTGCTAAAGAACTGGAGGGGAATCCTTTAATAATGTGCTAGTTAGGCCTTCTACAGTTATGCATTGTTCTATCCCTGTTTTTTCTTGTTTTAACCACTCAATGAGGCAATATGTATATCTCTTATACAACAACGTTACTGACATGTTTGAATAGTTTTAAATAATATATCAGGGTGGCATATTCTTTATACTAATTTTTATTCATGATTATCAAATGCTGGCTACCTTTTCTAGAATAACTTACCTTCAGATACTCAAACTGCCTCTTCTTTAATTGAGCTTTCAAAGAACAGTTAAAACATAACTCCTCCAAAAAGCATTTAGGGATGAGATGGAAGACTATCGATACTATGATCTATTTTTGTAGGGACATGATTTTATTATATTTTAACTGTTCTTTGGTATCAGCTGTATAAGCCAGTGAGAAACTCCTTGATTAGAATGGCTTATCAAATATAGTAAATATATAATTTTGAACGGCAACAGTAAGAAATGATCATTAGCATTAACTGCAATTTTGCGCTTCAGCAACCAATTATATTTTCTATAGTGCAATTAGCCATATAGGAATTAATGCCATATTTCATATTCTCATACAATTTACTTCATTTGGCACAAATAAATGCCAGATTAAATGCTAGAAGAGTTACAAAATCTATAAAAGAATGTTTCTCAATATTTGTACGTACTCTTGGTGTTCATAATTTAAAAAAAACATTTTCTTGAAGGCTCCTAAAATGATAGAACTTAGCCATAATTTGCTCAGTTATCTTTCCAAAGTTTATCCTAACAGGATACCCTCATGAGTTTTTAGCATTCTGAATTTGCACAACTGTTGGCTGGACTTCATAGGATGTGGAATAATTAAATACACTGCTCAAAAAAATAAAGGAAACACAAAAATAAGACATCCTAGATCTGAATGAATGAAATATTCTTATTAAATACTTTGTTCATTACATAGTTGAATGTGCTGACAACAAAATCACATAAAAATTATCAATGGAAATCAAATTTAGGAACCCATGAAGGTCTGGATTTAGAGTTACACCCAAAATTAAAGTGGAAAAAAACACTACAGGCTGATCCAACTTTGATGTCATGTCCTTAAAACAAGTCAAAATGAGGCTCAGTAGTGGGTGTGGCCTCCAAATGCCTGTATAACCTCCCTACAATGCCTGGCCATGCTCCTGATGAGGTGGTGGATGGTCTCCTGAGAGATCTCCTCCCACACCTGGACTAAAGCATCCCCCAACTCCTGGATAGTCTGTGGTGCAACGTGGCATTGGTGGATGGAACGAGACATGATGTCCCAGATGTGCTCAATTGGATTCAGGTCTGGGAAATGGGTGGGCCAGTCCATAGCATCAATGCCTTCGTCTTGCAGGAACTGCTGACACACTCCAGCCACATGAGGTCGAGCATTACCTTGCATTAGGAGGAACCCAGAGCCAACCGCACCAGCATATGGTCCAACAAGGGGTCTGAGGATCTCATCTTGGTACCTAATGGCAGTCAGGCTATCTCTGGTGAGCACATGGAGGGCTTTGTGGCCCCCTAAAGAAATGCCACCCCACACCATTACTGCCAAATCGGTCATGCTGGAGGATGTTACAGGCAGCAGAACTCCAGACCCTGTCACATCTGTCACATGTGCTCAGTGTGAACCTGCTTTCATCTGTGAAAAGCACAGGGCTCCAGTGGTGAATTAGCCAATCTTTGGCAAATGTCAAACGTCCTGCACAGTGTTGGGCTGTAAGTACAACCCCCACCTGTGGATGTCGGGCCCTCATACCACCCTCATGGAGTCTGTTTCTGACCGTTTGAGCAGCCACATGCACATTTGTGGCCCGCTGGAGGTCATTTTGTAGGGCTCTGGCAGTGCTCCTCCTGTCCTTCCTTGCAGAAAGGTGGAGGTAGCGGTCCTGATGCTGGATTGTTGCCCTCCTACACTCCTGATGTGTACTGGCCTGTCTCCTGGTAGCACCTCCATGCTCTGGACACTACGCTGACAGACACAGCAAACCTTCTTGCCACAGCTCGCATTGATGTGCCATCCTGGATGAGCTGTACTACCTGAACCACTTGTGTGGGTTGTAGACTCCGTCTCATGATACCACTAGAGTGAAAGCACCGCCAGCATTCAAAAGTGACCAAACCATCAGCCAGAAAGTATTGGGACTGAGAAGTGGTCTGTGGTCACCAACTGCAGAACCGCTTCTTTATTGGGGATGTCAGCCTATGCTTTCTTCCTGTTGTCTATTCCATTTGCACAACAGCATGTGACATTGATTGTCAATCAGTGTTGCTGCCTAAGTGGACAGTTTGATTTCAAAGAAGTATGTTTGGCTTGGAGTTACATTGTGTTGCTTAAGTGTTCCCTTTATTTTTTTGAGCAGAGTATAACATGTGCATTTCCATTCAGAATCGATAACTATCTTTTCCAAAAGAAACAAATTAGCTTTAACTTCTTTAAGATGATTTATTTATTTATTTGATTTGTCAATTGCTTACAAGATAATAGGTATAAGTATATACATAGTTATGAATGCATGAAATGGGTACATATAAGAAAAATAAAATAATAGGACAGGGACGGTAGGCGCGTTGGTGCGCTTATGCACGCCCCCTACATACCTCTTAGGAAAGGGGTGAGGTCAATAGTAGACAGTCTAAGGTTAAAGTTTTGGGGGTTTGGGGAAGAAACTACAGAGTCAGGTCGAGTATTCCAGACATTGACCACTTTGTTGCTGAAGTCATATTTTCTGCAATCAAGTCTGGTGTGGTAAACCTTGAGTTTATATCTATTGTGTGCTCTTGTGTTGTTATGGTTGAAGCTGAAGCATTCATTGACAGGTAGGACATTGCAATGTATGATTTTATATACCATACTTAGATCAGACCGAAGATGGCGTAATTCAAGGTTTTCTAGGTCTAGAATTTCGAGTCTGGTGGCATAAGATATTCCGCAATGAGTAGAGGAGTGGAGAACTCTTTCTGGACTTTCTCAACTAGTGCTAATATCAGATATGTAATGTGGGTTCAAGACCGATGAGCTGTATTCGAGTATTGGTCTAGCAAATGTTTTGTATGCTCTAGTTAGTAGTGTGATATTACCAGAGAAAAAGCTACGTAAGATTAGGTTAACAACTCTTAATGCTTTTTTGGCTAAGTAGTTACAGTGGGCTCTAGCACTTAGGTCGTTTGAGATGAGGACTCCAAGGTCCTTGACAGAGCTTGGATCATCAACAAGGTCTTGACTATTCAGCTTGTATTTTATTTTCTGATTTATTTATTTTTTTGCCAATATGTAAGACAGAGCTTTTATTTGTTGAGATTTGAAGTTGCCATTTGTTTGACCATTCTGATACATAGTCAAGATCTTTTTGAAGGGTATAGCCGTGTTGTCTGTGGATTACCTAAAGTTTGCTAGAAGTGAAGATCTTCCCAATCAACTCGCCTTGAAAGCAGATCACTCTCACACATTTCAATGCCCCCCAAGTACAGGTGAAAAAGACTTAATATCAGTCCAAACGGACCCACTTTGTTCTCCAATAACCCATCTCATTTCAAGAGCAAGCTGAGCTGTCTATAAGTTTTCAGCTGTCGGGTTTTTAATCGATCGAATAGCTTCCCCGGAACAAAGAGATTCTGCATTTCATGACAAATCAAGCTTCCCCTCCCCGCGGAGCCTTTTAAACAACCCCCGCCAAACCAGGCGCAGAAATGGCGACACTGCCTCCCACTCAACCTGCAGCATAGCTGGGGCTGCTCTGACTCCACGGAAGCTCCCTGTTCCTTACCTGTTGCCGAGGCAACGCCAAACCGAAGAGTCGCCGACTGCTCAACATCGTGAAAGCGCCGCTACCTCCGCTTCCAAAAGTCACGCCGGGCACAACTCTTAAAACTTCATTTCCGGCCTGAGCCAAGTAAATACTTCCGGAGCATGGGAGCGGATCATCGAGTCACCTCCCCATGCCGGAAGCCAGCTTCTTACAGCGCCCCCAAACACCTGGGAGGAATAGAAGCGCTTCGAAAGAGCGAATTGGAATCAGAATCAGAATCAAACTGGAAAGGACCGTGGAGATCGACTAGTCCAACCCCCTGGTCAAGCAAGAGAAACTACGCCATTTCAGACAAGTGGCTGTCCAGTATCTTCTTTTAAAAAAAATCCAGTGATCATCTGCGGCTTTTAACCACAATTGATCCCAAAATTTCCACTGCCAAGCAAGACAATGAAGTGAGCCTTGCCCCACCCCACTATCCTTCCTGCCCAGGCCAGCCCCCCCCCCCCCGAGTGAATCACTGCAGTTGCCAAGCCAGCCACACAGTTATTAAATGAATTGGGCTTCCGCATTGACCCCGTCTGTCAGGGGGTGGCCAAAGGGAGATTGCATGAGCCCAGGACACTGCAACAGTCACAAATACATGCCATGTGCCAGGTGTTTGAATTTTGATCGGGTAACCATGGCGCAACAATCACAAGTGTGAAAAATGGTCATAAGTCACCTTTTTCAGTGTCGCTGTAACTGACAGATGTCACTAAATCAGAGATGTCACTGAACGAATGGTTGAGGACTATATCTCTACTGAACTAAAACACAATTCCTCAAGGTGAGGCTGATCATTTCTGCTTTCCCCAGACAGCAGGTTTGCATGGAAGAAAAGGCAATTTGTGATCTTGGCCATTTGTGATCTTGGATTTGTGATCTTGGATTTGTGATCTTGGAAGCATCCTCATCTTCTAAAATGGACAGCATGAGGCTGATTTTCTTGTTTTAATCCCAAAATCTGTTTTCAGTATCCAGGGAATCCTACCTGACAGATACACGTAGGTGAGATGAGGATGCTTCCTTACACCCCACCCTTACTAGACATCCTCTCAATGTTACTTATGCCCTAGTAGTTTTGGCTGGTCTAGAAACAAGCTGAGCAGGGGCAGACCTGATTAGACTCTGATTGAGATACCTCCAAGTTAAACATACCTCAGGGTTAAAGCCAGGGGTGGGATTCAAATTTTTAACAACCAGTTATGTGGGCGTGGCTTAGGTGGTGGGCGTGCCTTGATGGTCATGTGACTGGGTGGACATGGCTTGGCGGCCGTTATTGGCTGGGTGCAGCCAACTCAATATCACTCACATCGAGGCACGCATCTCCTCGCCTGGCCTCTCATGACTGTGGGGATGCTGCAAGTCGTAAGTGTGAAAAATGGTCATAAGTCACTTTTTTCAGTGCCTTTGTAACTTTGAATGGCCACTCCACACAAGCAAAGTACCAGCAAAGGAGGGGAAAAAAACTCCAGAGAAGTTCCTGAGACAGGAAGTCTAGTCCTGCCAAGTACATAATAAAGGTTAACGGAGAGGCAATTTCTGTAAGCAACCCCAGAATGTTTCCTTCCTGCCTTCCTTACAGGATTAGGCCAGTAATTTCTTCTAACAACTGGTTCTCTGAACTGCTTAGAATGTTAATCCGTTCTAGCGAATAGGTGCAAACTGGTAGAATCCCATCCCTGGTTAAAGCCCAGTTTGGAAAATCACATTTAAGATAAGTGGCAAGTATAGCTAGTCCTCATCTTACGACCACAATTGAGCCCAAAATTTAGGTTAAGTGAGAAATTTAAGTGATTTGCACCATTTTATGACTTTTCTTACCTCATTTGTTAAGTGAACCCTAAAGTTGTTAAATCAGTAATACAGTTGTTAAGTGAATCTGGTTTCCTCATTGACTTGTCAGGTCACAAAAGGCAATCACATGACTCTGAGACACTGCAACCGTCATAAATGTGAGACAGTTGTCAAGCATCTCAATGTAAATCACATGACCGTGGGGATGCCACAATGGTTGTATGAAAAACGGTCATAAGTCATGTCACTTTTTTCAGTGATGATGTAACTTCAAATGGTCACTAAATGAACTGTTGTAAGTCCAAGACTACCTGTATGTATAAAAAGAAGTGAGTCTTGGAAAAAAAAGTGATGGGAAATTATACCACTGCTGGGAAAACTACTAGATCCACAAAGTCACAGGAACTGAATTTGACTTGAGTCAGTCCTTGTTTATATGTCAAATCACTACTACAACTCCAAGGATCTTGTTTTATCTATCCAATAACCATATGCATATGATGAAAGTTAAAAGTGAGTGATTTGCCCACTTTAGTTATCCAGGTGCATACACTGCAAATGAGTCAGCCACACTGTATTCAGAAAAGAGGATTAACTCAGCAATCATGTTTAATGATGGATTAAGATCATATTAAATTTTAATGAAATTTTCCAAAGACTTCCCATCAATGACTCCAAAACGAATCATGAGAATATACTGTATCGAACTAAGAAGAATTCTAATTTTATTCCAAGGTAGATTTTTCTTCTTTACAATGACAAAGACACAATGTGATTTACACAGATGTAGACTATGTTGTGTCTGTTGACTTCAAAATGAAGAAAGGGTTATATTTTGATTTTGTTCATATTTGAATTTTTTTTTAACTCAGACAGAGCAGTGTACCTAGGCAACAGAAGCCAAATATTTTTTTCAGGCAGATTATCATCAGCCACACCAGTCTATGTTTGGAACTTCTAAACTAAGAAAGTGGAATGCTACTAGCACACACAACTGTTAGGCCTTTTGAGCATCTTTCATATTTAACTGCTGCCAAAGATGCAGAAACGTATCTAAAACTTTTGCCAACAGTTTACTCCCTGCTATATATTGAAATATTTCTCAAGTCAGACAATTTTAAACATTTTTTCCCAAATGAACATACAAATATCTGGCAAGCATTAATATTAGTATCATACTATTTAGCTAATTGCTTAAAAGAAACTTGTAAAATGAATTGCTACTTTTCTTACTGAGAACCACAAAACTGAAACAAGTGTACAACATCTGTTGTCTTGTAAATATGCTTAAGTCTTACTGAGTTCCATAGTAACAGCAGGAAAGTATGAAATAAGTGGCAATCTCACTTTGTCTCTTGCGATTCTTGGTTTGACCCCAGGATATAAAATAGTCCTCACCTTACAACCACAATTGAGCCCAAAATTTCTGTTGCTAAGAGAAACGTTTGTTAAGTGAGTTTTGCTCCATTTTACTACTGTTTTTGCCACAGTTGTTAAGTGAATCAGTGCAGTTGTTAAGTTAGTAATCCGGTTAAATGATTAAATGAATCTGGCTTTCCCACTGACTTTGAAGATCGCAGAAGGTGATCATATGACCTCAGGGACACTGTAAGCATCATAAATATGAGCCAATTGCCAAGCGCCAGAATTTTGATCATGTGACCACAGGGGGAATGCTGCAACAGTTATAAGTCTGAAAAACGCTCATAAATCAATTTTTTCAGTGCTGTTGTAACTTTGAATCATCACAAAACAAACTGGCTTTAAGGACTATCTCTACGTAATCTTAAAGTCTGAATAAACCTGTGCTGCAATATTTAATATTCCCTAACCATAGAAAAGACTTATGTTTTCAGCAACAGCTATTAAATCTGAAAAGCTAAAGAACCTTAAATAATTTATTAATATGTTTATACTATTTTGTTCTTTTATATTTTGTACTCTGGCCAGAGATCTTTGAGAATAGAAAGGGTTAGCAAGCTTATAAATGCTAGTTAAAAAAGTAGACTATAGATTATAATTTCAGCACAGCATTGTACCATTTCTTCTGCAAGACACACAAACATTTTGTTGAATAGTTCTTTATTATCAAAAAAAGTGCATGTTAATGAAGAACTATTTGAAATTTGAAAGATTGATTTAAGTTAAAATTGTCAATCTAATGTAGCATAGTGTTTATTCAATAAGAGGAATGGCATACATATACATATCTTAAGTTACATACCTTGAAAGAGCAGAGGTACATATATTTTACTTAGTAAATGTTTAATAAGATATCACAATATTAGAACTTTCAACACAGAAGCTCAGGTATCAAAACTATGTTTCCCAGTTATCCCTACAGAGCAGCAATATCTAAACTGACAAGCCTTGATAAACAATGAATCCAAATATCCGTGTTTTAATATGACTTTGCATTATAAGATGCTTTATCAATTTGAATTGCTTAAATCGTCATGTTGACAACTACTTTCAGTAAATCTGTATTTTTCCTACTGCAAAACTTGCATCTCTAGCTTACCCTTAAGCTTCATGAAAATGAACTAATTAATCAGTAAACAAACAAAATAATAATGAACAACAGGAAAATATCTTCAAGAGAAAGAAGGAGAGTGGCATTAAAAACTGTCTTAAAGTGGATTGATAATTCAGAAATTCTTCATCACTTATTGTCAGCTGTGCACCCTTTTTGCTCCAGTACGGAATACGAAAACTGAAATGAGCTTCAGTTACCACTTTCTTTGAATTCCTGTTTGCCCTATGAACGTTACATTGCTGTTTATCTGACCCAATCCTAATAAACACATTTTTCCTATTTTAAATCATTGTTTGTAAAAATTATCACTTTTTCTATCAAAATAATAATTAGAATGTGGAATTGAAAATTTAGAACATAACTTTCAATCAAAGCAGAATGTGTTTTTTTTACAAATCTAAAGAAACTAAAATGGGTTGGGTTAAATATTTTACGCAAAGATGGCAGAACCCCCCCTTAGTGAAATGCTTTACTTCGGATTCATGTTTTTGTTTTGTTTTGTTTTTCTCTACCAAAATATAACTAAGGTACTAATTCTGTTCACGTAATATATTGGGGAAACTAATTTTGGGTAGTCTTCAGAAATAATAAGAACATTGACATTATGTTTATTACATAATGGCTAATGATTTTGCAGTTCAACTGTAACCTAGACTTTGAAAGACTGGCCTTTTGCCAAAAGCATACATACCAGTATTGCTTCTTGAGTTACAATGCTTGTAACAATGCTTTAATTTAAAGTCCTTGAAACCTGGTACTATATTTGTAATGCTAACTTTGTCCCCATATTTGTTAGAACAGTTGGGTGTTAATGAACATAGCTGTAACATTCCACATTTTCTTTTAAAAAGCCATAAAGTACTTTTCGGTCTCAGTGTTTTTCATTTACTGTTCAGAGCCAAGTGTTACCAAGAAGCTGAAACTGACATAAACATCCAGCAGTCAAAAGAGAAAAAAAAGAGTCACTAATGCTAGGAACAGAGAGCTTGGTCTTATTTGTTGATCCAGAATTATTGTTTCCTCTCTCCAGACAACCATATTAACATGAAAAGCAACACAATTATTTTTTGTTGGGTTTGAGAGGAACATGTGATCCCTTGACACTGAGTTTTTCAAGAGAAGATGTGGGTTTCCTCGGTCCTTCTATTGCTGTTCTTGGGTGCATCTTCTCCCTGAAAAAACAAGGATAACAAAAAGGAAATACTTGAGGTTTATTTTATACAATGTAACATCATCTAAACACAGAATATACAGGGGAAAACCTTTAACCATTCATTAAAGCAGGGGTGTCAAACTGGCAGCCTATGGCCCGGATGCGTCACACGCAGGCCACGCCCACCCTAGTTCTGCAAATGGGGAAAAAGTCGTGAAATGTCACGTGATGGGAACATGATGCCGCAAATTTGACACCTATGCATAAAGAAACAACTGTTATATCTAGATACTGTTTTTCAGATGGCTTGCAAAACTAAAGTGCAACGTCCCACCTCAATTGGCATCACCTGTAATCCTATGAAGATGGAGTCATTCAGAGCTGGGGAAAACAAACATGCAGGGGACCAGGACTGCACCAATGCAGGAGTGGAAAACTTGTGACACACAACATGTTGCTAAAGTCTTAGCTATTAAATACTAAGGGATACCCAGAGTTGTAATTTATCAATGTTTGTAGGACATGTTCCTTATCCTCATCTTGGGCAGTACTGTTTTCCCACAGATTTTCTGTTTTGATATTTTTCTTTTATAGGTTTTAATTGAACTAACGAGCAGACAATTAGTGCCAATATTTTTATATTAGGATGCTTAAGGTACACAGTAGTTGAATGCATTCCTGAAAAATAAGCATAGAAGGCTAATACACATATGACATCATAAAAGAATTTTCACTCTCTCTTAAAATAGTGTAAGGCAAAACAATAAAGATTACATTGTATACCTCCTTGGAGCATCCTCCTTGCTTACATGATGAATGCTTCTATGTTTTGGGGAATCTATATTGTGTCTTCCTCCAGAGGGCTTAAACTTCAGAATCTCCTTTTGCCATTGTTCATCAAATGCATGAGCTTCTCCTGGCAAACAATTGCAATTTTAAATTATAAATTTCTTCATTTGAAAGTGTGTATATCTCTCTCGATGTTTTGCACTAATAAAAAATACATAATTATCTACAAAATGCCAATACACCATTTTATATGTAATGCAGGTATATGCTTATGGTGCCATGTAAACAACATTGATCATATAAGAAAGAGGGGAGGGAGGAGGAGGAAATAGAAGAAACAGAAGCCAGCAGCATGGCTACCTTCATCTAAATTAATGAATTCTTGATTCAATTCTTCATCACCAGTTTTGTTGTTCTTTGCCTTCTGAACTACATGAGCACGATCATGAATATGATGACCAATGGCCATTTTTTCCAACCCGCTTTCAGAATCTCTACAAGCTTTTCTGATTTCTTTAATCTGAATTAAAGCAAAAAATAAGCAAATAAAAAATGTAACAAGAAGAAAACGTCCTAATTAGTTTTCTGGATTTCTCCTTTCAAGTAAACTTTCTACAAATCATAGAAACATATATATGAAGCCTAAATTAATCACAGAATAAACATGATAAATGCAGAAGTCTATGCTATGAGCACATATCACTCACTATGCTGCAGAAGTTATACTTGAGGGTGGAGGTGGAAGAGAGCAATTCTAGCAGCAAAAACCACATGTAAAACAATTCAGTTGCATGCACAATCATGTCTCTGAATTATGGCCTTGGCATGCATGTTGATTCACATTCAGAGAAACTAGGCATGAATTCCAATATTTTAAGGTTTCAACATTGTCTCATGAGAATGGTTCAAAAACTACCATAACTTATCTAAATATAGCCATGAATGGAACTTTTCAGCTACAGAGATAAAGAGCATTCTGCTATTTGCCACATGAAAGGAACACTAACTATCTCGACAATCTTGGCTACAACTTATCAGCATGCCCGTAAGTATATTATTAGAAGCTTTTTGATAAAGAAGTACTGGCTGAGCGCTAAAGAGATTTACTGTGGGCTATTTTCAACAGTTTTATCTTGCTTGCACGCTACATTTCATGAACTTTGATGTTAAGGTTCAAATTCAAAATTAGATGGCAGCACCTATGAGCAAAGCAATGAAGGGGCTTTTTAAACATCATGTCATCACTTCAAAGTCAAATTTTAATTTCAAGCGTTTATACTAATTTTCCAATGCTTTGTTCTATTGCATAATAATACATTTATGCCTAATGATTTAGAAGCACATACCAAATTAGAATAATACTATTATTAGTTAGGAGAGGATTCCCAAAATATTATCGTACCCCTCCTGGAGCAGTCCGTGTCTGGGCTGAAGCTTGGAAAACTTTTGGCGGTTCATCACCATTCTTGGAATAGGTCATCACTGAGGAAGAACTGTAGGAGTGAGCATTTGGATCAAGTGCCATTTTATCCTGAAGAAAATAATTTAAAAACAAGCAAAGACTACACAATTAGAGTACAGAATGGAAACCAATATTTCATGGAAGTTTGCAGTCCCCTACCACAAGACTATAGATTATACTTGGTGGAAAGATCCTGTGAGAATACTATGGCAATCTGTTTTTCTGTAACTGCCAAGAGAAACATGTATCTATGCACATCAAACTAAATGTGAGGGATACTTGACTTCATTCATGCTACACTTAAGACAATAAAAAGTGAATCTTAGGAAATGCAACTACATCTACAAAACTGACTTAATATCCCAGGCCTATGGGATATAAAATGTTCTGAAGCATTATTCAAACTTACCCATTCACTTGGCAAACAGGCTTAATTTAACAGAAGAGCTGATTTTGGAACTGTCAGATGCTGGAAATGAGTAAAAGTCTCCTCTAGTGCAGTTTGAAAGAAAGTTTTTCCGAACTAATTTTTTTCTTTCTGGCAAACAGTCAAAAGCTAACACAAATATGCACCAATCGGTTAGGCATATTTAAAGATGTATCTTCATGGCTGGATAGGCATTTCTATCCACTTTTTAAATGCATCAATTAGATATATCTAAGGCCAGTATTAGGGGGTGGGATATGAAATCAAAGAGAGTACCACATTACATTGTGAAAATGATTCTAACTGTAGATAACCTCTACAGTTCCTTCATTATAGAACACACAACTTAAATGAAATTAAAAACTATCAATTGATAATAATGCACTACTAACCTCTTTCTCTAAGGCAGCATTTTCAGACTGGCGGAGGCAGCAATGGGGGGAGAGGGGAGAGAGGGGATGGTTGTGTGCGCATGTGTGCTCTCACCACTTCCACGGCTTGGTTCAGAACAGGTTAGGCCCCACACCAGGCCACAGACTGGCATTGGGACCCTTGCTCTAACAAAATCTATTTTTTCCTATTATTTTAATGAATAATATTCATGACAAAATTAACATAAAAACTTAACAACTTACAAAATTTCTTTGCATTTCCACCATACCAGTTCTCATGTTTGACATCATTCTGTCCATTGCAAAGAACGGATTTCTGAAATTCATATTCTGCTTCAACAGAGAGGAAGAAAAAGAAACAATGAAATGCTTCAGAACTCAGAAATTTTATTACAATTCATTCATGCACAAGTGGGAAGAAGCTTACTTTTTCAGGCATCAGAAGATAGGACAAAGATATAGCAATTAAGAGGAGCAACAGTTTAAAAAAATAGAAAATGAAGGTGATACTTGGTGTTTTATGAAACACTTCTCTTTTTCTCTTATACTCTTCTCAATTCAACTGTTTAGTAAAACAAGACAAACTGCCAGAAATTTCTCTAAACTAATACAAGGTAGTGTAAGAATAGATTGCCAGAATATGTTAAACCACATCTTCTAAAGTGTCACTTCCAAGTTTTGTCAGTAGGTGAAATTCCAAACTGTGGGACAGCCAACATCACATCTAGTTTGGCCCTTAGTCAAATATGTTCCCAGAGAAGATTGCTGGACCAGGCATACAAATACATATCTATAGAAATATCTGAAAGGCTTTCCTTATTAACTTTAAGTAAAATTGAATCAAAATACGATTTCATAGATCTTAAACTCATTTCTCAGCCATTAAGTTTTCAATGAAATAACAAGTTATCACAACAATTACTATTTCACAAACATATGAAAAACAAGTTTATATCATTAGGTGAATTGAAATATCACTGTAATCTGTTTTATGAAAAAGAAAATTTAGAATAGAGTGGCAAAGCTTGTTGATTATGCTTGTTACTATCAAGCTAAAAAACACAAAATGAAATCTTCACCAGGCTATGTGCAGAAAAAAATGTTTCTTTTTGTGTGGATTTCTTGAATGGCTATCTTCGTCTGGGTCAATTTAAGAGCTGATTAATCACTCCATAAACTAGGTTCTCTTTTGTGATTTGGAATATGCAATTTAGGAATACAATTATATGTGAAAGAAGATACAGACTAATGACAGAACACAACACTTGTATGGCACACTGTTGACTCAGTTCCATCATCTATAATGGGAATGCAGTAACCATGACTTCTGTTTACACTGCTATCACATGTTACCAACATTCCAGCCAGAGCATTAACACCTTTACAGACCACATAGAAGGCTATAGAAGCAGGCAAAATGTTATAGGAATCCCAATAAACTCACTGAAAATATTAGCATGTAAATGTATGGCTCACATACAAAATGAAGCAAGCAAGAAAGCAAGAATGGAGAAAACTGAATGAAATTCCTTGTATGTCCAATCACACTTGGCCAATAAAGAATTCTATTCTATTCTATTCTATTCTATTCTATTCTATTCTATTCTATTC
>BLBF01000040.1:24738795-24816522 GCA_015471245.1 Laticauda colubrina
TCTATTCTATTCTATTCTATTCTATTCTATTCTATTCTATTCTATTCCAGTCCATTCCATACTATCCTATTCTATTCTAAATTCTAATTCATTGAAATATCTGACACGTGAGCTCTTGATCTTTTTCTCTTTCTCTCCCTTTCCCTCTCTTTCTATATTTTCCCAGTGTCACAGAATTTGGACATCCTCAAAATTGGATGAGAGGAAGTTACAAAAGGTAACAAAGGTTGAAATTTAAAAACCAGGACTACAGCATTTGTATCATCTTTATTTTGATTAGAACAAAAATGATGTCTCCCATTCCTAATACAGGTATACAACAGCTCAGTTGGCCGAATTATTCCAGGACCTCAGCAGACATGTTAACAATCCTTTTCCTCTGACAGTAAAAATACAAAAATCATAAATAGTAATTTTGATTTAGAACCGACTTCCCAACCTTCATTAGGCAATAAAGTCTCTATCTTTTAAATTATCATTTGCAATTATAAAAGTTAAGCTATATTTAGGAATCCATTGATGGAATTACATCTAATGATGTCTCTCTGACAGAATGGTTTTGCTGAGACAACAAATTGTCCCTTCTTCTAAACCTGCTCTGAAATTTGAGAAACTTTAATACAGTTAGAGGGAAAACCCAATTAAAGAATGGAGCATTAATGCTTTCATAATGTTGTGTCTAAGTGCTATATTTCTTGTATTTCCCAATTAGCGAACCTCATAGGATACTACATAAAGAATATATGATCATTTTTATATGAATGGTATGCCCAAGAAAAAAATATTGATAGAAACTGAAGCAAAATGCTTTAAGAATTAAAGATGGAAGAAAAAGGCCTGAAGAGATATTCAAATGATATCTTGGGCATTTTTAATTAGATTTCCCCCAGTCTCCATTAAAAAGTATAGGCCAATATACACTGCATACAATAATTATGGAAGAAGATATTAATATTTTGATATTTACAATGGAGGAAAAAACAGATTAATGTGATGTATTTTTAGAAAGTAGTTTTGGAAAGAAACTACAGTACAATACAGCATGTACAGTAATTGTACATGCCAGGAATGTTTACAGAAATTAGATTATTGTAATAGGAAATACAGAACTTTGCCAGTTTAACTCCATGCTAAAAGCCATTGAGCAGGTCCAAAAGAAAGAGACACAAAGATCTTTCTGATCAAGTAATATATTTCAAACACAATCATGGTACAACATCATTCACGCATTCTTATAATGGCCTTGGACAGAAAAAGTTGGAACTTACTTTGATTCAAAAAGGACAAATAAAAGCATATTTTCCCTATAGCAAATATGCTTGCTTGAATTGTTCTGTGACAAAATAGCCAAAATATTTATGTTCAAAGAGCTCATGACCTCAGTATATAACTGACTCCAGTTTTAATTGCTACCTGTTCAGTATATATTATTTGTTTTACATTTGTTTAAATGGTTTAGAAAGACATAGCTGAATGACATAGATAACGATATTATGAATTTATTAATAATATATATAGTCTCACTATATAATATAGATTAATACAAAGAAAGGCATTGGAAGTTGAGTTTTTATTCTTCTCATAGCTTTATTATATATAAAAGGAAAATAAAAGATAAAAAAAGAGACGCCTTTGGAAAATATAGCATAATTTTAATCCCCACAGACACTAAATTGGTATTTTCACAATGATTTCCCCAAAAGGGGAAAAAAAAACACAAAACAGTTTCACAAAATGAAACAAGCATACTAAAATGTATGTATAAAGCAAAATGCAAGATGCTTAGTTTTAGAACAAGTGAAATAGACATGTCCACATCACCAAAAAAATAAATAAATAAGTATGTGCGTGTAATATACTAACCATGCCACCAAAACAGCCAAAAGGCATAAGCGGAAAACTCATGGCCTAAAAGAAAAATTGTAGATCATATAAATTGCAGCATTAATATTATGGCCTTAAAATATAACTGAATGGGAGTGCACCTGGACTCAACTTTCTTGAAATCTGCTACTAAAATAACTAAGAAGCTTGCACATTTTCTATCAAGTGTACTTCTTATTACCTTCAACATTTTTGCCACATTAAAAAAAGCAAAAGTTTTGTATTATTAAGCTAGCTAAGAATCTTGCAGTCCTCATTTCTACATTTTTTTTATTGAAATCTTAATTTTCCTATTCACCTTTTCTTTTTTTAAAAAAATCATCTATTCGCTTCAAACATTCATAGATTTCCACTTACAAATATATTTTACCATAAACTAAATTTAAACTATGTTGACTACTTCATAATCCCAATGCACTCCAAAGTTTTCTTACGATCCCTTGTGGGGAAAGAAGAATACTACAATTGGAAGGGCTATATCCTATTTTTCATAATAATAATAATATATTTATATTTATAACATTTTTTTAAAAAAAGGATTCACTTAGCAAAGTGATAAAAAATATATAAGTAAAAAAAAATAAGATAAATATAAGGTTTATTTCTGGACAAAAAGAAAAAAATGAAAATGAAAAGTAACAAAAATGCTAATGCACAATGCCCATAGCACCAGATCTTAGCAATCTTTGTTGTTAGTATACTGACCATGCCACCAAAAGTGCCAAAGGGTATAAATGGAAAACTTGATCCCTGAAAGAGAAGCACCAGTTCATTCAAAATTGTTGCTTGGTTTAAAAATTATTATGGTTTAGAAAATTCAAGGGGAACAAAGGCATGCTCAGATTAAATGTGTGTTGTATTTGTATACTAACCATGCCACCAAAACTGTTAAAAGGCATAAGGGAACAGCTCATCGCCTGTAAGAAAAATATCAACTTATGTAAATTGCTGCAAAATAATTGTTGGAGAAGGATACACATTTCATAGATTAAAATCAAGAAATTCTCCAAATCAATCTTAAACATGAAAAATGTGAGGGCAAAGAGATCATCCATACAACCTCTTTAAATAAAAGGGGCAATAGGGAACAATTTAACAACTGGGATAGGAAAATCATGAATCTATTACTGTTTCATGGCATATGGTCACATGGTAGCTTTTGAGAACCCTGGATGAGGATTATTATTTGGTCCCTTTTCTTGTGGTTCAGATCAGGGTTTTGGGACTGAAATGGCATTGATCGCACTCATAGGTGACCTCTGGCCAGAGTAGGGTGGAGGCAGCGCATTCAACCTGGTTCTTCTAGACTTCTCAATAGCATTCAATAGCCTTGATCATGGAATCCTTCTGGGCCAGCTCAGGGATCTGAGGGTGAACAATATCTGTGCTGGCTTTCCTTTTTCCAGGGCTGGTTCCAGTCAGTGTTGATAAGAGGGAGAGAGATCTAGGCTGCGCCCTTATTTTGTGGGCTGCCTCAGCACTCTGTTCTTTCTCCTATTCAACTTTTATATGAGGCTGCTGGGTAGGATGATCCATTGGTTTGGAGAAAGGTATCATCAGTATGCAGATGACACCCAGCTTTATATCTCTACCCCAGACCTCTCTTGAGTGATGCCGTGGACATACTATTCCAGGGTCTTGGGGACTAGATGGGACCATCCTAGCAAGACCAAGTGTTGTGAGTATTTGGACAACACTGCCCCCTCCCAACAAGGTCCTTCCAAGTTTGATTCTGGATGGGTTGAGCAATCCCAGACAGACCCAATGTGAAATCTAGGTGTCCTCCTGGACTTGTGGCTCCTGCTTGAAGAACAGGTGGAAAAGTGGCTAGGTGGGCTTTTGCACACCTTTATATATGCCAGTTGCTCCCATACCTGGACTCCGAGGACCCTGCTCACAATAACTCATGCCTGTGTAACCTTCAAGTTAGACTACAATGGGGCCCCTTTATATGGGGCTGCCCTTGAAGACTGTTTGGAAACTTCAACAGGTGCAGAATGCAACTATGCAGATGGTGCCAAATACATAGCACACATATGTGAGTTGCACTGGTTACTGATATATTTCTGGATGAAATTCAAGATTCTGGAAGCACTATATGGCTTGTGTCCAGGGTACCTGATAGAATCACATTTTTTTTCAAGAGTCTCTACCCTTCCAACCAGATTGAGTAGAATGGATATGTTGCATATCCAGTCAGTCAAAGAATGTTGGCTAGTGGAGATAGAAGATGAGCTTTTTCTGCAGTAGCCCAAACTCTATGGAACATTCTCCCTTCAAAGATCAGAATGGCCCCCAAACCTGTTAGCCTTTTGTAAGGTCCTAAAAACCTGACTATGTTCCCAGGCCTGGGTGTTCAAATGTGTCAAGGATCCTATTTACTGGCTATACTGCTAACTATCCAAGTATCTTGCTCCTATGTGTATTTAATTTGGATGTTTTGGGTGTTTGTATTGGTTTTATTGTTTTAAAATGTTTTCAAATATTTTTAACAGTAACATATATGTTTTGAATGGTAAAACATATATGGTAAAAATGAATGGTAAAAATGGCATCCTAGACTAGAGTCACTGATTAAAATGGGTGGCCATAGAAATTGAAGGAACAAACAAACAAACAAATAGATCTCCCCAGCCTTCTTATAATCCAGGAGCCAAGTTTCATTTTTGTTTTCATCTGAATTCAGACACCCTGGGACAGAACAACTCCTAGAGCATTCATGAAGGCAGTTTGTTTTGTGCCAGGTGTGAAGGAAGGGAAAGTTATCAGCTCTCATCAATGTGCTTCTTTTCAAATCATAGTTACAACTTGCACTATACTTTCATTTGGTATGAACAAACATTGCAGCTTCTGCCACATCTAATTTCAAACTGAAATAGACATGCTTAATGAATGATTAAACTTTAAGCTTCTATATCTATCTTTAAAAAAACTTTTAACTAGCTTTGAAGTATCAAGTTAAGCACTATAAACATCACTCATGTTTTCAAATATTCAATTCCATGTAGATTCAGTGGAGATTAGCCAGTTCAAAAAGAAACATTGAATACATCAACAAACTTGCTCCTCTTCAAGGCATAAATTTTAATTAATAAATTATTGCAAGCTGAGAGAAATTGCCGATCACAACAATTAAAATAAATAAGGGAAATAGTCTGCAGGCAAGCAAATAATGTTGTAAAATCAAAGATTATGTAAAATACAAAAATAGTCATGGGATCCTAACAACGTTAGCAGATTCAAAGGTCGTTGAAAAGACATATTGAGTAAATCTCTCACAATATATAGAATATTTTGGCTTATAAATCCACCACAAATAAATTACTTGCCAGTACACCTATAAAAAGATGAGGCTATAAATACTACTGAATGCAGGTACACTCACAACACAGAGAACAGACTTAACTATGACTGGATGGAAAAACTATCAGTCAGACTAAATGACTGCACAGACTGAGACTTCAGAAGAAATTTGTAAGAGTAGTTGTGGAAAGTTGATAGAGAAAGCACAGCCAATCTTCTGTTTGAAGCAACATATTTATGTAAGGAGAATGTTGTATGCCACTTAGAGTAATGCAACTGAAGCAGTCTATAAATCCTTTAAAAAATAAATTAGAAGTACATCAGAATGTCCAAAAACATGGGTGAAGGATATAGTTATACTAAAAGCATCACGTGAAAAACGTGTTTATACTGGTCATTCTGCATGTTTTCAGCAAATTTACAGTACTTTATATACAATGTGCTTAGAAGATCCCTGTTCACAAGCAGAATCACTCAACAATTCTACTCATTTATGGCTCATTCTTTCTATCTCATGACTCATTTATCTCCGCCTATTCCCTTGCAAAGCGTACACTTCTTACCTCTACTCCTTTCTACTTTCATGTTATATTCTCCTCATCCCATATTTTTTAAAAAATCTCATTTTACACAGCATAACTGACTTCTACAATTAAAATTTGAAGCAAATACAAATTTTAATCATACAATTGAAAAATTTTCCTTACACAGAATCAAACTGGAGAATATACATGGAGCATATCCTGAGGCCTAGACATAATTCCAGGTACTCTACTAATACCTATGAAATATTGGGGTATATTAATTTTTTTATTAATACATGGGCTAGGAACTTAGCGGTAGCAATAATCTGCTGTCAAAGTATAAGCAGTTTCCAGCAACTCTAATGGTAGCTAACTAGAACGTATGGAATCTGTATTCAACAATGTCTGAAGGCAATCAACTTGCCAAAGCCAGTGTATACTTTTTGGGAGAATATTAATATCTAATTTCTTAATGAAAGGGTATTTTAAACACTACTGTGATTAAGCCCAATGAGAATATTACTACAACAAATATGAGGAAATGATTGTTCCATGGGTCTAGCATAACTCACCGTGGCTAGCTCATTACTGCCAACTCACTACCGCCAAGATGCCTCTGCCAACTCACAGGTGCCAAGTTGCCACAGGACAAATCCACATGGCCAACGTGCTGCACGGACAACTCACCATGAGTGGCCAGAGGGAGAGCCGAATAGGTGGATGAGCAAGAGGTGAACAGAGTGCAAAATGCATCAAGGAGGACAGCTGGGGGCTTCCCATTTTCACACCTCCCACCACTGCTGCCATGCCACCAGCAGCTCAGAGCCTGGCACAGATTGGCACCTGGATCAGCATCATCAGAGGCAGCTTCAAGCCTGGCACAGATCGGCATCTGCACTAGACTCAGAGCCCAGTGTGGTGGCAGCTCTGAAAGTATGAGAAAATGTTGAGTTGATTTAAGGGAAAGAAATGTAGCAAACCAAATAATGCACAAAAGCACCATCATCCTTGGAAACAGCACAGGCTTCCTTTGTTCAAAAATGGGGGAAAGCAAAGAATTGTATAGCAACATAGAACCCTGTAATTTTTTAGGTAAATTAATGTAGTAATGCAAAGACTGTGCAAATTTAGATTTATAGCCTACCATCACTAGAAGAATTCTACTTCCTATAATAGATAGCTTTTTGGCTGCATAATGCTATCTATCATTCAGCTTCTGAACTACTGTATTCATCAAAACAATAGATCTCATCCCCTCCCCTGGTTCCTGAGAAAGAATAGCATTCTTAATATAGCCACATTCATGTTTGTACTCTGTCATAATTTTATGAAAGGTTGAAATGCTCTTCAGTGCCCTTATCATTACACAAAATATCACAGTCACAAAAATTAATGCATTTGTCTAGGATTATGTGTATAATAATCAAAATGCCAAGATATTTTAAACATATAACATGCATTTTAAAAGTAATGATAAATATAGATTCCCACAGAATCTATAGGGATAGGCATAAAATAATGTTTTTTTTCTATGTTAGCTCTATGATCTATCACATTGTGGCTAGGAAGTTTGGTGGGAATATTCTGGGCAAGGTCACTTTCTCCATATTGTTGTGTCCCTGCACATCTCCCAATCTTCCTGTATTTTTCTTCTATCTCTTAGCTTCCTTTAGCCACACATATTTCTTCCATCAATAGCTTTCCCTTTTTTCCTACTCTTCCCACCTTGGAACACCTGTGCCCAGAACAAGTATGCTTTGGATTTCAGTCCAGACAAAACATGCATGTTACATGTTAGGCAAGACTGTCCAAAACTCTTGCTTCTTTGCCCTTTTCTCCATTCCTCAAATCTTCTCCTGAGATTGGGGCATCTCTCTGGAATAGACCTTTGAAGATGAGCACATGGTTTCAGGAAGGAGTGAAGTTGCCTCTCTGCTGCTAAACTGATCAAAGTCAATCTGTCAGCAGAGATGATTAATCAGAAATAACTCATAAAAGCAACTCTGTGCTCCTAGCAATTGATTTACAGTCCATTCATACTAAGAGTAATTCAAAATGGATGTTATTATTCTATTGTCCTTCCCAACTTAGTTAGATTAAAAGGCTCCAATATTTCTGATCCACCAAAAAAGTGGACTTCACTGCTAAGGAATTTGTTTCATTCATTCCCGGACAGTGATACATATGTAATTATATTATTTAAGTGCATACCAGCAAAGACATTTGGATTTTTGTTATTGTCATTTAATGACAACTAAGACCCAGATAAATTGCAGGTATTGTTCTCGACACATTTATATATCATATTTATAGTATTTTCTGGAATTAAACAGCTATTTAATATATTATAAAAAAACAAAGTTGGAGAAGCATCACATGTATTTTTATTTACTTTTCTTACAGGTATATAATCTCACAATTATAATTAGAACAAAACAGCAAAAGGCCAAAGGCATAGTGATCTTTCTATATCTAGGAAAAAAAGGAGTAACTCTAGCCTAGCAGGCAGATGGGGTATTTCTATTTCAAAGGATGTCCCTGAGTACAAATGTAAGAATAAAAAGAAATCTGGCAGTTACCCTTCTGACTTGCAAGTGACAGCTTCTGCTGCTGTAAGCTATATCAGTTTCTAGTGCATAGATTACAGAACTTAGCACTGTCCTTCAACCCCTGTAGTATTAAAGTAGAACATAAATTCCAAAGATTCAGTTATCTCACTTTGTGAGAAAAGGATTCAGAATTAAAATAATGGTTTAAATCAATGTAATCCTTCAGAACTAAAAATCAAGTAAGAATTTTGTAATCTCCATATTTTCCATCAAAACATGACACCCCCGCCCCCACACAGGAATAGTAAAGCTGAAATTGACATTATCTAAAAGACATACCTTGTCATTGTCTCTCAAGGCCATTTGAGAATTGGGATGTCCTCTGTGATGTATACCCCCTTGTCTGTCTTCAATTGAAAGAAATGGATCTCGCCCAAAAGGTTCAGAAAATAAATGTTGTACATGTTCATTATGGGCAGTAAATGTATCCCTGAAAATAAAATGGGATAGTTAGAAAATATTTATCTCTGCATTAGAGAACATGCAAAGTTCTCAAATACAACAAAAGCCACTATTTACAGAGAGTTTACATAGTTTTCACTGATCACATTGTTTTTCAGAGTTAACTGCTGCATGTTACATTATGATACCCAAGAAAGATTAAAAGACAGAATATTTAAAACAAGTTAATCAGTAAAACAGGGAGTGTGCATGATCTATGTATCCACTGTCATAAGTTCATTCAGTTACAAAGACAGAAGATTTGACTTCTCAAAATCAACAGAATGAAAGGCATATTTTGCTGCAATATATTGAGTATATTTTCCTTGCAATATACTAATACCATACAAGTTACATCAGTGAATTCCAATACATTAAATTGAAATACAGAACATTGTTTTAATTGGTGGCGCTTATACATATATTAGAAAGCTGCCATTTGATATTTTAGTTTTATATTACAGTGTTTTCTTTAAAAAAAAGTTATTAGAACATTGACTTGGTACAGCATTCTGTCCCAGTAGTGGACTATACAAAAATAGGGCAACCTTCTGCAGAAGGGAAATTGCTTCTGCACCTGTCTACACTATTCAGGAAAAAAGTTGGCAGGACCAGAAAACAGTCTGAGATCTAGCAAAGCTTCCCAGGAACAGCTGTGTAATCAAGGAGACATTTATAAAACCAATTCTATACTAGACTGTATTTCTGGACTGTCAATTCCAATCCTCTCCTTGTGAGGCAGAGGAAGCTTTTATACTAGTTTACCATTTTAGAACTTACTCCTATAGTGAAGTAGAGTTAGCAATTTGCATGATCTACAGAATGCAAAATAGTACTTCTCAAAAATGAGAATTAGTATTTATATTTAAACATTTTCGGACAGTCACTATGACTAATGTAATGCAAACCCCACTATATTTTATTTTATTTTTTAAAAAAATGTGTAATTATACCCACTAGTCCCTATTACAACAATATCTAACTCTTGGTTACATTTAACCAAATTTCCAGCATATTCATTTATACAAATATGAACACCTGCTTTGCTTCTCCATGCCATGCTTATATTTTTCCCAAAATGCTCAAGGGAATGCATGCTATGCATTTTTAAATTCAAAGAAATAAGGAGAAGAATGGGATGATAATTATACTACAAGAAAACCAGATGTCGTATAATTAGAGGTTTAGAACTTTGGGGACACAATCCAGAAGGGCTAATGTAGTGTGGTAGAGAAAATAAACCTAACAAACAAAATGGAGGCTGTATCCTTTTCCTCCCTTTTTTTAGATGTTGTGATCAGGGTCAAACTCAGTTTATTGCTGCCTAATCCCATCAGACCCAAATTGAATATTCCTGCCCTCAAATAAAGTTCCCTGAATCAAAGAATAGAAGCCTCTTCACTAGCTCAGAGAGTAGCCCATACAAGGGAATTGCAACTTAAAGAAACCCCAATGTTTTATCCCCAATCAGTTCCATCCTTAAAATTTCACCTCCTTCCACAAGAAGAGATGCTGCTCTTCTGAAAGGTCATTTTATCTAACAATTGAACTCATCCCAAGTTTACGGACAGGGACCTGCCTAGTTTACCCAAACTGAATAGCAAATCAGATTTCTAGGATTTCAAACCTCAAACTTTTATGAAAACCTTTCCTTCTCCATTGTTGGGGTCCCTATTTCTTTTAAAGGAGGCACACAATGAAAGTTCCAATAAGAATGGTTCTTCTTCTCAGTCTTGTATTCCTTATTCACAATGAATCCACAACAGTAGGGTTAATTCAGTATTGTGTATGAGGCATCTATTTGTCCAGTGGAATTTCTGTCTCTTCTCCTTTATATGTTTTCCATGGCCTCTTGGAACTGAGTTTAGTGGTTCTCCAACTTTTAGAGCAGAGCTTTAAGGTGCATGGACAACAGCAAGAATGACAGGAAATTGTCCTCCTTTTCAATATCACTTGCAAAAGTGATTTGATCAGCACTTTGGGTTAACCCAACAACCTACATTTCTTTAATGTGGAGTCACATGTGCCTTTGCTCATTTTCAGTCTACTAATCTTTTTTTTTTAAAAAAAAAACCAAGTTACTTTCTGACTTCTACATGTTGACTAAACAATTTTTTTTAAAGGATGAATACCAAGGAAACAGCCTGTCTGAGCATGAAAGTCTCTGGATTAATGCCACTGATTTTATTACATTAGAAGTTGGCAACAAAACTGACATAAAGTCTTAACACCCTGTCAGAGCCATCAAAACAGCTGCTGACATTGAGTAAAATGGTCCTCTGATTTCAAAAGTTGTATAACTACTGTGTAATTGTAGCTTACATATAATCTGTAACTAACGTACAATTGTACCTTATGCAGAGAAATTACAGAACTGCAAAATTAATACCCAAACATACTGCTCCTAGAAAAAGTTGGAAATGAGCCAGATTAATATAGAAGCCTAATTTGGGTGTAGATATTACATTAATCCATAAAATTTAATATGCATGTGTGTGTGCATGTATATATTATTTCTTTGAAATACACAACAATTTATTCATTGTAACTTTTGAATGTATTATAACTTTTGGAAGCTAACAAAAGAACAATAAAATATAATGGTACAAAACCTAAAAAAGACTGGAGAAACTAGTCAAACTAAAACCAAAGCACTTAAAGTCAGCATCTACTGTAATCTGGGGCCTGGGGGAATAGCTGGTCTTGAGGGCATGTTGAATAAAGTCAAGGGGGGGGGGGAGCTAATAAGGATTTCAGGGGAATGTTGTTCCCAAAAGGAGGTATTAGGACAAGAAGGCCCAATTCTTGAGTTCCACAAAAGATACTGTTCAATGGGACTCAGAACAGGACAACTGCAGGAAACTACAGTGGACAGGCAGTTTCTCAACTAACTAGAAACTATTTCCTGACTAAGTACTCAAATGATAAATCAAAAATGGCATCTGAAAATTATCTTTGGCTAAAGCAGGTCAAACAGATAAAAAGTTTCATCACCATACAATTCCAAGTATGGTAAAAGTCTTCAGGACTGCTTACAAATAACTTAAGAATATTTATAAATAACTTAAGAATATCTGTAAACAATTAGTAACCCATATTCAGAAATATGACAATGGATTGTCATTGATGCTATGATTTGTTGTGAAAGCAGATTCCACAGATTGTTGTAAAACTAGATTCTACTAATTTATGTTCATGTAAGCTTTGTTGTGAAAGTAAAAAGCTTACATGAACATAAATTAATGGAATCTAGTTTTAAACAGTTTTAAATGCAGTTTAGAAGTTAAAATATTACTTTTACAATTTGATACTAAACAAAGTTTCTCATGGGATTCATACTTGCAGTAGGTCTGTATATAATGAGCATTTAGCAGAATATAACATTATAGAAGTACACAATGGCTAATTCTCTATTAAGAGTCAGTGATTATTGTTACAGAGTAAAAATGTAAATTCTGAGCTAAAAACAGACTTTTAAAAATAGATCATTCAACATATATGAAGCAGCAGCAAAAACTTTGAAAACTCCAAATACTTTTAGCAAAATTAATGAAATATTTTAATAAAAAGAGTTATTTTAAAATATAACAAAAAACTTTGCCTCTTTTTTGCACAACATATGAGAATTCAATTTTATCTTTGAATTTTCAGAATGTAATAATTAAAATCTAAGTCACAAGGAGTTTTTTTTTTTTTTTAAATAAATGTTATTATTTGGGTGGTGTTTCAGAACATTGCTCACCAAAATATAAGCTGGAAATCTAAACACGAGATTAAAACATGTGCAAGGGAACTCCAACATGCCGCAGCAAGAGTAGCTTTCTCTCATTCCATACAAGAAGGTCAATGGCAGTTTCATAATGTTGGGAAGGTTGCAGAAGAGCAAACCAAGTTACATTCCATATCCAATTATATGCAAATAAGCACTATGTACCTCAGAGATGCTTACTTCAAAGCAGACATGAAGAGGTCTCTGGAAAGTTAGTAGGCTCTTCGTTGCCTAAAGCCCTTTCTGACTTACACCAAAAGTGCAAAATGTATGGTTTGCACTTGGCCTACCATCATTCAATTTGCAGCCTCATGGGATCCTGAGAAATTTAGCCTCCAGTTTTGCTTGCCTTGGGAGGGTCAGCAGCTGGATTTTAAGACTCAAAATATCTACTTCAACATAGGGGCTTCAACTGCCCATTTCACCCTATGTAAATTCCAGCATCCTTCAAAACAAAATGAAAATGCCTGTGGAGATTCTGAGTCGTTCAAGTCACCGTTGTCTCAAAGGTGCTTTTTCAAAAGGCAACCGGACTGCGTCTTTTTTGTTTGTTTGTTGGTTTGTTTTACTTGAGGAAGAAGATAATGTTTCGCTTCTCATCCGAGAAGCTTCGTCAGTTCCGATGGTGGGAAGGAGAACGAAAACCACTTTGAGTTCTAACCCTCTCCATTTGGGGAGCTGGCCTGTGGATCAAGGGGTAGAGTCTGCCTTTTGCTGATATACCTATCTGCAAGCACATGCACAAATACACAGACATGCGGTCCAAAGCCCAAAAAGTCACCAAGTGAAGGAATGGGCGGGGGTGGGCGGGTTGCACCTCCACTTCAAGAAAGGAAGACGAAGGGTGACATGATACAATTGCAGCATTCCAGTATTTGAGAGGCTGCCACAAAGAGGGGAGAGGGTCCACTTATTTCCCACAGCACCAGAGGGCAGGCGGAGAAACAATGGATGGAAACTAATCAAGGAAAGGAGCAAAACCCGGAATTCAGGAGAAACCTCCCTCCCATCAGTGAGGACAATGAACCAGTGGGGATATAGCTTTGCCTTCAAAAGTTGTGGAGGTTTTGAAGAAGAGACTGGGCAGTCACTTTGTCTGAAATGGCACGAAATGGTCTCCTGCTTCAGCAGGGGGCTGGACTAGAAGACCTCCAAGGCCCCTTCCTGAAATATTCTAATTTTATTAAGATCCCGCTAACATATGCAGACCTTATACATGAATATGAACCTCGGGGGACTGACGATGGGAGCCTCGGGGGCAAAGCGGCTGCACCTCCGCCGGCGCATTGAGCAAGGCGGTCCCTGCTCCTCCTCCTCCTCCTCCCCCTGCAAGCCCATCCTCCGCACGCCGCATCCCAGGTTATACCGGAGACATATAGTTCGATGCGCCTGGCTCTCAAAAGGCCCCGAAGGCAGGGGCGGCCGTCCTCAGGGGGGGGGGCCCGCGGCTTCTTGGTCCGCAGAGCGGCTCCCCCTCCCTCCGCTGAAACCCAGAAGGCTTCAATTCAGGGAAATGGATCCGCCGCTCACCTTCGCGGCCCCCGCCTTCCCCGCTCAGTCCCACCGCGAGTCAACCCAGGCCGCGCCTGCTCACCGGAAGAAGGGATCGTCTTCGAAGACCCTGGAGAGCCCGAACATGATTTTCTGCTCCGAAAACGCCTCTGCCCTCCTCCTCCTCCTCCTCCTCCTCCTCTTTCCGCCTTCAACGCCGCTTGAATGCCAGATCTTTCCGTTGGGGCCGCCCGACGACCGCCTCTAGAAACGAACCTCCTACCCGCTCTCGCCCCGCCCCTTTCCCCTCTTGGAATCCCGACTCTCTTTTCCCATTGGCTCCGGGTATGGCTACGCAGTATGGCGACGGACGATAATAGAACAGAGCTGCTGCTGCCATGGCAACTGGCTCCAAGGCCATACCCCCGGCTTGGTTGAGTTTTTTTGGTCAGAGGGGGTCGGCTTGTGCGGACACGTCCTTCGGGGCCCTCGCTGGTCTCCCTTTATTATTCCTTATTTTTATCCCTTTTTACCTCCCCAGAAAAGCCATCCTGCGCAATCGCGAAAGGAAGATGCCAACACAAACTGCGGCTACAAAACCACGTCAGAAATAGCTAGTGCGCAATGAAACGGAATTCATTGAGTCGCCATCTCTCTCTCTGAAAAATAAGGGAACGTTTGGATTTGGTTTGATATGGGATGGGATCTATTTACGACTACCATTAAATTACTACATTGCAATGAATATAAAGACAATAATCTGGGGCACTTTATGGTGCTCATAAAAGCATCTTGAGACTGAGAGGTGCGCTCCAATTTGGCTGTGTGCTGTAGAATCTGTTATAATAATTGTAGTGCTGACATCCTGGAGTAAAAATGTAAAAATTAAGACAAATTCCTGCCTGGAATCCATGTTTTGGCAGCATGGTCTGTGATTTGATAGTGGTGTCAGGGGGATCCCATCTAAACATCTATCTGTATTTTCATTCAAAGCATTTCTGTATGGCTTTTCTCTCTCCAATTACAGCACTCAAAGCAATATTCAGGTGTTTCAAACCAATAGTGAAAACACAAAATACTTCACACATAATAATGGTAACAAAAACCTTGTCCAGAAATCTTGAACTTGTCACCATGACGCAACAGAAGAAAAAGCAAAATATATTCACTCTGCTATTCATTGTTACTGTTTTTTTACCCTGAGTTTTAATAAATTATATCAGTGAAAGTTGTTTCAATGTCCATTTTAAATTTGTTGGATAACTTATAAGTTAAATTTTAATGACACTGTATTGATAAACTACTTTGACAGTTTAATACTCTGAAGTACAATCAAAATATTTATTCTGTAAATAAATAGGAAGCCACCCCTCCCCACTCCCTAGAAGAAGGAAATATTTGAGGAATATTTTTAAAAGGCAGGATAAAATATTTCTCCTAAAAGAGAAATAAAAAATCTTAAGAGAGACAGAAACTCAGCCCCCAGCAGATATTTTGTGCCCATTAAGAAAGACTGGGCCAGACTATCCACAAAACAAAAGATCTTAAACTCCAGGGTGAAGAATTAAGATATGACCCTTCAGGACTAATAGGATTGACCCATTAAGGCACAGAGCTCAAATCTCCTAAGGACATTGCATCACCCTCAGAAACTTCAACCAAACCTGGGAGCTCTGACAACCTACAGAGCCAGCTATGACCCCTACATAACCCCTACAAGGTCCCATGGGAGTCTGGTAACAGCCAATACAATACATATCCTTGCATAAGAACAGGAAGTTCAAGTGCAAAGCCCAAGAGAAGATATAAAAGCTGTATCAGAATCATGTGCTTGGTAGTTTTGCTTCATTAAACCATCTTTCCAATTAGCTTCTAGCATCCATTTTGTCTCTAGTGCCTTTCTCCCGGATTGGAACTGAACCAGATGGATATTTCTTCCAATGGTAATATTCTTTTCCATCAGACATTTTTGTCTAAAGCACTCTTATCATGCTGTTGATAAACAGAAAAAAAAACACCCCAATTATCTCCCCTTCTTTACAGAAAATCAATTCTAATTTCTGAATGCTGTTCTTTTCCATTTTTCTCCTGCCTTGTATCACTTTTTAAAAAAGATTATTCTAAACATAGCTACATAATTGAAACACATATGTCTTTACTTCAAAAAGAGTGGACCATTGTGTCTAAAAGAAAGGCCTGCTTCGTGGCAGCCCTCTTGAATTGCTTCATATTATTTTTATTGGAACAAAGTATTTTAATAGTATGCTAAAGATTATATAACACTGTCATGCCCTAGCATATAACTTTTATACTAAAGGACAATATGGCAGTAGAATGAAATTTGTTGGAAAAGAGAGCTAGTTCTGATTATCAGTCTTCTATTCAAGATATTCCAAGATTTTGTAACTAAGACATGTTACACAATTTCCCTTCCCATTAACCTGGTGAAAGTTAAATATTGAGTTCCCATAATAGCAGCAGAAACATGATCTGATTCATTAGACGAGCTCAGCTATTCTGCTATAAATGACATCATGATAAAGGACTGTCCATTCTTAGGGCTTAGCTGATGCAGGCATTTTTTGACCTTCCCGAACAGATCCTTTTAAATAAAGCAGATCTGAATTTACAAACTGGCCATCATGCAAAAGATACACATTAAATACATTGAAATACAAATGTGCAATCAAGTTCTGCAAAACAGGTATATTTAAATGCTATACTTCAGAGATTTAATTGTGATTTATATGTTTATTCTATCTGTATTAATTTTAGGGATGCCACTTTGGTCCTGCAAAATACTGAAGGACTACTGCAAAGGAACAAAAAACTAGTTTTCTGTTTCTTTCTGGCCATCTGGTGGTCATCTGGAATTTTGCAGCTCACATTTTATATATCTATTGATTTACTGTGATTTTTTTTTTATTCCACTATGCAGGTTTCTGATTGGGTTTTAGGCATGCTCAGAGAAGACTTCTTAAAAGCAATCCAACTATTCTGTCTGAATATTTCACAAGAAGAGTTCTCCACTCCTCTACTCATTGCAGAATACCTTATGCCACCAGACTTGAAATTCTAGACCTAGAAAATCTAGAACTTCACCACCTTCGATCTGATCTAAGTATAGCATATAAAATCATGCATTGCAATGTCCTACCTGTTCAAGGATACTTCAGCTTCAGCCATAACAATACAAGAGCACACAATAGATACAAATTCATGGTTAACCGCACCAAACTTGATTGCAGGAAATACAACTTCTGCAACAGAGTGGTCAATGTCTGGATACTCTACCTGACTGTGGTTTCTTCCCCAAACCCCAAAAACTTTTAACCTTAGACTATCTACTATTGACTTCATCCCAAAGAGGTCTGTAGGGGGCCTGCATAAGCGCACCAACGTGCCTACCATCCCTGTCCTATTGTTTCTATTATTTTTCTTATATATATCCATGTATTCATAACTATATTTATACTTATACCTATTATCTTGTAAACAATTGACAAATCAAATCAAATAAAAATAAAAAATAAATATACTCTATTGTGAACTATCTTACTGTTTTTAATACTTAATTTTATAAGCTTTTAATTTCTAGTAAATAGCTTAAATTTAATTAAAAATCCAAAACAGTTAGCTAAGAAACATAGAAGCCGATAAAACATAAGAAAATAATGGACAGAGTTATAATTTTTAGCATTATTTGTTTGAGCATGTGCATGCACGGTTGGTGTTTGGTTGGAAGTGTTTAAATGGCAAATGAAGTTCTTTCATCATTGCTGAGATGTAAGGATTGTTCCTTAGCATCCGTCATATTTGGGGTTGGGGTAAATGAAATTCCCAGCTCATGCAAAAAGTCTACTTCAGCCCGCTCCAGGGAGATTCTGGGGCTGAAGTAGATATGGGCTGCAAAATCTAGAGATGGCAGCAGAGAGTGAGAGTTTTCTGTCGTTGATTTCTGTCATCTAGCAATCATCCAGATTTCTGGAGGCCAGATCTGGTAGTTCTGTCTGAAGTGAGCAGGCTGCTGGGCCTCTGCATGCAACTTTTAAATTGTCTATCCTTTGCCAAGCTTTTCATGGCAACCATGATAAATAGTGATGTGACCAAAAAGAATGAAATGTAATACTATTGAGATATCAGTTCAGTTCAACAATCTTCATTTATGCTTGTTGGAATCACTGATCACGCTAAGCCACAATTTTTAAATTAGCCAGAATGACATCACCCTAATTCAAAAGCATAGTTTCAAAACCCCAATGGATTCCCTCATATGTTAGGCTAAAAGCAGGCACATTAAGGCATAGGAGGGTTATTAATTTTTCTTCATGTAAGAATTATAAGCTACTTCCTCATGGGTATGAATTATTCAGGACAGCTGAGTCATGTAAGAAATCATTCAGTATAGCTCTGTTGTGGTCTGCTGGTGGCATGTGGAGCTGGCAACAGAGTTGGACAGTGGAAAGGAACATGGGCCAGTTCTGGAGTCTGGGAAGGGCTTGGACGAGGGATCTGCATCCAACACAGAGATGGGGCCAGGGCCATCTGAGAGTTATGTGCTGACTCCGGAGCCTCCAGAATCTGACATCAGCGAGGCAGAGGAACAGAGGGAGCCTGTTCCCAGTGCGTGCTTGTGCAGAGCTGTCAGAAGGCAAGGCAGTTAAGACAAAAGGGGCGACTCAGGAGTAAGGCTTGGAGATGATGGGCCCCTCCCATAAGACCTAAAGGAGGAGCAAGGGGACATAAGCCTTTGCAGGAAGCAATTTTGTTCACTCTGGTTGGTTTAAAATCTGACACTCTGTGTTGACTTTGTGCTCTCTTTGGCCTTGCAATTTGGTCATTGGCAGCATTTCAAGGGAGATAAAGGTGGATGCTTACCAGCCTTGTGGCAGACTTGTGACAGACTTCTGTTGGACTATTCATAAACTGTTTGGGATTCATTACAGGCTGTGAATGCATTTAATTCACAGCCATTGAAATAATTTAAAAAAAAAAAAAGAAAGGATTTTTGGAACAGCGTGTGATTTTTACCGTCTCAGAAAGCTTTGGTCAGAATAGGCTCAGCCCTGGGAGAGATAACAAAGGATCAAAAAATATTATAACAAAAGATATTATAAGGATGCAGGTTGTCCTTGACTTAGAACTGGTTGCTTAGTGACCTCCCCAGGGCTATTTAGGACCTGCATTTGTATTTTAATGGAAACCCACACACCCCTGCAGCCACATAATCGCATTTTGGACACTTGGCAACTGCTTATGGACCTTTGCAGCACCCCCATGGTCATGTGACCATAATTCATCACATTTTTTTGCTAGAAACCAGAGCTTATTTCCAGTTTCTGGCAAAAATGCCCATTGTAGACTGCTGCGTTCACTTTATGACTGCCATGTTCGCTTTATGACCACCACAAAAACATTTGTAAAATTGGGCATAGTCACATGGCGACTTGTTTAATAACTGCCACAACTTATGACTGTGATTCACAGGGTCAGTTATGGTTGTAAGTCAAGATACGTTTATATATCCAGTTCTGTTTAAAGAATAAGTGATAACTAATGAAAGATATCAGTATGTGAAGGACATGGTGGCATAGCAGTTAAGATGTTGGGCTTGTTGACTGGAAGGTAGGCAGTTTGAGACCCAAACACTGCATGATGGAATGAGCTCCTGTTCCTGCCCCTACTTCTGCCAACCTAGCAATTCAAAAGCATCCAAATGCATGTAGATTAATAGGTGCCATTTCAGTGGGAAGGTAACAGCATTCCACATGGCTTGGTACACAGTCATGCTTGCTACATGACCACAGAAGTGTCTTCGGACAATACGGGCTCCCTCAGCTAAGAAACTGAGATGAGCATTGCTCCCTAAAGTCAGACACAACTGGACAGTGGAAATCTTTACCTTTTACTTATTAATATGTGGTTACTCACAATATAGTCCAGTGGTGGCGAACGTATGGCATACATTCCACAGGTGGCATGCAGGGCCTTCTCTGTGGGCATGTGTGCTGTTGCCCCAGCTCAGCTCCATCACGCATGCGCGTGCACCTCCTGCTGGCTAGCTGGCCTTTGGGTCTCTATTGTGCATGCATGGGGGGGCGCATGATTGGAAGTGGGTGGGGTGCATGCATGGGAATGGGATGTATGCAAGTGGTGGGGCGCATGTGTGGGGGATGTGCATGTGTGGGGGTGTGCGCATGTGCGGGAGCATGGGCGCATGCACGGGGGGGCACCTTGCATTTTGAGTTTACGCGTGCATGTGCTTTAGGTTTGCCATCATGATATAATCTCTATTTTATTACAAGTCACTGTTTCATCACTTGTTCAAACACTTGAACATCACCTGAAGGTAATGGTGTGTAGCAGAGCCTGTGGATCACATACATGATTGGATTGTATTTTTTAAAATAAATGAATATGTAAATAATTGTTTCTCTTTTGTTTGGGGGCTGGAGGTGGTGACATGCCAAATGTTTTCCTAAAGTTTGACATGCCAAGCCCAAAATATTCACCATCCCTGGTTTAAAGCCTACAAAACAGCTCTTAGTCTGTTTCAAATCTGGACATATTCCTTAGGTTCCAATATGTTTACTTGCAGTTTATTCCACACAGTTAGGTCACTTGGAAATGTAAACAGAAGAGTTGGCCAAGATTGTTGCAATAACACCATTGTTCAAATACTTCTGAACTCCATTCGTGACAACAGTCTCGAAAGGCATTTGTGGGAAAGAAGATAATATATTCAAGCAGAGAGATTTGGGGAAGGTGGGATGTCTGTTATTTTATTGATTTTAATCATGGTGTTAGAAAATGATGGACATGAGGAATGGATTTCTAGAATCAGAACGCTAATTCTAATCAGAAAAAGGAGAGAAACATAATTTTGTTCAGGAGTCCAGATAATAATAGAAAAGATGAGAGAATATCCTGGACAGCAAGAACAACAAATAATTCAGTATTACATGAACTAAAAGCAAACTACTCATTAGAACCAATAAAAATAAGGCTACAATTTATACATTTTGAATAACAATGTGAGGCCAACACTCAGAGGAAACCCTGATGCTTGGAAAAAGGGAAAGCACTTTTTTTTTAAAAAAAAAAACCAATTGAAGACAAGGGAGCAGCACACAGTATTGTCACTGATGACATAAGCAGAAACTTAGGAGAATTCAAAGAAGCGGTTACTTGAAGGGCAATCACAAGAAAATGATGTCTGTGCAGTCATAAAGAATTGAAAACAATTGGACCAATGAGTAACAACAAGCCAAAAGATTAAACAGAGAAAAGAACAAGAGTTACTCAAAGAAAGGATAGTTGATCTTCAACTTCAACTGAAGTATCTAGATCAGTGTTTCTCAACAGCTTGAAGATGTGTGGGCTGGGGAATTCTGGAAGCTGAAGTCCATACATCTTCAAGTTGCCAAGGTTAGAATAGAAAAACAGAGTTGGAAGGGACCTTGGAGGTCTTCTAGTCCAACCCTCTGCCTAGGCAGGAAACTCTACACCACTTCAGACAAATGGTTATCCAACATATTTTTAAAAATTTCCAGTGTTGGAGCATTCACAACTTCCGGAGGCAAGTTGTTCCACTGATTAATTGTTCTGTCAGGAAATTTCTCCTTAGTTCTAGGCTGCTTCTCTCCTTGATTAGTTTCCACCCATTGCTTCTTGTCCTGCCTCAGGTGCTTTGGAGAATAGCTTGACTCCCTCTTCTTTGTGGCAGCCCCTGAGATATTGGAACACTGTTATCATGTCTCCCCTATTCCTTCTTTTCACCAAGTGTTGAGAAACACTGATTTAGAGTAAGCTTCCAAATAGCTAACAATAAGTGCAGAACTCAGTTGGTGAATGCCACATATTTTTGCAAATAAGACAGTGACATCCAAGCCTTTTTTATTTTGTATATAAAAGGGCCCATGAAGATTTCACAATAATTAAATCGGAGTACAAGTCAAAACACTCTAACATAAGGATAAGAACTCTAATAGATTTATGTATAATCCTCAATTGTGATAGTCCTCTCACCAGATCCAAGTGGGTGGGCACATGCAGATCCTTTCTGTAAAACAATCAACTAGTGAGGTGCAGGAACCATGTCTTCTTTTCATAACATCTACTAGAACAAACCCTCCCCTGAGATCTAAGTAGCAACAATCCTGCTAGCCTTCCAGAAAGCTTTCAATGCCTGGGGAGAATAGGAATACATATAATGAGAACCAAATACAAGATAGAGAGTATTGAGTTTAAATCTCACCAGCGATGCTGTGTGTGTGGGATGTGGGTTTGTCCTTAGATGACCATGTGCCACAGATTCTTTGTGCTTCTGCCTTCTCCAAATGCTAAAGGAAATGGAGTCTGGATTCTCAATGTGCACTTGTTTTGAGAATGTGGGCTGATGGGTAATGGGCTGGGGGTCAGCTTCAAACAATACATTTGGTGTTTGTTTCTCTGGCCACTAGATGGGGCTAGAGAGCAACAACAGTACATACAAATTATATGCTGGGGCATGACAGTTATTGTTCACAATTTCTTTTACTTTCCCTTTTTTAAATTTAAAACATTTTTGTAGGCTCTCCAAATTTCATATCCCTATGATAGATAGAAGCAGACATTAACTGAAGACAAAAGAAGCTCTTAGATTAAAAAAAAATGTACCATGATAGTTGCAAAGCCAGGGAACTCCAGTGCTGAAGTCCATGGACTTTGCCATGAAAAAAAAAAATCTTTTGTCCCACTTTTCAGTTTTGTGTAAATTCTGTGAAGAAATAATGAGGCAACACACAACTATTGTATGTACTAAAAATAACTATTGCTCTCACAGAAAAAGTAATCAAACACGTAGCCTATCTCTGAAAAAGAAAGACATCTTTAGAAGAGCAAATTCCAGTGAAAGAAACCTTTGGACCATTAACATTCTTTCTGTGAAATTCTTCCCAACATTTGTATGAATCTGCCTGCAACTAAGAACATGAAGTGTTAGCAGTTCAGTTCCTGTAAAAGAGAGCAGCAAAATAGATTGTTCCATGCAAGAAAAGGGTTATCAGAAATAGCATGGACATTCCCTGTCCTGTGTGACAGGATAATTGTTCTGTATGTAAAGTAGATGACTCCAAATCTACAAATCTGATTGGCTAAGAAAAAGAACAGTGGATTGGTTCACTAGGAACCAATCCAAAGAGCTGCCAAAAAGGCGGCAAATCCAAATAACTGCCATTGGCTGCAAGCAGGCAAGCCAGCCTGTATAAAAGGGCTGGCCCCGGCTTCAGCCGGCGTTCCGTTACTGAATAGTTATAATAAAAGTATTTGTTGTTGGAACCCGGTCTACCTCGTGTGTTTTCCGAACAAAACAATAATAAATTTTAGTTAGTAAAATAGACATTCCTTTATGCAATTTTCTAAAAAGTACACGTCAACTATTCATATATGTCAACCATCCTGTAAATTGAGTTGAGGAGGGGAGAAGGATCAAAAATGGCCTTTGAGATAATAGTGTTTTCTTTTGAAAGAAATATTAGAATTAAATTAAACTTTAATTAGAACTAAACTTATGGTGCTTCTCGTGGCATTATTTACAATAAACTTTTAATTAATTGTCCTTCCTCCCCTCTTGAAAGAAACAAATTATTTCAGTTTGAGAGATATGCTACCCCCCAGTTGGTTTCATTGAATATTTTCTACAGCCAAGTTATATCATTCCCATAGTTCCTTACACTGAGTTAGTTGAGTAAATATTGCATGGAAGGTTCATTTGTATTTAATACCTGGAGACTGAGAATAAATCAGAGTAGAACAAACAGGGTAGAACAAACAGGCTTCACTTGGATGTTTACTAGAAACATACTTCTCTCTGTAAAACTTGAGGGCTTTGGTTTACTATGGGAGTGATTATTTACTGGCTAGATAAATACTGTTGATATTTACTCCATGCACCTTTTCCCCTTGCAACGCTATACAAATATATTTCAGGAAGATTCAAATAGAGTAATTAGAACTTAAACAAGAATGACTAAATTCAGGCATATCTAAATAAAGGGGATTGTTTGATTTCAGAAGATGACTGTTTTTCATGTTTTTCTCAGCTGCAAAGTAGAAATGTAAAGCATTTCCCATATCTAATCTAAGCCTTTCTTTCTGATAGTATATGAAAGTTTTGCAGAACTCTTGGATGTATGGGAAGGTGATAAATTCATCTTGGGGAAAAATGATTAATAGTCATATAAACCTGGGGGGAAATCCAACAAAGGGTTGGAACTGGGGGCCACAGGACCTATATTTTCTTTACTGAGTGTACTGCCACCAGGAAAACTTTTTTGATATGATTTTTTTTTCATTATCCCATATTGACCACAAAAAGAAGACAGGAAGGACAGAATCCAACTGAAGCTGTCAAGGATCTTGTTTACATCCTTAAGGGTCCATAGGACTGAAAGAATCCCAGCAAGATGTTGCCTCCGGTTATCTCTTCTGATATTTTGGCTGAGATGTCCAGTTCTGGAGAAATGTAAGCAACTATATGAGTCACATTCTTTGCATATCTGTTACCTTGCCAAAGGAAGATCTGCTCCCTGCTCTGCCTTGCCCCACCTCAGTAGGTGTGAGTCCAAAGGATAGGAAAAAGCTGTGTAAGTATAATCCTATGCAGTATACTAGGCAGCTTTCTCTTCTGGAGGTTAACCATTGTAATGTAACAACTGCAGAAAACAACACTGAGAAAGTAGATCCTGAAGGTATCACCCCCTACAGATAACAAGTGCAGTGACTAACTTGAAGCTGTAAGAAATTTGTTTTGTATTATAGTTAAGTGTCATGCCCCGTTGGAATCTGATTCAGAGGGGGAGGCTGAGCAACTGACAGGGAGTAGGAATGTGGCTCCATTGGCTGTGGAAGAAACTGGGGAAGGGCAAAGTCCGGCTGGGCAGAGCAGGAGAGAGGTAGAGCAAGAGAGATTGAATTCAGGGGAAGACCCAGGCCCATCCCCTCTTCATCCTAGGGCACGCAGGGAAGAACAGAGAAGGGAGCAACATGAGTTGCATGGCTTATGGGGAGAAAAGGGCCCTGATTCCCTTCATTAGCTGCAGCTGGCAACACAGTGTTTAAAAAGGGAAGCTACGCACAGTAAGTTGTTGGGAGCAAATTGTGAACTATCTGGTATCATTGAAGCTTATCTATGTTCCTGGCATTTTCCCAACTGTGTGTGTTTTGCTGTGCTTTCAAGTCTGCAATTCCTTCTCCTGCCCTGTCAAGTTAATTACAGCAGCATGGTTTGTTTGGATTTTTAGTTACAGTTCATATGTACTGTGTTTAAATGAATTTCTTCCACTTAAAGACTGTTTCTGGGAGAGTTTTTCTCCAGCCAAAGGTAACCAGGACAATGGGGGCAAAGTTGGAGATAATAAAGGGACTCTTCTTGCTTATTTGACTGTATTGCCTTTGTGCCATACCCCAGGTCATCACTGTTAAGCTTGCTGCCATCACTAAACATCACTAAATGTTCCAAGATGTCTCACAAACATAGAGCCAGTATCATATGGATAAGGTTGTCATGAAGCTCAGCAACTCTAGCCACCTTTCATCTCAAGGGCATGGTGACTGAAGTTTCACATAGCAATAGCCATGTGGACCAACACCAACGTGAAGATGAGCTCACCATGCTGATGTGGAGAAGCTGCTGAACAGATGGTGAGCAATACATCAGAAGAATTTATAATTTGTTCTTCCAGCCTCAAGTATCAACATTATGTCTTCTTAAATCAATTGTAGAACAGAGCTCTCTGGAAACAATTAATTTATCGTAGAGAATAATCCTTCCCTTCCCTGTTCTCACCCATAACTTTCCAATAATGATTCCACTTCCGATTGTCAAAAGTACCCCTGGCCTAGCATTCCCTATCCATGTATCCACATTAAGTGGGTATAAACTATGCTTTTAATGTTGCTCTACTGGTCAACATAATAGAGCATGATATACCTTGTCCTCAATTAGAATTCCTCAGAACTTTTCCTCAGCACTACCCTTTGAACTTTTTGAAGAGGCCAAATGTACTCTCCATTCAGTGACATATCTATTTTGTCTCCCCACTAAAGATAACAGCACCTTCTTTCCTTCTATTGCACCACTCCTTTTCTCAATAGTGGTTATGATTCAGAAGTTTCTGTTTTTGACTCATTCTTTTAACTCTTTCATCCATGTTTTGCTATCTCTACTTCCTTTGATCTTATTTACCATTCTCATATATTGTCTATTGGAATCTCATCTTCAGTATATAACTCTCTCCCCACAGCTTCTTGCAATCTAATTATACTGCACACCCCTACTTGCCTTCTTCTTGCCTCTGTTCATGTTTGAATGATTCCTGTAGTCATTTTTTTCTGTATCCTAATGTTTATTCTCAGTACTCTCCTTTCCAAATGTATTCATCCTCTATTCTTTCCATTTTCTTCATACTTGACAAATGTCTGTCTTCTTTCCACAAAGGCCTCCTAGTCTTCATTACAATTCAGTTCTCCCTGAGCTTACCTCAGTGTAACATTTTTCTTTCCTGAATATATCACTAAGAACATTAAATATGGCACAAAATTGGTGAAGGAAACAGTACTTTTCATGCCATTGTGTTCACTCAAAATAAGTGTTAGAGGGGGGAAATTCCAGTCTTAACTAAACCATGATAAGTTCTGGAGGAGTGATATTCTTGGAGTCCATCAACAGCTAAATGAAATAATTTGGATTTAGTTTCCATTCTTATCTGTCCTTCTAAGCTACAGGAATTAGTTATACATAACTATAGCAATGAATTCTACTTTTATGAATTACAATGTGTTCAGTTGAATTCTGAGATTTCCTTTTTTAAGGAAGCTGAATGCATTCATCTGAGTTTAATGTAAAACTTTGGCTGATGCATTGTCTTGTACTTCAAAACTTCAAGCTTTGTTGATCCAATACATGTTCTTGAAAAACTAGCTACCCAGTTTTGAGCTCCAACAAATTATGTTACTTAATTTTAATGTAAAGTTTACAAAACATTTATGGATGGCTCATAATTCATAAATATTCATTTATACATGTGCACACGCTCATTGGACTCGCAAAACATCATACAGAATGTATTTGAGTATGTATCAATGCAATGCAATGTTATTTCACCTATCCATCCATCCATCAATTGATCCGTATGTACATATAATGCTATTCTGTTCAAGGATGCTTGCCTTCTTAAAACACCTGTGGTGCTTTCTATGGCCAACGAAACATACGGTGCATGTGGACATCAGAAGGCCATTCAATATACTATCACTAAGAACTTTATTTATAAGTAGGATTTCTATCCACATTTTTTATTTTTAAAAATACCAAACTGTTAATATTGAATCTCCTTCATAATTCATTAAAGTCTATGGAAATTTACTGTTGCATAAAGAAAGAGGAGGTTTAGGAACTCTTAATTTGTGCAGATGTTCATAGCAAGAACAGCTCTGCTTAGAAAGCAGCTCATTATAAGCTGCTCACTAGCATACTAATGTCAGAAGCTCATATCGGAGAGTGATGTCTCTAATTGCTCTGTCCTTTTTATGATTGTTGTCTGATTGAGTTAGAGGTTTTTTTTCATAAAGATAAAAAGGATTTTGGAGGAAATCACCATACTGTTACAGGATTGTCAGTCTGGAGAGCATTTCAAATTAGATTAATGTTGTTGCCAGTAATAGATGAATACTTCTTTATAAATGAGATTATAGTTTGAAGAAACCTGCCAAATGGTATTCATTCACAGTAAATATCTTTAATTAAAAGTTTTGAGGTATTTTTATTCCTGAACTAATGAGTTCTGCTGTGATTCCCCTTAGGAATTAATTTGCCTTCTTAATTCTTATTCATTTCCATGATATGGCTATTTAAATCTGATTCAGATATGGCAGCCTCATTAAGCACATTCATCAAGAACAAAAACACATGTTACAGTATTGATGTATTGTTTGCATTACTTTAATATTGCTCAGTTCCATATGCATTATCTAGAGGCTATCATTATTATGCATTTTAAATTCAAAACAAATGCATTAGAAATGCAGTATTTCTAGTGCAAACTGTCTTTAAGTTAATAGGATGTGCCAAAGCACAACTCATTCACTTCAGATTGGATTAATGTAAGCAAACACTCCTAAAAATAATTATAGGACTAGCCAAACATCTATTATAGGACTAGCCAACATCTATCCAAATATGTATGTATGTATGTATGTATCTAGTATATTCAGTTTTGACTGAGTTTTATTTTTGAATCTATTCACTAATTAATTTACATACTATGAAATCATGAAAAAAATAGAAGTGTTTCATGTCAATTTAATCAACTGGGATGATTTTAGAAGTAGAAGCAGCAAATTCACATGATTTACCATAAATTAATATTTGCATGCCAGATGGATAGATTCAGTTGAAAGACCTGAAGAACCAAGTTGCTAGCAAATCATTCTATGGCTAGTAACAGTCAACACTGTTGGCTTGACGGCACATAATCAACCATTAATATTTACTAAACTACATTCATGTGTTTATTTCAAATATTTATTTCATACCTATGAACCAAATTCTCCCAGGCAGCATAGAAAAGACAATTTAGCCATTGTGGAACAACAAACTGCTTTTTGCATTCCTGTGAAAGGACATTTTATCAGTTCTGAAGATTTTTTTTTAAATTACAGAAAATGAATGCATATAAACCTGTTTCAGTAGGTAAAATTCCATATGTACTATGAAAACTACCAATCAGAAATCTAGGCTATTTCATAAATGCTTTTTTATAATTTAATAGCCATTTCATTAACATAACTGCTTATGAATTGATTTCAAATGTTTTTTTTTCCCAAGGATAAATCCTGCAGGTAAGTAATAAATACCAGCAATGTCATATTATAGTCTAATGTGTTCTGAGAAGTTGAAAGCAAACACACTAAAATTGCATTGCTGGATGCCATCTTCTGGTTTAAGATAGAATTAACAGAGTAAGCAGGACCTCATACATCAACACTAGAAATGCCTGCTTGATAGCTATACCAAATTGGGCAAATGGTCTTTGAGGCCTTATCAATCTTTAAGATACAATTAAGTTTCCCCAGTTCCACATCTCCCAAAAAATTTAATTGGCTAGAAATGAGCTACACGTAGGCAATCAAGTCCAAAAGTCTAATAATTCAAAAAAAAAAATTGGATTTTTCAGAGCATGAATTGTAGGAGTATGCCCTGATGTAAAAACAAAAAACTGATATTTGAAAACAAATCAGATACATTATTCAATCCAATTTGGAAACTATCCATATATTATAATCTTTATGGCCCTGTACCATATCTAAACGTGGGGTTTTGTTAACATAAGACTTTAATATCTGTGTTTTTGTTTGGTTTGCTAAATAAGGACCATATTCCTAATCAGTCAGAAACATAACCTTCATTTTGACTTATGATTCATATTATACACATATTATTTATATCTTGCCTTTATTATTTTTATAAATAACTCAAGTCCGTGTACATACCTAATAGTCCTGCCTCCTCCTATTTTCCTCATAATAATCCTGTGAGGTGGGTTGGACTGAGAGACAGTGACTGGCCTAGGATCACCCAGCCAGTTTTCATGCCTAGTGCAGGTCTAGAAATCTCCTAGTTTCTAGCATGGAAACCCAATTAAAAGACCAAACTGGCTCTGGTGTTGGTTCCTACTGATTTGGATTTTGATTAAGAGATGTGTGAAGAGGAAGGATGTGTTTAGGGCTTCATATCTGTTTCTTTGATCTTTGGTTGTTCCTTTTTTTGTATATTTATCTAATGTCTCATTTTCAGAGCGAAAACCCTGTAGGATCTTGTTACATTTTGGATCCTAGTCTAAAATGTCTACTGTTTTTCCAGGTGAATTCTTTTGTATTTGCCAAGATGTTGTTAAATTTAAGAGCTCTCATCATGTCTTTTTTAGCTGCCAATTAATGTTCTTGGATATAGGACCTGTTTGTCCTACATAGTTGGTTTTCACTGTCCTTTCCTCGTGTTACCAATTATTTCTATTTTGTGATCTTTGCTTTTGGATATATGAGCTTGCCTACGATGCTCTGAATAAATTTCATCTATTTATAGGATACCATAATGCTAAGAAGTTGTAACTACCAACAATATACTACAAATGCGAATTTATTTCCAGGTGGTTAAATGCCTATGGAATGTATGCCTTAGCAGACACATAAATTCATTGTTGTGTAATAGGTGCTTCCTCATCTGTCTACCTCCTTCCACAGTACAGGGTAAGCTTATTAGAATAACAATTAAAATCTTGACACCTCTAATATTTCAAAGCTGCTATATTGCATTTCAAATAAATGTATTTGTAATGCTTTCACACTATGAAGAATACTTGTGTCTCCCTTTGTGGGTATCTTGTTTCCTTATCAGTTGCAAAGCAACACTCTCTTGGGGTCTCCTTTTAGTGTATGCATATACACGGTCAGCTTGTCTTTGATCAACATTTTATATAAGATCTAGGTATGTTCTAGTTCTTGCCCCACTTGAGTGCAAGATTACTCACTTCACACCTTTTAGCTTTGAAAAATAAAATTGTTTGAGTTCTCAAGGATATCACAGATTTTAGCAATAAATACTTGCACAGAGTATTTTAAAATGTGTTTTGTCTGTGGAATATTCAAATAATACATTGTGCTCATAGTAAATCTTATTTTAGACATGGATATTAACCTGGATAAAATTATCTAAGCTGTTTATATGATTTGGTTTCATAATATCCTTGATAAAGGAATTGTCTTAAATACATTTGGTTTCTTCATAATAAATTATTTCTTACTGACATTTGAGATACTCCTCTGTGTGAGGAGGGAGGGAGAGAGAATAGTTAGAGATGAAAGCATCTGATAAATTGAGATGAAGTGATCAAACTTGAACAATTCTGCTAACGGTGTTGAAAGTTTTTTAATTAAATGGACACAGAAAAAGATGAAGCAATACTTGTACTATTATTAAGAAATAAATGCTCTGTGTTGGTGACAGAATGCACATTACAAACAAAAGAAACAATAGAAAACAAAAGAAATTCACTTTTGGAGATTGATTTAGGGTAAGAAAGCTTCTAAAGAAATTGTAAGAAACACTTCCAAAAAGTACGTTAAAAATAAGAGTTCTGCAAGAAGAAATAATGACATTCTTAATCCAGATAGAAAATCTTTCACATTAAGGAGAATGGGATACTGAATGTTAGGACCTGTTAGAAGACAGGTAAATAGGTAAGTGTGATGGTATCAGAAACTTGTATCATGAAAAAAGTTTATCTTCTGTATTCTCTTATTTTAGTACAAGCAAACATAAACATAAGACTGTCTCAACATTCTCACAGCATGTTAAAAGTAGTTCCTCTCTTCCTCCAAGATACAGTAAATGCTCATGATTTTTCAAGGAATTATGACATGTATAGCAGCTTGTTTTGTTAATTATGTCAGCAAACATTAAAAGAATCAAGCAGGAGGTGGAAATCCACTACAGTATATGCATAATAATAGAAAGCTTAAAAAGAGGAAGACAAAAACAGGCCTGGCCTTTGGACCATTATTTCCTGGAAAATCAAGTGCGATCTAGAAGATAACATTTTTTCCACCTATTCTTGTTCTAGACCATTGATGTTGATGTTATCCATTCAATTATGTCTGACTCTTGGTGAATCTATGAGTCAGGTCTCTCCATATCTTCAAATCTTGCACTACTATTTTGAGTTGTTCTTAGTTTGGCTTTGATGTCAGCTTTGATGGTGTCCAGCCATCGTTTTCTTTGGTGGCCTGCTTTCCTTTATGGTTAACTTTTCCAGACATAACTGCTTTATCCAATTCCCTCAGATGACATGGCAAAAATATCTATGACAATTATTACTTTCTGAAGACTGTGAGTACTGTATTATGAATACAAAAATTATATTCAGTCTTACTAATATCTGAAGACAAAATCACAAAAAATACTTTTATAGCATAAAATAAGTTGATATACATCTACTTTCTCACCATATTATCAAGAAATGCAGGATAAAACCTCATAAATCTTTCAACAAAAATGGATGATTTATTAAAGACTGAAAACTAGAGGAATCCCAAAAATTCATTACCTTTTGCCTATTGTATTCCAATTTCTTGTGAGGATTGCTGTAAACCTGTCATTTTGCAAATTGGTAATCTGAAAATTAAGGTTTTACCAATTTAGATATGTACCTATTAAGAAAGGCATTATGATTCAAATACAGATTTCATGCACGTAGTTTATTTACTAATCTTTGAAACCCACCACATTTGTCTTTTTAGCACAGGTTTGACCTTTTATAGAAACACTGTGAACTGAATACAATTGAGTGGCATCAATTTTGTCCTGCTTTCATTTTTCTAAATGTGACAACTTCTGAAAATAAGATGCAACTAACTACAGTTAGACTCATCATTGATTTCTACCGGTTTTTGACAGGCTCCATTTGCAAGTAACTTCCATCTATCACACATGAATTAGAGATCATCAATAATGTATCAGTAAATAAATAATGCTTATATACTGCAGTTATGACAACAAATTTTATTGTGTCAGAGGTAGCAATCTATAATGCAATTTTTAGAAAAAATTATACAATTGCATAAATGTGAATTAAATTTTTGCCCTGAATTTTTCAGTTGCTCCTTAAAACTGAATACTAATCAACATTCATAATTTATTCTGTAATTATTTTTAAGGGAAAACTATAGTACGTAGCAGGTTAATAAGCATATTATACATTTTAAAACTGTCAGAGAGCTCTGCAATTTCTTTCAAGAGTCTGAAGACTGATTCAGTGAAGTCTATTTGATGATAATAATACAACAATAATAAAAGATGCCAATGTATTTCAGAAATTTGTTATTGATTTAATCAATTTATTCGTCACTTCAAATGGCAAAGCAACCTTTGTTTAGGCTGCATCATTATATAATCTATTCCTTAGGCTTTAGCACTGCTTGGATTGCTTTAAATAAGATGACATGTACTCTATTGGGGAAAAAAACTAAAGTAAGAAAAACATTAATTTCAAAATTCTAGATTTTTCTAGATTTTCTTTTGCTTGCTTACTCATTCCATTCTTTTTAAAAACACGATTAATATTTTTTTTTAAAAAATATGGATTGTGTTGTTGTATGTATGTGTGTGTGTGTGTGGAGAGAGAGAGCATATGCACATTCAACATATTAAAACATTATATCTTGAAGGCCTGAGGACTACAGACCAAGAATGAGGATTTTCTTTCCCCCTTGTCTTTTTTGCAGGGAAGATTTTTAAACTCTTATTAAAGAATTTCTATGACACCAACTTACTGATGTGCCTATTTCTATATATGCAACATGTCTACTTGAAAGGAATCTTATTTTCAGTTCCCATGAGTTTTTATAAACTTCCTTCCCTCTTTTTCACTTTGTCATTATAGGTAGCTTTGACTGGCCTACACTCTTAGCCCCTTGTTTGGCTGCACTCTCAGCTATTGCTTTTGTGAGGATATTATAGCCACCTTTAAGCCACCTTAGTTTTCTGGCTGGTGTTTTAGAATTTCCAAGCCATGTACCCATCATGGACAGCTACAGGGACTTTAGCATCTCACGGCCTTTAAATCTTGGGAGGTTTGTTTCCAGCTCTGCCTTCCTGTAGCTTTTTACTCATGTTTAATGGAAGAAAGATGACACTTGAAGTGATGAAAAAAAGCATGACAATGTGATGCTTTGAAAATAAATGCAGTTTATATTCACCAATACATGGAAAAATAAAAAGACACATTTTAGTCAAATATTTAAATGCTGTCGAAAAAGATGAAGCTGCATAGTCTGGACCCCCTCTTCGCCCCCCCACCCAGCATACTTGCCATACTAAATGTGTTTTCAACATGTTCATTTTCCCCTCATGTCCATATAGCATTTCATGAAATCATGTAGCAGCTTCTGAAGAGAAGTCAGGTTTTCTCTTTTTTGTTTTAGTGTATGTAATTCATTATTGATAACTCTTACGTATGTTCTCAGTTGAATACTGATTTTGCAAAATTTGATGACAACATATAAAGGTTTCCCCCCTCATTTGCATTCTAGTATATCTTGTGGTGTATTGAATATATCCAAGAACATTAATTTAAAAAGTGTCTGCTGTCATTTGTATAATTAAATGACAGTCAGAATCTCACTTCTCATACAACTGCTTTCTCATTGTTCTAGCTTTCATTCACAAAACATTATTAGGTAGGAAGATAATGTTTTTCTTTCTTTCTTTCTTTTCATACATTGTTATTGCTAAGGTCTTTCATGCATAATTACCAATACAGAGGAACCTGGGAGGAATTGCCCTTGGAAGAAGCTTAAGTACCCCATCAGGTGTGAAATAACATGCAGAGCAGTTTGAATCTCAACAGCAGGAATACACTAAGAAAATGAACTAAGAAAATGAATAAAATATTTCTGCAAATAATTGTTTTGTAAAGTTATAGTCATTATTCTTTTACTTAATGCCTTTAATATGACATAAATCTGTTGGCAGATTCCAGAAATATACTTCCTCTCATACTTCCCTTCATCCCACCTTCACTCTAGGCAATATTTATATACTCATTCAAATGTGTCATGAAATTTTATACAATGGAACACAAGGAAAGTATGTTGCCTATTTAATTCACTCAAGCCACTGGACTGCCCATTAGCCTCTCTTGTCGAAGAGACATCAGCCTTTGGAACCATCTTTCTTCTGCTTCTGCCTTGTCAATAAATAACTGTAAGAAAAAGAAGAAAAAAATAAATACACAGCATAATTAAATAGATAAAAAGTTAAAAAGACTAAGATTTGTGAATATCTGAAATCCTTTATTAAATTCATCCCTATAATGAATTACTATCAAGGAATGTATGATGCACTGCAGGGCAATAACAAACTTAAGTGATTTCAATTTCTATCAATTTCTGGTGTTTTCTGAATCAGAAATTCAGAACGTTATTTTTAATGTCAGAAATCAGTACTAGAATATACAACGCATTCACTTTTATTAATTTAAAAAAAAATTTACAGACATTTCTAAAATTGTTTTCACTTTGTCATCATGGGTTACTGAGTGTAGATTAGTGAGAGAGAAAAATGAATTTCAATAACTGTAGAATTGGCTGCAGCATAACAAGATTGACAAAAAAGAAGGGGTTCTGAATACTTTCTGAATGCACTGTATATTCATAGAATGCCATTGAGCTGCACTAAATAATTGAATTCTTAGCCCAAACATTGAAAGAAATTTGAAATTTGAGATTTTTGTTTTACAATTATCATCTATACCATTTATTTCTAAAACCTGCAAATAACACTGTAATGATAAGCAAAAGATGACTACAAAGCTGAACTTCAAGCAGAAAAATTATACAAGAGAACAGGTACATTCTTTAAAATCTTAGAGAGACCTTCATGTCCTTAATGAAAAGTTTTTTATATGAATTAGTGATATCTTTATGATGTCATGCCAGGAATAGTGACTTTTAAATTAAAGAGAAGTACAAATGATCTTATTGGGAATCAGTATGCAATAAGGCCAAACTGGATCCTGTTATCATCAATGAAGTCAAATTATTGATCAATTGTAAAACAGATGTTTCATCTAATAGGGAGTTAACAACTTAAATCCCTGAAAATCCCTGAACTTCCAGAGGGTTTCCTGAAGAACAATCAAAATACCAAGGCAATGAGACTGATAGGAAAATATTAAATATGTAAAGGGCCTGTCACATTGGTCGACGGATGCAAAACGTTTGTAAAAAGGACACAGCGGATGAGAAAATGTTCCATCCGTTGTTATCTACTCTCAAAAGTGCCCCGAATTTGCATAAGCAGAGTGGACAACAATGGAAAGGAACGGACGGGGGGAGGACGTAGCCAGGATGGAAAGCGGATGCTCCACGGAAGCCTAGTGGATGGAAGCGGATGGGAGCGGATGGCACATCCGCAGGGCTTCCGGGGGGGCACAGCGAAGCGGACGTGCAGCGGAAGGAACAGATGCAGAGCGGATGCCGAGCGGATGAAGCGGATGCAGAGCGGAAGCCTAGCGGATGCAGAGCGTTCACTGCGCATGCGGGAAGGATGCATTGTGTTAGCCCTGCAGATATAAAGGGAAGCAGCTCGCAAGCAGGTCACCATTTAGAGGAAAGACCTGCTGCCAGACACATATCCAGCCAACAACCATGGTGAAGAACAGGAAGCCTCGGCTATCTGCTACCAGCCCTGGCCAGAAGGACAGGGCCACCATCCCACCCCCTGGCCCTGACTCTGCTTCTGCTGGGGCTTCTGCTGCTGGGGCTGACTCTTCTGGTGCTGGAGCTCCTGCTGCCGCTGCTCCTGGTGCTGGTGCTTCCGCTAGTGCTTACTCTGCTGGTGCTGGTGCTTCTGCTGATGCTTACTCTGCTGGCGCTGCTCCTGGTCCTGCTGGTGCTCCTGGTCCTGCTGGTGCTGCTGGTCCTGCTTTTGCTGCTACTGTTGTTGTTGCTGCTGCTGGTGGTGGAACAGCCCCTACAACCTCGAAGCCCCTCTGATGAGGGCCCATATGGCCCTGCCAGAGGGAGGAAGAGGCATACGCGTGAACGGGAGAGGAGGCAATACTTCATCGAAGAGGAACATGATGAGGAAGTGCTGGAATGGCTGAGGGAGAATGAGTATCTTTGGCGGAAGGGACACAGGCTCTATCGAGACACCAAGAGGAAGGAAGGCTGCTTGGAGAGAGAAGGCAGAGAGCCTGGGCTACACTTTGGAGGTGCTTCTCGGCTGGTGGAAGAACATGCACACCTGGTATGGGAAGCTAAACCTCAAGAAATCTGGCCAGGCCACGGTCAAGCTGACAGACCGAGAGTCCTATGTGATGGCCAAATGCAGCTTCTTGGAGGGTGAGGTCTGCCACCGAGGAGCAGCCCCTCTGACAACCCTCTCTCTCAGGCAGCCCGCAGAGAGCCAGTCCTCTTCTGGCCAAGAGTCAGCTCCTGTGTCCAGGAAGGTATCTATGGAGCGTCCCACGATGGAGCCCCCCCCCGACAGCTGCACTCCCCGTGGTGGAGCGCGTGGAGGACCCCCTGATGCAGTGGGAGCAAGGAGAGGGCACTTCCACCAGAGAACAACCCATATCCACCCCGAGTTCCACCTCCACAGAAAGCAGGCAGAGAGCCAGACAGGAGGGGCAGAGCCACACTGTCCTGATGGAGATCAGGGATATCATCAGAAGCAGTGTAGATCTCCTCTCTCAGCTGGTACACACCGACGTCCCATCCTCCAACCGAAAGCCCTTCATAACGTATGTCAACCATACCCTCATGAACATGTCCGAATCACATTACCAGGGGATCAAGGACAGGATCACCGGTCTTCTTCACAACCCTCCAGATCCAGCTGAACCTGCTCCCACCCAGTCCAGGTCTGCTCCTCCACCCCAGGTGATGTCACTGCCCTTCCAAGGCTTTCCACAGGCCCTCACCTACCAAGGCTACGGCTACCAGGAGCTCCAGCAGCACAGGCAGCCCTTCCCAGTCCAGGCACAGCTACATCAAACGCCACCGGTGCCACCGATGCCACCGACGCCACAGATGCCACCTACCCCACCAATGCCAGCCACCCCACGGATGCCAGCCATGCCACAGATGCCACCCACGCCACAGATGCCACCCACGCCTCACCTCACTCACCTGCAGACCAGACATCCCCACTACACTCCTCCTTCCTCCATTCCACAGCCAAGCCCAGGCTCAGAACATCTGTCATCGGTATTGGGGTTGACACCCCATGTCCTGGAGGAAGGGGCTCTCAACATCACAGGACTGAGCCAACTCTCTGAGAGCTTCCTCCACACACCATCCCCTGTTGTCCCCTCGGGGCCAGGCACCCCAATAGCGCCTCAGACCAGCACTCCAGCAGCAGCCACCTCCACAGCACCTGGACCCTTCACCCCTGAGACTATGGGCACGCCTCAGAGTGACTGATAAGAGTGCCAGAGACTGGATGGCTACCTGTTGACTTTATCTTTACTTGGGACACTTGGGTCATTTTGCTTTTACAGCTTGTTATTAATAAAGATTATCTTTGCTTCACACACTTGCTTCATTTATTTTATTAAATAAAGTCTTGGTGGAAACTTTTAGAAATGGTTTAAGCCTTTGCTTACTTATGGGATGGGTTAAGATAGCAGTGGGATGGGCAGGGATACCTGTGGGATGGGTAATAGCTGTGGGATGGGCAGGGATACCTGTGGGATGGGCAGGGATACCTTTGGGATGGGTAATAGCTGTGGGATGGGTAAGGATAGCAGTGGGATGGGTTAGGATACCTGTGGAATGGGTAATAGCTGTGGGATAGATAAACCTCTAGTGCAAGCATAGTGGGACTGTATGGTCCACCCTCCCAGGTGCTACAGCTATGGCCCTTTATTATCAATAACAATGTAATCATTGATCCACAAATTTCAACATAAACACAACTCTTTATTAAATGCCCTGTTTATTGTAGGGCCACTCAACATACATGGCCCAATCTCATCAATGTGATGAGACAGGCTCAAGGAAGCATCCATTAAGCATCTATCATCCTGTCTTGCCACTCCACTGCTCCAGCTGGGGAGTTGCACCAGTGTTTCAGGAGGTTGCGCTGCTTCTTCCTTTCATGTGAAGTTCTGTTGGGGCCTTGAACATCCACAGTATCTATCAGGTTTCGCCCTTGCCTCCATTTACCAGGCTCCATGTCCCCATTGCCTTGTTGGAGGTCCACAAGCCTGTTCTGCAACACTGGGTAGCGGGTGCGCATGAGATTGTGCAGGATGCAGCAAGCTTCGATGATGTTCCTCACAGTCTGTGGGTGATGCTGCATGGTGGTGAGAAGTACCTGGAACCTGTTGGCCAGGATGCCAAAGGCGTTCTCCACCACCCGTCTTGCCCTGGACAGCCTGTAGTTGAAGATGCTCTCTTCACGGGTGAGGCATCTGGAGGTGTAGGGCTTCATGAGGTAGGTTCTGAGGGAGAAGGTGTCATCCCCCACGATGAAGTAGGGCACATCTTGCATGTCATTGGGCAGGGGTTCTGGATCTGGGAAGCCCATGATGAGGTTGCGTTCCAGCCCCTCGAGGTCACTGGTGTTGTATACCTGGGCATCTGAAGCTGACCCGTTGCCTGAAGCATCGATGTACATGAACTTGTAGTCAGCATCGACCATGGCGAAGAGGATGATGCTGAAGAAGCCCTTGTAGTTGAAATAAATGGACCCTGACTTGGCTGGAGCTTTGCAGGCCACGTGCTTCCCATCTATGGCTCCAACGGTGTGGGGGAAGTTCCACTTGTGATACCACTACTCTGCAACTTTCTTCCATCCTTCTTCAGTGGAGGGGCACTGGAGGAGCTCCTCCAGGTATTCTTCGATGATGGCCTGCACCACTTCTCTGACCACAATGCTGATGGTGTTGTGTGGCACCCTCCAGGCGTACTGCATGCACCTGTACGTGGTCCTGGAGGCCAGGTGGCACAGAGTCAGTGCCACCTTCAGCCCAGGGTCCAGGCTGGGCCGGAAGTTGGTGTTTGCCTTGGTCAACCTGGGTCTCAGCCGCTCCACAACTTCGTCAAACATGGCTGGAGGCATCCTCATGAAGTCCTGGAATGCACGAGTGTCTTTGTTCCTCAGCTCCACCATCAGCTTGTTATATACAGTCCATACTCTGCTCTTCTGGCGATCCATCTTCGGACCCAGACACTTCTTGGCTGCCTCCTTTTCTTCGCGTAGAACAGGTGAAAGAGCCTGTAGATGGCTTTGCACTGTTGTAGAACGATGGTGGCTACCAAAAGGAGTGTGTGATGATCCATGGTGGAGATAACTGGATGCTATGGAAGAGCAAGAGCAAGAGCAAGAGCAAGGCTGAAGATGTCTGCACCGCAGGGCTGCTGGACTGAAAGTGAGATCCAGGTGAGCTCCTCCCCCTTTGTGTAGGAAATATAGGTTTCCCGCTAGATGTCCTTTTGCATCCTCTAGACATCCTGCAGACATCCTAAATATCTGAGATAGGTCCCCTCTGCGAACGTTTTTTCCGTTTTAATGCTTTGTATGCGAGCTGCATCCGCTTTCATCCTTTCTGCGTCCGTGCTACTAACGCTTTGTGTCCATTCTGCGTCTGTTTCGCTTCCTCCCTGTGTCAGTTTTCCGCTAGAGCGGATTTGAGTTGCGCGGATGCGCAGCGTATGCCTCGCGGATATAGCGGATGCGTAACGGATGACTACGGATGTAGAACGGGTGTTCCCCGTATGCGTTGCGGATGCAGAATGGACGCATTGGATACATTTTCTGCTCAAAAAGTTTTGTGCAGCTCAAAACTTTTTGAGCGGATGAAATGTCAATAGACGGATGCTGGACAGATAGAGAGGATGAAAAACGGACGCAGTGAGTACAGAACGGAAGCATCGCGTTAACCAATGGATGGCAAGTGTTTCTCTCCATTTTACATCCTCTTTCCATCCGTTGGTGCTGTGTGACAGGGGCTTCAGAAGCAACCATATTTTCTTTTTTCAATTAAATTCAAATTAAATCAATAATAGTTTTTTGTCTAAGAACTAGTCATCAGTTGTCTGCTTTCCAGAGTAGAAAGAGCAATGACATAGGATTTATTTATTAATTTTACAAATTAATAAATTTTATCCAGCAAGTCTGGATTAAATAACACATCAATAACACAATGTAAATGTCACAAGGCAACAGGGAATTGAAAAAACGTGATTCCTTGCAAAATTGTATCATAACACAGAACAAAAGGATTGGGGTAACTGCCGGAATCCTGACATCTATCCTTCTGGGGTGACAACAGGGTCTTCAATACTTCTAAAAAGCCAACCAAGCCAGGACCTCTCAGGTGGAAGGAATGTTGCTGTTACAGTGGACAGGAACCACAATAGAGAAGGCATCCATGTGTGGTCAACTAGATGGCACTGTTTCATCTTGTTCATTCATGTGGGGTGCATGAGTTAAGAGACCTGGGAGCAAACCTACTATGCCAGATCTGGGGATATGGGATGGACAGAAACTATTGGAGATAGGTAGTCTTGCAAGTCACCTGTCCTTGTGCATGTACTGTAGGACTTTAAAAGTGATAACCAGAACCTTGAATTACACCCAGAAACTTACTAGGAGGCAACAACATTCATGTGCAAAGACTCATAAGTCATTTACTCCCCAAAATTATATATTCCAACTTTTAATAATGGCAAGATAGAAAATATAAGCAATTTCAAATTTCCACACATTCAAAAGGGGGAAGATAAATCCAGAAGAATCTGATCTTAGATCCCTTAAAGCTTTCAAGGGTTAAGCTTCTGTCAACTGAGTCTGGAGATACAGTCAACATTCATAGTTAGTATTATATTAAAATTGCAATGCCTGAAAAGGGCGTTGGTACTTACCTGACACGCCCGTTCTCTTTGAGCTGTGAAGAACATCCAGTAGTGGGAGGTGCTTCAGTCTCTGCATGTCTAGGCTGGGCTTAATTTGTGGAACGCTCCTCCTCCTCCAGGGGACTCCTCCCCAGCATTCCCCAGTTTTGATGAAAACGAGAGAAATTGAGGCCTTTGTCCTCAATGCCCTAACAATTTGTTGGCCGAAACAGGGCCCTAACAGATGAAAAAAGGGTGGGGCTGGATGCTTTTCACAGCTGAAAGAGAATAAGCGTGTCAGGTAAGTACCAATGCCCTTTCTCCCATGAGCTGTTCAGAGCATCCAGTAGTGGGACATACCAAAGCTTGGCCTGTCCTACGGGAGGGACTCTGTCTGGCCTGGAATCCCCTCCTGGTCCCTGTGGACCCGTTGCAGAAGTCTTCTGCCAAAGGAGGCCTCAGCAGATGCAAACACATCTATTTTAAAATGCCTAATGAATGGCGACGGAGAGGCCCAGGTTGCCCTCAACAAATTTTAGTTATTGGTGCCAGTGTGGCCCACACAGCTGATGTTGTGGCGCTCCTCGTTGAATGAGCTGTGATGCCCCTGGGCACCTGCAGTAATTGAGTCTGATACGCCCTCGCTATCGCGGCCTGTAGCCAACGGCCTATTGTAGAAGATGAGACCTTGCATCCCTGAGTGTTGGGCTGAAATGATACAAATAAGCTTCCGTTTTTCTGAAAGTTGCTGTACGGTTAATACATATTCGCAATGCTCGCCTCACATCAAGCCTATGCCATTGTAGTTCCAGCCCGTGGGATGGTCTAGAACAAAAATTAGGAAGTATCAGCTCTTATGCCCTATGAAAGGCCAATTTAATTTTGGGTATAAACGTAGGATCAGGATGAAGGACCACCCGGTCAGAATGGAAAACACAAAGATCTTGTCTGATAGACAAAGCTGCAAGTTCCGAAATACGATGAGCAGAAGTGATCGCTACAAGGAAAACTACTTTATATGTCAGAAATTGGAGACATGACAATTTCAAGGGTTCAAAAGGGCCCTTAGTGAGTGCGACGAGGACCTTGTTAAGGTCCCAGGTGGGATAATGGTGTATCGCTGGAGTGTGTAAATTTGTGACTCCTCGAAGGAAACTCTGTATGTGTGGGTGATGGGAAAGAGATAGTAGACCTTCACAAGTGAGAACTGACGCTAAGGCTGCCACCTGTCTTTTCAACGTATTAGGTGATAATCCCTTGTCAAGTCCCTCTTGCAAGAACTCAAGGATTTGAGCCACAGATGGAGAGATGGGATCAATTCGAGACTTGGTATACCATTTGCAGAAACTGGACCATGTGGCATTATAAATGCGAGTTGTTGAGGGGCATCTGGCAGTTTGGATGGTGGCGATAGCTCTGTTGGAAAACTTTTCGCTCTTCAGACAACTCCGCTCAACCTCCAGATGATCAGGTGCAACCATTGAGGGTCCGGATGTTGAAGGGGTCCCTGGGTTAGCAAGACCCTGTCTGGTGGAATTCTCCATAGTGTTGATACGGATAAACTGCGTAAGTCTGCAAGCCATGGCTATCTGGGCCAGTAAGGAGCTACAAGAAGCAGCTCCGCCCTCTCATCTAGCAGTTTCTGGATTACCTTGGGAAGCAGTGGAAGTGGCAGGAATGCATACAGAAGACCCGGGGGCCAACGACAGCGGAGCAAATTGAAGTTCTCCTCTCCTTGCAAGGGGTACCTGGAAAAAAATCTCAGGACCTGAGCGTTGAGGGGGGAAGCGAACAGGTCTACCACTGGCTGTCCAAATGTCCTGACCACCTCTTGAAACAGGGTCAGATGGAGGCGCCACTCCGATTGATTGATCGTGGCCCTGCTAAGCCAATCTGCTTGTGTATTTGACAGGCCTGAAATGTGCTCTGCTCTGATGGAAAGTAGGTTGCTCTCCACCCAACAACACAAGCGCTCTGCTTTCCGCATGATATGTTTTGACTGTGTGCTCCTGTTTATGTGAGCTTTGGCTGTTACGTTGTTGGTCAATATTAGTATGTGCTGATTGCGTACCTGTGGAAGGAAGCGGCGGAGAGCCAGTTGTACTGCTCAAAGCTCCAGCCAGTTTATGCTGCACGACTGTTCCATGGCGGACCAGCAGCCTTGGGTTGTGAGCGATTGAACATGTGCTCCCCATCCAAACAGGCTGGCATCAGTGGTGATGGTAAGTCTGTGTGGCTCTTTGAAAAGGCAGCCTCTGTTGATGACTGGTCTGGTCCACCAGAGGACAGAAATGAGGACCTTTGATGGTATGTTGACCTTGTATTTGGCGTTGCTTCGGCTGGATCGCTGATACGGGAGCAGGAACCACTGGAGGGTTCTAGTGTGGAGCCAGGCCCAAGGTATGATAGATATACATGAGATCATCTTGCCTAACAATTTTGATAGTTCTGCTAGAGTCACCCTCTTAAGACCCCTGATCTCCTTAACTAATTGCTGAATGCTGTTTAGTCTATCTGGTGACAGGTGAACTTTGCCTTCCACCGTATCTATGACTGCCACCAGATGGGTTAACTGAGTCGATGGTGCTAAATGATTTTTTTTTCCAATTTATTGAAAACCCGTGTTGTTGTAGGGATTGTAATGTGTTCTGAGTATCTCTGAATGCTTGATGATTGGAAGATGACAAAATCAAGATGTCATCAAGACATGGAGTCGTACGGGAATATCACGGAGATGAGCAGCTAATGCTGGGAGAACCTTCTTGAACGTCCTGGGGTAGAAGCTAGTCCAAAAGGAAGGACCACATATTCGAAATGGTGGTTATTATAACAGAATCTCAGAAATTTATAGTGGGAAGGCTGAATTGCAATGTGTAGGTATGCCTCTGTCAGATCTATGGACGGAGGGACGTCACCTTTTCTAATGAAAAGTAAGATAGATTGTAGGGTGTGCATTTTAAACTTGCGATATACTGAGAAATGGTTGAGAAGTTTCAGATCCAATATTGCTCTCCACCCCCCTCCGAAATTTTTGGAACAATAAAAAGATGTGAATAGAAACCCCGTCCTCATTGGTTGGTGGCTACTGGTTGGATGGCTCGTATGTCCAGTAGGTGTTGGATAACTTTTTCCATGAGATTACGTTTAATCGGAACTCTGGAGAGAGGGCATGACATGAAAAAATCTGGGGGAGTGGATTGAAACTCCAGTGCAAGGCCAAATCTGATCGTGTCTCTGACCCAGGAATCAGAGGTTGAGGAGTCCCATTGGTCCATGAATAATTTAAGGCATCCGCCAATGGGGGTCGGGTCCAGGGAGTTATCTTGGACGCCAAAAGGACCTGTTTCCTGCTCCCTGAAAGGATCTCTTGAATTGACCACCCCTTCTGCTCCTATCCCCGAAGTCGGACCTGTCTGGCTGTTGCCCTGGTCTGAATGATGGGGGTCTCTGGTATCTGGGTGAAAAGGGTCCCTGGTAAAAGGACTGAAACAATCCCTTCCGAAAGGACTGAGGGTTTCTAGAATCTGACTTCCGAAAAAGGGAAGAAGAATTTTCTTTTTGTTTCGGGTTTCAATTAGTAGCGGATCAAGGGAAGGGCCAAACAGTCTGTCCCCCACAATAGGAGATGAAGCCAGCTTGCATTTGTGCTTAAAGTCCGCCTGCCAATGTTTTAACCACAGTAAGTGTTGTGCTGTGACATGTGAAGTCATGGTCCTGGCTGAAAACTTGACTGCATGATAAGTTGCGTCAGCTGAGAATTCAGTGGCTTCTATAAGTTTAGCAATATCTTAGTGCGCTCTCAGGTTGGAATTAGGGACATGTCCCTGTCAGAGGTGGAGCAATCTGAGAGAAGAATGGATAAAGGAGGTAGCCGTGGCTGCTCTGATGGCCCACGCATCAGACTGATGGGCCCTGTGTAGGGCTAGCTTGGCTCGTTTTTCCTCTGGCTTTAATGCCTCCAGAGCTTCACTGGGAATGGAGGAGGACGCTAATCCCATTATAGGTTCATCTACCTCGGGAGTATTCAACAATTTTGAGAAATCAGGGGCCAAATTAAAATATTTCCTGTCATATCCAGTGGGGGCTGGTACACAGCTTCAGAAGCCCACTGTTTCTGTACCAGGTCTGAAAACATGGGAGGAACTGGGATCACCTCTACCTCAAGTATTGGTTGGTTGAAAATTAGATCTTCTGGTCCCTCTTCTGAAGGAGCTGGAGTGGTAGAAGGGGTCGACTTGTTTAGGCGTGCAATGTTTTTTGCCTTAAACAAGAGAGATCTGAAAAGTTGTGGGCGGAATAAGCCTAGTAAATACAGGTTGGTCAGGAACAAGGCCCTCATCCTCAGACATTCCCCTTTCTAAGGGGTCTGCTTCTGACAGGGGGTCGCTGTCATGTATTGATCCTGATTCAATCTGTTTCATTTGATCCATTTGATCCATTTGTTCTTCTTCCTCCTCCTCCTCAGTCCACCCTTGGAGGAGGACTTCCCCTTGTAAATGTACCTGGGTATAGTGCTGTTCCGACCTGGTCAACGACCTCAGCAATTGGGAATCATAATCAGCGGTTACAGGATGTTCCCTGGTCAGAACTGCGTGTTGAAGACCTGCTGCAATTTCCTGGCAGATTGCCAGCTCCATCCAGGCCTTCATCCTCTCTGGAACTTCCTCTGGAAGAATGTTGTCCTGATGAAGACTGGCAGCCATCGGAGTGAATGTAGCTTCGGGAGCCCTTCGCATGGTCAGTGTCCCAGGTATTTGGGCCTGTTGGCTTTGGGGAGCCAAGCTGCACTTGAATGAGAGGGAGAGATCTAGAGGAAGAGGAGGGTGGGAAGAGGTGACAGACCTGGACCTGGAGAAGTCCTGTGAGACCTTGTGCACCTCCCATGTGCACTTATCTATCTGTTTTTGTAAAGCTTTATGGCGCCTGATGGCATCCCTTTCTGAAGTTTTAGAATTCCCTTTAGCCTGCTTAGGTTTGTGCTGAAATTTGGCTTTGACCTTCAAGGATGAGGTCTGCAACCATCTGCCATTTCAATTGAAGTAGGAAATTGGAATTGCAGTGTGCTTGTTATACAATGCAATACTGTGAAGGCGGTTGGCACGCCCAGGGGCCTGATCTGAGGACAGACCGGTTGCCCTGATGATGTTTTTATTGCCCCCTCTTTTTTTCAAAAAAAAATAAAAATACCTATCTATAATGTGTCTATCTCAGTCATAATAATTTATTGATATTAAAATATTATACCAAATAGATGATGATGATGATTATTATATTGTATAACACTAATGTATGTGTGTGTGTGTGTGTGTGTATGTGTGTGTGTGTGTGTGTGTATGCTGTTCAGCTTCCTTTGGTTATTATCCCACGTCATTGTAGTGCTTTTAAAGTTGTAGCAACGTTTCAGCAGAATCTCATCTGCCATCATCAGGCTTCTGTATGGATGTGGGTCTCACAGCTTTTGGTTTTAAATTTGAGGCTGGCCTATCCTGATTGGTTGGGAGTCTTGGTCTGTGTTTATTGGACTTGGAGTCCAATCCATACAGAAGCCTAATGATGGCAGATGAGATTCTGCTGAAACGTTGCTACAACTTTAACAGCACTACAATGACGTGGGATAATAGCCGAGGGAAGCTAAACAGCACATGCACACACACACACACACACACACACACACACACACACACATATGGGGATCTTTAGTTATTCGGGTTTTCTCCCGCGTAGAATTGGAAGTATCTAGGCAACGTTTCGATGAAGTCTCATTCATCATCTTCAGGCTTGTTTCTTCAGCTCTGTGCTCCCCAGAGTAACTTACTCTGAGAAGCACAGAGCTGAAGAAACAAGCCTGAAGATGATGAATGAGACTTCATCGAAACGTTGCCTAGATACTTCTAATTCTATGCGGGAGAAAACCCGAATAACCAAAGATCCACATACAAATACTCGCGAAAACCTCAGAAAACATATATATATATATATATATGCTGTTTAGCTTCCCTCGGGTATTATCCCACGTCATTGTAGTGCTTTTAAAGTTGTAGTAATGTTTCAGCAGAATCTCATCTGCCATCATCAGGCTTCTGTATTGAGTTCATATGTGGGTCAGGCTATGACAGCCGTTAGTTTTAAATTTGAGGCTAGCCTACTGTTGTCCCAGGATGGTTTTTTCTAAATCCTGATTGGTTGGGAGTCTTGGTCTGTGTTTATTGGTCTTGGAGTTTGTTTGATTGGTGCTTCCGGTTTATTCTGTCCGTTTTGTGGCTTTGATTGGCTGGCAACACTGTGTTCCTGTGTTGGAGGCTTTCAGTGCAGCTTGTCTTTGTGTAAAAGGATGGCTATCATCTATGAGGAAGCAAGGTTTCATCTGGGTGCCTGATTGGGGTGTGTTTGAGCTGGAGGTATCAGAGGGAGTCTGTTTGTGCCCAGGTGTTTGCCTGGCTTATGGTGTGGAGATCTTTCTATTTGAGAGTCCAGGCTTCCAAATGATTGACAGTCTGGTAGAATCATCTCTTCCATTCATGCTTTAGGTCTTTTTTTCAATCTCTATGGCTTCTCTGATGATTCTGTGGCTGGGGTTTTCTATAGTGGCTAGGATTTTGGTGCCATTGAAGTTGATGTTATGACCTGTGGTTTTCATGTGTTGGACTAGTGAGGAGGTGTGTTCCAGCTTTTTTACTGCATTTTTGTGTTCATCCAGGCAGGTACTTATTCTTCTATTGGTCTGTCCAATGTATGTGGCCGGGCATGATGCACAGGGAACTTCGTATATGCCTTGGTTTTCCAGGTCAATTTTATCTTTGGGGTTTCTAAGGATGGCTGCTATTTTTTTGTCTGTTTTGAAGGCAGTCTTGATGTGATGCCCGTGTAGTATCTTACTGATTTTGTCTGTAGTACCTCTTATGTAGGGCAGGACAGCTGTTCCATAGGTCTGTTGATCTTCTAGGTCTCTGTTATGTCTTGGTGTGTTTTTGTGGATTAAGCTGGTGATTTTGTTTTTGTGGAAGCCGTTGGCTGTCAATACTTTAGTCAGGGTGCATAGTTCAGTCTTTATATGCATCTTGTCTGCCAGGCATTTGGCTCTGGTGATTAGTGTTTTGGCCACAGAATTTATCTGTGCTGGGTGGTGATGGGATTGGGCGTTGAGGTAGCGGTTGGTGTGTGTTTTCTTCTGGTATACAATTTGCTTGTATCTTTGTTCTTTGTATATGAAATATGTGTTGGTTAGGCAGTGTTCTGTTAGTTCCATGAGGTGTTTAGCTGGTTGGTATTTATTTTTGATGATTTCAAGAGTTTCTTTTATCGGGACTTGAGTGAATAGTGAAACCACGTCGAAACTTACAAGCAGATCTTCTTGTTCCACGTGTAGATCTTTGATCATTTCTAAGAAGTGGTATGAGTTTTGTACATATGAAGCTGAGGTTTCAGCATGGGGCTGTCATTGTTTTGCTAAGTGTTTAGCTAGGTTTTATAGTGGTGCTCCTTTGGAGCTGACTATGGGTCTGAGAGGTATTTCTTCTTTGTGTATGGATGTATACACATGGAACAAGAAGATCTGCTTGTAATTTTCAAAAGCAGTTGTACAGAGGGGATGCAGATCAGCGGCAAAGCCTCCTGCCGCTTTGCGGCATGAATTGGTGCTTCCCTGTAATACGAGTGATCTCTGACTGCCCGATGTTAAGGAGCCAGCATCGAGAGATCGCAATACGATTAGTGGGCTAAAGAATTCTAAAGACAAGCTGATTAACTTTCAAACCTGCTAGCAAGGAAATAATTTTTCCTGTTTTGGCCAAGGAAGAATCACAAGCACTGCCTATCTCTCACAAGGCTGAGCCAAAACTGGGGAACGCTGGGGAGGAGTCGCGTTCCAAAAATTAAGCCCAGCCTAGACGTGCAGAGACTGAAGCACCTCCCACTACTGGATGCTCTGAACATCTCATGGGAGAATCACTGTTTTACCGGTAACTGATTTTGCAGCCATGTGTGAGTCTACCTGCAGTATCTAGACATAATTTAAATGTGTTTTATTGAAATGACCATAATGTTATTTAATATGAAAAAAAAGTAAAAAAAATTTTGAAAAATAATCTTCCTTATATCTGAACATAGCAAGTGGACTTCATATTATTTGCTCATGCTATCAATTTAGTCAGGGTTTTGTGGAAGTTCTTGAGTATTATTTTTAAAAAGGCAAACACATGTGGATAAACAGATTATATAACCTCATCTTCTACACTCTTTATATTTTATTTTAATCAAAGACTGCCATAATCAGCAAACTTACATTGGGATGGCAAAGTGAATTTTCATCTTGGTATTTGATAGTAGTAGGAATAATTCCAGGCTTTACTTCTTTTTCAGTAACAGCAATACCAATGTTTGTCACTTCTGTAATTCCTGGTTCACTTTTGATATCAGCAGATTCTGTGACCTAAATGTATTCACAAAACAATCTTTATAGACAAACTAATTCTGCTATGAATCATTTGAGAATACCTCTGCCTTGTAGCAGATCTGCTGAACTTTCAAAAAATTAACCTGCTGAATCATCAGTTGCCATTTCTCTTTTGCGGTTTTGATCTTTTTGTCTCTCAAGAAGACTTTATGTTGTTTTTTTTAATATAATTGATTAACAGTTGAAGCTGTTCAATAGATGTGAAGGGGATCTGGCTACGACATCTGTCATCCCATTGATCACCAGAATTGAAATAAAAGTAAATAATATACAGGAGTACCTCATGCATTTATATATGTATCTCGAGTTTTACCCAAACAATTCAATAAAGGATGTGAGAAAGCAAGGGACTGCATGATGTCTGAAAAAACTGTGTCAAATAATGTGTGAAGAAAAGAACAGGAATTTCTTTTTCATTTTATCTTGGTTAATATGAAATTCTACTCTCAAGATAGTTCTGAACTGGGGACAAATTCTGGGATATTTCATAGCTGGAAAAGGAAAATCAAACTCCCCTCTTTGGCACATAAAATTAACCCTGTGTTTGTCTGAAAAATATATTTTATTGCAAAATATAAAGTACATTTCTCACATTTAAATACAGTGTCATATAATAAGTGGAATCTGTACTTGATTTTAAAATGGCCAGGGATTAGGATTACTACAGTGCTAGTAATACTGGTATAAACAATCAATGTCAATGATAGTTGCATTAATATACAGTTTCACCACAGGTTTTACGAGAATCCTATGGAAATAAAAAAAAATATTGAAAAATTACCTTTTTGACTTCTTTGCTTGATCTGAATGTCTGTGGAATAAAAGAGTCACTTTCAATTGCTTCAATTTCTTTGACTCGTTTTACTTGCTCAACAAGACTGGCTTGATCTATGGAAAAAGGTACAATGTCAATATTGTTCACCATCACTTTAAATATTGTACTGTGTAATATATTCCTAATGTATTTCTTCTGCTAAGAAAACAGAAAAGTCGAACATAAGCAATGGCGCTTCCAATGAGATTCTATTTGTAACTGACCAAGAAAACAACCATTTACATAAAACACACACAAGGTGACCTGCTAACCTCCCAATTAAATTTTATTAGTTTTAATGCCATCTCTCCTCTGAACAAAAGTAATTGGTTTGGAAGAGGAAGAAAACACATCTTCCAAGCTAAAGTAGGGGATATGTTGTTACCTGTTGTATCTAAAAGTGTCTGTATGAATACTGTATTCATGTACATTATTTTAACATTCTTATGCAACTTTTAAAATGAGTGTCCCCAATATTCTTGCAATTGGGAAACATTTGAAGAATTCCAGGGTAGAATATATGACATACAGATAGTATCTGTATCTCAGTACAGATAGAAATGAAATAATAAGGGCAAATAAAATATACTGAGTGCAACAACAAGATGCATCAGAATATATTCATAGAATGAAAATGTTGAAAGGGACAATTTAGACCAAAAAATCCAGTTCTCTACCAAATAGTATAGGAATTCCATTTACAGCATGTACTCTGATATACATGAGAATCCCAAAGAGAATTTATGAGAAAAAGCTTCTTCAGATGACAGGGGAACCCAAGGATGTGAGAAAGTTGGTGAGTTAGGAAAGGTCAATGCATAGCCTAAGGGTGTATGGTTGAGACAGAAGCTACGATTCATCATCTAGTCATCTCTTAAGCACTTTTCTTAAAAAATATCAGAATACCAAATTCTCCTTAATATGTTGAGTTGATATGGGGCTAAGCAACTCAATTCTACTAAGCAACTCAACTCAATTCTACTAAGCAACTCAATTCTACTACATTATTGATTCATATAAACAATGTATGCTAATTTGCTGATAAGTAGATTGAATTTTTCAGAATATAAATTTAAAGCTGCACTTTGTCAAATAATGGAAGAAATATTAACAAACTCCTTCCCATGCTATCATATTCTACAGCTGAAATATATTTGGCACTACAGTTCTAAGATATTGAATGATGTCCTCATTAGGTTGGAAATACTGTAATAGAAATCCTTAGATAATGAAAATCCATCTTGTTCAATGTTTCTACAAGTTGTCCTTTAGATCATATGGTGGCCTTTCTTTTTAAGTATGTTTACATATCACAGTTACAGTAAAATAAAGCATACATATGTACTCTTTCTCAACTGTATTCATGCATGTTGATTTTCAGATACCAATGAACCTATCACAATTTGTGTAGGAAGAAATGATGCAGTCCATATGTACCCTGTCAAATATTACCAATATTTTTACAATATAAAATCAAAATAGGAAACTATAAATAGACAAAGGCATGATTCAGATATTTGAAGTACTTCTAATGCAAGTGACAATTATAATCTGGGTACATGTTCCTCAAGGGAAATAGAATCACAGAATGTTTTCCTGAATTACTTCAACAACATTAACAGCATAAAAACAGACTGGAAGGAAATTGCATCCATTAGTCTACAATACTGTTGACAAACACATTATTGGTAGATAAAATGACTTCCATATAGTGTTTGTCAGATGTCAGTAGAAAGGATATATATTTCATAGCAAAATAAAAAATAATGGAGTCAGAAAGCTAAGAGGATACAGAAAAAAAATCAATACTAACTCATTGGACAGCAAATCCTTTCACTCTGAGCAGACGTTAAATATAGAACTATTTATATTGGTGACTGATGTATTGACACCATTTTTTCATACATAAATCATTTATTCTAGAAGAATTACAGTTGTGCTTGTTTCTAAATAAAATAAAATAGGAAAATATGAACATACAAAAAAAGATCCAACATACTTTTGTGAAGAGTTTGGTAATGCCTTGACCTGAGTCTTTAATTTCAATCACTCTGTTCAAACCACATGGCCTATATCTGTAGGTCATCACTACTCTATTGTAGATGAAAAGCTCTTGAAGGCAGCAGATGGCACTATATAACCAGTTAAATGAAAAGATTTATCCAACAGGATTAAGGGCCCTTATTTTTTGGATAAAAATGCACCTTACTTGCCTTTATGTGATTTGTTTTCATAAACCTAAAAGTCATAACCACTGTTTAATGGGCATGGTTTTCAGCTTTTTAATGGCTACTTGGCAGGAATTAGCATTTAAATGAATTTTAAACTGTCGGGGAAATTGAAAAATGATTAAAATATAAAAAGTATAAGGATATGTTAAAAACCCAAAATTTCTACATGCAATAAAAAACTAAGAAATGAGCATTTTATGATACAGTTTTATTTCGCTCCTATTACACAAAATTCTATACCAGAATATGCTGGTATCAAGGGTTTATTAATGAAATGTCATTAATAGCTAATGCCTTAAGCATTAAAACAAGTGCAACATACAAAGACATGTATGGTCCTGATGATGCAGCTGAATCACATAAAGAAAAAGAACTGATATAACAGGAGCATTATGGTATACTGTGTAGTTTAAACCTTATTCTATTCTATGGGTAAGGAAATCTGTATTTTAGGCTGAATGTGAACATGGATCCTCTGTAATATACAAGCAGTTACCATGCATTGAAAGGGAAATGCTTTTTAACGTGATGCAGGCTCAAATAAATTTGTTAGCACTCTTTTATAATTAAGGCTTTCAGATGTCAAGAATACACATATACATTTAGAACAGCATCATTTTCTATTATGTTGTTGCTGTTTCACAGCATTTGAAGAATAAGTTACACATTTTCACAATTCTTTCGATTTTAAGTACTAATAAAGGAGAATGTTCAGGGTTGAAGTGATGGGTCCTTGCTCTCCGAGCTTGGTTGTTTTCTTGCAAGAAAACATTTCATTACCCAAACTGGATAGCACTTATGGTGTTACCAAGTTTAGGTAATGAAATGTCTGGAAAAAAAAACAACCAAGCTCAGAGAGCACCAAAGACCCCTCAATTTTAGGCTTTGCATTCTCTCAGGACTCATTCTTCTGTATTTCTATTGAAAATAATGGAGTCACTGCATTTGTTAACTTTATTCAAACTACAAGCTTATTCAAGGTCACAAAATGATGTGGAAGAAAAAAGAGATCATGCTACTTCTGGAGCACGAAAAATCTACTTTGAGTATTTGGCCAATGATAAATCTTATAGACTTTGGAATGTAAACATGAAAAAGATAAATCCCTTTCTTGATCTCCCATTGCCTTTTGGGAAACTATGATAGGAATCTATATTACGAATCATAAAATCCTTAAAATTTCAAGATGTTTGCTGGTCCCACCCCCAAAAGAGTTAAAGTTACATAGCACTATGATCAATTCTGCTACTGCTGCTAGGTTTCCATTGTTGAGTTTTTATTGATGCATATTAAAATTCTACGGAAAGAAAGCTGCATATTTCTCAGGAACTTGCCAGTGAATGTTGTCTGCCAGTCATCTCCAAACACCCAATAACTACGTACAACCAGCCTGTCAAGAGAGCTAATGCAGACATCGTGGGGCACATCACATTTGCTATTGTGGTTTATATCAGATATACTCAGCTGTTTTTTTTCTCAACACACAAAAGCATGATATGTAATTCAATGCTCAATTTACCCCTGTCTCGTAGGAGATTCCCCCCCTTCCACTAATTGATAGAAATTAAGCCATTAATCAAGCCACTAGCCATCATTCAAACCAGAGAAGATGAATACAAACTTTCATCATAACCACCTTCCCCATTTTAGTGTTCATTAGCATTAATTTTTAATGTAATTATGCTATTCTTTTACACTGAGCTCATAAATTACTGCTCTTTTGTTGCTTGCTAGCCTTGTAAAATCCAGGGTAATGCTTTGTGCTCTATTCTTAAAGACAATTACTAGCTACTTCTATCTTTTATATCTATATAATAAAAAACTTTATATAGTAAGTTCACCTAGCATAGATATGCTTATAAATACAATATATACACCATGCTCATAACACAAAGATTCTACCATTGATGTAGTGTTATCCTCCTCATAGCTTGTACTGTTGGTACTGTGGAAGGGAGTGTTGAGTGATCAGGCACTTTTTGATTAAGTTGTGTGGGTATCCATTTTGTTGGAGGATATTGTAAAGATGGTCAGTTTCCTTTTTCTGATATTCTGGGTTATTGCACTCCATTGGTGCTCATCTGAATAACACAGTTTGCCTTGTGGAAATGAGATTTTTACTTTGGTAATGAAGAAGTTAATTAGTGTGAGTTGTTTTTAGAAAGCGATGAAAAGAATAACACTACAATACCTCAAAAACCTCTCAGAAACAAGCAACAGATTGTGTTAACAAACACACAGAGCTCTGCTTTTCTGTTCTACATCGTGACTGTTATGGCCACTACTCTGCATATAGATGCCTTTTTTCTTGAGCTATTAGGTCTTTTGGCTTACTTAATATATTTTTGAGGGCTTTAATTGATTTCTGTGCTATCTGCCCAGCTTCTTGAGAAATACATTCTCAACTCTCATACAACTCCTTTCATAGCCACCGTTGCATCTGGCTTATTTAAGAATATCTGCCAATGATAGTACCTCTATAGAAAGCAACACACCAACTGAAGATCTTAACAGAATACAGAGTTGGAAGGAACCTTAAAGGTCTTCTAGTCCAACCCTCAGTTCAAGCAGGAATCCTATACCATTTCAGACAAATGGCTGTCCAATCTCTTCTTTAAAACTTCCTTCCTACTTTTTCCTTGGCCTTTTGGTCTGTGACTTCAGTGGCTGACCAAACCTCTTTGGTATTTGGCTGTTGTGGGTTGAACCTGTTTTGTTGTCATTTACAACTTGACTCTGGACAAAAACCTATTGCTTGTTTGTAATTTCTAGATCGTGTGTGCATCTGCACAGCCAACTCTTTATCTGTCTTTGTAATTGACTGCAGGACTACTCAATGACAAATCACCTGAAAACTGAACCAATGAGTTTCCTCAACCAGAAGCAGTGCAGTGACAGATATCCAAATCCTACCATGAGAATTTAAATTATTCAAAGATTAATGTGGACAATGAACTTAACCATTGGTCTACCGTAGATGTAACAATGTTTTTGTATGGGGGATAAATTTGAAACTGAGATTATGTGGTTGGTATATTCACAAATTTCACGGTGGAGATGGCCAGTTACACAACCTCTATGGTTAGTCCTTGACATACGACCTTTGTTTAATGATGGTCCAGAATTATGATAGCATTGGAAAGGGTGTTTTATGGCCTGGAAAGCATTTCTTCAAATTGTAGAGTGTTGCACCTCCACAAATGTTGTGGTCACAAGATTATGGTCTGGTAACTTTACAACCAGTTCACACTTACAACAGGTTGGCAAACATCCCATGACCATGTAGTCACCATTTGCAATCTTTACGAGCTTCCTCTTGAGGATTGACAGCAGTGAAAGTTGCAAATTACTGCCACCTACGAACAGGACTCTCTCTCATCTCTGGAGGCTGGCTGAAAGAGCTGCCGTCCAAAGAAGAGCTGAACTCCTTTGGCAGGGTGCAGAAACAAAGCCAAAATACTTTCAGCTCTGTTCCTGTGTTGTATCAAATGAGTTCCCTTCCATGCCATGAGCAAAGAGCAGATTCAGCCAAGTAAGGTAAGGAATGTGGGGTGCATCTGTGAATATTTCTTTGCACAGGAGCTAAAAATCCTGTTTGGATTTCAGCAGGGAATATTTCCAGCTCCTGAGCAGATCCTCTTTGGATCTCCTCCACCTCACTGTGCTCCTTACCTGGGACTCTGTTTAACAACCTGTACAGTCACTTAATGACTGCAATTGGGAGTGCCAGGATTACAGTTGTTGAGCAAAATAAACTGTGTGCAGCCACACCATGTCTCATTTAACTACCACTTCGCTCAATGAAGGAGATACCAGTCCTAATTGTGGTTATGATTGAAGGACTATCTGTACATATTAGAAAGTTAACTAACTAACTGCTGTCCCAGAAGACAAATAAGCAATGGGTGGAAATTAATCAAAGAGAGAACCAACCTAGAAATAAGGAGAAATTTCCTGATAATTAGAACAATTAATCAGTGGGAAGGCTTACCTTCAGAAGTTGTGGAAGTTTTGAATCTTTAGCACTGGAGGTTTGTAAGAAGAGATTGGACAATCATTTATTTGAAATGATGTAGGTCTTCTGCTTGTACAGGGGTTTAGATTATAGAAGACTCCAAGTCCCTTTCAACTCTATTATTCTGTTCAATATATTTCAGATTACAATGCTATTTTAATTTTAATCCTAGAATTGAGTCTACACCCCATGCTTTGTAAAAAAAAAAAAAAATCTGCTATTTTCAGTGATAAGCTCCAGGATGGTTTTTTTTAATAAAGACAATGTATTTTATATTGAGTTTGGGGAACCTATTTAACTTTCAAATATGTTACATAATGTTGCACTTGCCTAGTACAGTGCTGAATTTATAGAAAATGGTTTCTGGCAGTGATCAGCTAATAGGTTTTTTAAAAAAACCTGAATTGATTATTCACTGACAGTAGCTCAACTCACTATTGCAAATGCATCAACTATGTAATAAGGAACTATTATGATCATTGATTTTCTGAATCCAATTGATAGCTAGCAGGCTAAAGCTACACACTGATATTTGTATAACTAATACCCCAAACCTAACACTTTTGACATAAAAATCCCAATACACCAAAAATGGTGTAAATAAATGGAAGTTTAAAACCTTACTCTCAGAAACCCAATATAGAGTTATGACAGATTGTAGTTTGAAATATTCCACACATGTATCTATTTAGGAAATAATCACGGATATATGTAGATTAAAAAAAAAACATACTGGCTTATTTAAGGTCCAAAAACTGAGGAAATGGAGCCTGAAAATGTAAATAGGAAGAAGCTCTACTCCAGAGGTGGTATTCATCAGGTTCTGACCATTTCTGGAGAACTGGTCGTGGAAATTTTGAGCAGTTCGGAATACCACCTCTGACTGCCCTGCCCCTATCTATTATCTGCCTCCCAAGTCCCAGCTGATCAGCTAGGTCTTCTTTTGTTGCCCTGCACAGGAGAATGGAGCTGGAAAGCAGGTTAGGGGGGTGGGGAAGGAATGGGATTTTATAGTATCTTCCGCTAGACTGGAGAAGGAATGGAGATTTTGCAATATCCTTTCCCTGGAGTGGGGTGGGAATGGAGATTTTACAGTAGCCTTCCCCTGCCACGCCCACCAAGCCACACCCACAGAACGGTAGTAAAATTTTTGAATCCCACCACTGTTCTACTCTATGAACCAAACTCCTTAGTATCCAGATATTTATCTTTATTTTATTAAAAATAATCAACTTCTAGGAAATTACAAAGGTTATCTATCTGAGAAATGAATTATTGTTTTTGATAATAATGGCATACTCTTTATAAGCCTCCCAGAGTTGCCTATTTGAGATGGTGCCATATAAATTTAAATAAATAAACAAACAAACAATAAAAGAATCCTCAAATAATATTGGTGGAAATAAATTGTGTATATTATTCATTTAAATACGGAAGATGAATTTAAGCTAAGAGTCATTTGGAGCCAGACAGCATCAAATAGAAGGAAAGCAGGAAAGCATAAAACAAGTTATTTATTTAAGTACATACATTTCTAGGAAAGCTTTTTAAAATAATAAGTGACATATATGTATTTTTCTCCATTCTTTGTTGATAGAAAAAATATTATTTTCCTTCTCACTAAATGTTACCATAACATTTATTTAACAGAAACTCTAATATTTGTATTGTAAATAACCTGACAATCAAATTTTAAAAATTATATAATCATAAACCTTGATTTAAAAAGTGTGTGCAATTTTGTCATTTGAATCAATACACATTAAATTTCTCATTTGCAATAACAGCTATATTTGCAAAAGCTTTTTCCAATACATGCTGTCCTTTATTTTGCTAACAGTATGTAATTAATAATCTTTTCATTGAGAAATTGAAAAATGGAATCTGATTTCCATGTTATTTTATATTTCAATTTATAAAGGGAACCAAAGAACTAATAATTTTTTTTAATAAAAAAAAAAGTGTACCAGAATGAGCCACTGGAATCCTTGATTTCTTTCTGATTAACAAATTATGCATACTACTAACAGATGGCAAACTAATTTTTATCTTCAGTACAAGTAAGGAAGAATTTTTGTTTAATTTCTTTATGATTTTATCTTTATTATTATGTCTTCTTGTGCTGTAGTAGAATTTTTGTATCAAATTGCATTAAATTCTACCAGTGTATAAATGTAATAAAATTATTCATTCTCTAAAATACACTGCAAATGAACAATAGTGAAATTGGTAAGTAGGTTCTATTTAATAATGGGAGATACAAGCAGTATATTTCATTCTCTTGACCTTTTCTGATCAATAGGGCCCAATATTAAAGACACATCTCATTTTTATAACTGCAAAACTGAAAACATCATTTAAGAAATAGCAGAGATTTTGTAATAAATTGCTATTCTGGTATTATTTATTCTATTAAAATGAACCTAAGTTCCACAATTTTATTACACAAACTGGAGTAACTCTCTTCATGTGATCCTAGAATCCCAACTATGATATTGTTTAGATGTGGTAGATATGATTTAGTTACTCATGTTCAGCTTTCAGAACTGGAGAGAATGCCATTGACAAGCGGACACTAGTCAGCCATAATGATGAACAATCTGTTGTTGTCCTACATTGTCCTTTAAAGCCCTACTTGGTCAGGAAGCAAATCAAATGTATTTGACCAGGGACTGTATGTGTAGGATTGTGGAAATTACCTTGGGGAAAATAACTAAAAATGTTACAAAAAACATAAAGTACAGAAACATGCCTTAATCTCTGGGAACAGAGGGAATATTAGGAAGATACTCAGGCTGACTCCTTTCTGACCTCCTGAGGTATGAGAGGGAAGGATATAAAAAACACAATCAGAGTTGCAATGTACTGTTACCATACGCCACAACATCTCAATAAAACATACAATAGTCCTTGTTTTGAACAAGCTCAAAGCCAGGAGCACCTGAAACAACATGAAATAGTTGGATCTATATGGGTGTAGACCAACAATTTGGGCAGCGACCACTAGTTAAATTCTAGGATAATGTTTAATGTTCTCCCTCTTAAATTTTTAAATGCATTGTGGCATTTGTCTATTTTGATTTGCTTCTAATTAAAACTGATGCTGAGATTGTTTTTTTTAAGTTGCTGGATTTTTAATTTATTTTATACTATCGTTTTGTGAAATTGGCTGGTTTGAACTGTATATATTTTTAAAGTTTGCTTTGGAAAAAATGTTTGAAAAATGAATGATTTTGATGATTATAATTAAAAGTTATATTGAAGACAAATATTCTTGTTATTAGGAGATAGATGATGAAGGAACACCCTGTTATAAGCTCTATCTACTATTTTCTTAAATTTAATTTAAAATTAAACTATTTGGCTTTATTTTATCAGCTTTTGCAATAGCTACATACAGTTTTATTACTGGCTGATAACTTTATACTTCTCCATGTGAGAAAAGATCATATAATAGGAAAAAGAAAGAATTGGAAAAGAATAAACTCTGACATTGTTTAAATTCTAAGCTATAAAACTGATTATTTAAGAAGAGGAATAATAGTGTAAATAATAATATAAAAAAATCAATCAAATCAAAACATCAATATAAAAAAAATCTGTCAATTTTTACAATGATGAAACTGAGTAAATTATGCTTAAAGTAAATTTTGAGTAAATTTTGGTTATGTTACTTCTATAATACAGATATTTGGTTAAATCTCTTATATCATATTTATTACTATTATAAAATCATGGTAAAAGTATACATAACAATAATGTATATAATTCTCTACTGTTTGGAAATTCAATACCAGGTAGTTATTTCAGGTTCATAAAACAACACTGCAGGATCATGAAGTACATATATAGCTGGAGATGCTTAGATACTACTTGAACCTTTACAAAAAATTAATTGAATATATATATATACAGAATACATAAATCCTACAGTTCATACAAGGAATTTTATATACATATAATTTATACCCTTTTGTACAAGACTTTCTGCTGAATGTTTTGTTTTTCAAAATATAATATTTCTTTATTCAAAATGTAGGCGCTTTAGTTACTAGTATTTACAACAGTGTTTACAATTAATTATCTTTAATAAAGCATTAACTAAACCATGCAGAATCTAAAATTTAAATGGAGTTTTTTTAGTATATACACTCTAATATGATAAAGGCCTCACTGTTAGAGTTCAGGTCATTGTCATAACAATGAACTTTAATAAAACTAACTGAACATAAAGCATGACCTTTGGCAATACCTAATGAACTTAAGAGCATTTAAATATATTTTCTTAACATCGAGTACAGCACTCTGAGATATTATGGCTATCTGGGCATGACCTCATACACTAGAACTCTGCTGCACCATATTATCTTGCTCTCAGTCAATTAAATTAGGAAACAATGTGAACTTTCACTACTGAATGTAAAATAAAATGACACCTAACCTTGCTAAAGGTTTGGTATCCTGTTATAAAGGACTATCATTTTTAATAAAAAAAGCTATTCCAAAAATATATGGAAATGAAAATATCAGATAGAACAAATAAGGAAATGACTATAAGTAAAACAATTGAGTCTTGTTTCTGTTTTGAATAAGACATTTAACTAAGTCCTGCACTATAACTGATCATATATAAAGTTAAAACTTGTCAATAGTCCTTTTCTTGAGAATAATTTAGATTATCTTTAATAGGCGGCAGTTTAGAAGTTGTTTGTGTCAAATAAAGAAGTTTCTAGCTGCTGCACATAAAATAACATGAATTCTTTTATCAAACCATTTGATTAAAAGTTATTCAATATAAATGAATGCTGCATTTGAAAGACAGAAACTCTTTAAATCTTCATTTGGAACTTCCTAAAAATGTGCCCTTTCTAGAAAACAAGAAAATGATTCTGGTGAACATAAAAGATTACTTCATTTTCAAGAAGGGGATAAAGCCCAACAATGACCTTTATCGTATAAAATTGCAGGAAATAATTAGTATAAAAGTCCGAGTCCTCAATTCACTTTACAAATGGAAGTTACTGCTGCAAACTGTGCCACCTTCCTGACAAAATCAAAAGGAATAATTGGCTAAAACTCAAACCACTCCTGACCCAAAGTGTCTGTCTTTCTGTCTCCCTCCCTCCCTCTCTCGATTCCTTCTGCAATATGCATGCCCAGTGCAAGTAAAATTAATAGCGTTTATTGGCATGGTTTACATACTCTAACTTATATCCTATATCTAGAAGAAAGCTCTATTTTTACTTAGCTATATTTTTTACAAAATATTTTGATTAAATAATAAAACCTCTGAAATAAAAAGCACAAATATTAATTAATAATTAAAGAATCAGAATAGCAAAGTATATTCAATGGATATGATAGGTGTTTACTAAGTAGCATAGTACTTAATAACATTCCCTTTCTATCATACATAATTGCTTTATCTGAAAAACTGCATTAACATTTCATTTTTTTGTCACATACTTTCCCTTAACAGATTGTTGGAATGCTGTAATAAAGCTGGAAATACAGCAAACATCTGACAAAGTACCCATGACATTCTCAGTAGCAAACTATGGTAGTTAAGCAGGAGATGGATGTCATGATAATTAAGTAGATACATAGTTGGCTCAAAAATCATAATGAGCATACATCAGTGCTTCCTCATCAATTTAAAGAGAGTTATTCTAGGTTTCTGCAAGGATCAGTTCTTTTTATCATTGCTTTGGATAAAAAGTCAAACTGGTTTGTGGCTGATCCAAAATTAGATGGGATAACTAGAGCAGACAGAAATAAAAATTCAAAGCCATCTTGATAATTTAGTGAAAAGGTCTGAAAGTAACATAATTAAATTTAAGAGAGAGAAGTATAAAGTTCTTGTGTTAAGAAACCAAACTCAGAACTGCATTAGTACAGGGCAGAGGCTACCTCACTTGGTAATGCATTGGTGAGAGGGTAGTTCTTCAGTGGAGAAAAGATAATTAAATGGCTTTGAAGAAGTAGCAATCCTCCTCAAAGATCAGGATCTTAGATTGGGAATACTTCTTTGTCTAATTCTGTTATCTGAGGTACAAGGATTGCGGGAGAGAGCATTTCTTATTTAGCAAACAAATTGCATTTACTCCTCTACAGAGGTAGTTTAGCATTCCTTATACAACAATATTATGATTTTATTATTGCAACATGTCATATGAAACTGCCTTGGAAGACTGTTCAGAAATGTAGTACTCAAAATTTTAATTAGGTAACTCAGTGGAATGATATCTTGCCAGTTTTAAGAGATCTACACCAATTGTCAATTTATTTCCATAAACAATTTAAGGAGATAGTTTTAAAGTTCTTCATAGCAACATGAAACTCATTTACTGTAAGAACATCTGAATAATACTTTCTCAGACTGCCACTGCTACATTAGTGAGGCATCTTTCATTGGTGGAAATTGATGGGATTAATTACCCATCAAAGTAAATCAACTTTTAATGCATTATTCAAGAGGCTAAACTTTTTTTACACTGACATGTACCTCACAAACAATTTTGTTTTAAAATGTCATCTTCAGCTTATGCTCACTTCTGATGGCTACAAGGACATGCCATTTTGTTCTTGATATGAATGTAGAAGTGTTTTGTCATTGCTTTCTAATAGCGCATTTCTCTACATCAGTCTATCTAGCAGTCTTGGTATTCCAATGGCTTTCTAATCCAAATGACTAAGCTAGTCCTATTCACTATCTAAGCAATGATAGTTGCTAAGGGTATATATATTATACTGAATGAACCATGTTTTAAATATTGTATAGTCAAATTATTTTTGAAATCACAACAAATTTGAATTGTTCATCTACATTTTTATAATAGGTTGATTAAATTCTTATACAAATCTGTTCTAGATATGTTTTTCTAAAATATAATTTTAGTAATAAGTGTTAGAAAAAGCCTTAGTATTAGTCCATAGCAGAATATCTCCCGATCCGAGCCATATTTCTATCTCGAGGGAAGCAGCATTATTGTTCTTGTAAGTGATATATAAAATACATGAATGATTGATTGAAAAGAAATATTTGTGATTTCCTGAAATTAAATTTAGTAATTATGGATGATGTAATTTCCTGATATTAGAACAGACTTACTCATGCCAAAAGGTGCTTCTTTCCCACTTGGAGATTTAGCACTTCATACCATTGAAGAAAAATCAATGTAGTTTACAAAGTCTAAAGATTTTCCATTCTGGTCTTGACTTTATAGGAGGCAAGATTGATAGGAGGAGTATTTAAACCTGAAGTCTAGATGAATGGTCTTGTATTCTTTTATAGCAGCTCTCAACTGACAATTAAAAACTAAGTCTCGGCATTATTGCAGTCTCTCCTGCAGGATAACATATATTGTAAGAAAAACATCTTATCTCAGATATCACCTGTTTTAGTACTAAATCTGAGAGATCTTGACCATTACCAGTAATAGTATTACTCATTTTTGACTTAAGTATTATATTTATATTGTACAACTAATTCCTGGAATGTTTGAAAATTTCCTATTTGATTTCCTATTACATGAAATTTGATTTATAGTTTTAGTTACATTTAAAGGAAAAATTAAATGAAAGAATAATTTATATTTCATATTATTTTCATATTTTAGATCCATTAATCTAAATCTGTATGCATAGGAAAATTAGATGTCAGGAAGAAGGATGTGCTAGAATTTTTCTTCTTGGTAATACAAAAATCTTGTGAGGGATTCTTTTTAAAATAATATTTATGTATTATGAATGAGATTATTTATAAATCCTAACTTGCACTTGAAATTCAAGACAAACAAAACTCCAATTCTTATTTGTAAAATGAACCTAAAATTATTCTACTTCTTGAAGAATTAGAAGAAAATAATAAAAGTCCATGAATACTGATAATTACTAGAAACATCACATGTTCCAGACAGAAGACAAATAGATGACATATTAAATTGTTTCTATTAATATTCAAGTTCATATAGTAAACATTATTTTTATTTCAAGTGTGAAAGAATAATACAATATTAGTTCTTATCAGAAAACTGCTGTCTCCTCTGAAGAACAATTTCGTTAAATCAGGGGTGTCAAACTCAAGGCCTGTGGGATACTTAGATCTGGCCCGTGGGGCCAGCCTGGAAATAGCAAAGGACCGGCCCACAGTGCCTCTGCTAACAAAAACTGAATGGCACTGGCAGAGAGCTGCAGGAGACCGTCCAGGCTGAAAATGGGGTGTGGGGAACTGCACACAGTCCCTGGCTCCATTTTCGCTTGCAGAGAGCTATCAAAACAAATTAAAAACAAAACAAAAGGAGAAATGTTTCCTTTTTTGAATTTGAGAATGCAAGGGACAGGAAAGGAAAAAGGGAAAGAGAAAAGATCAAAAGAAAAAAGAAGGGAAAATAAGAAAAGAGGGGAAGGGAGAAGAAAGGAGAATGAACAGGGATGAAAAATAAGAAAAGCAGGGAAGGAAGGAAGGTAATTAGTTTATGAGAGTGAATGAGGGTTTCAGGGAAGTCCTGCCTTAGCACTTGGCCATCACAGGTGCCCCCAATATGAGTCCCATGTCACACTCACCATGGCAACCCCCACCCCTCTGAGATCAAAAACAATGCTGGTGCGGAAATGAAATCGAGTTTGACACCCCTGAGTTAAATCATCCTCATTGTGCATGCTCATTTATGTGGGGTTCATTTCTAAGCCTATACAATATGATGTTCTCCAACTATGTGCTTTGCGAATTGTTCATATAAATGGAACAGATTAAGCTGCCTTCATATATATTCAATCACATTTGTAGCCTTGATTTCTTCTCTTAATTTGTGACCAAGACATCATATTATCCCTTTCAGAGGTTGACCTCAGAATATTAGATTTTGCCAGATAGTTCTCTTGTACTAAACTGAGAGGAGATATTTATTCACCATGCCTTTTCATAGAAAAATCAGCTTTAAATTTGCCATGATGAAAAATCAATAAAGCAGTAATTGCTTGGCTTATCATTGTGTGGAGAAACAAATTGGGAAGTGAAGCTTAGCATCCACACAGATTTCAGTGAAACAAGGGGAGTTTCAGGATCACTAAGCTAGGAAAGGGAAAGATCTCTGAGCAATAATTAAATTTACTCATGCTGATTTTCTGCCAAATTTATTTCCCCAGTGTATATAAAATATTCTACAACTTACTAACTGGCATAACTAACCAATTCAACATATAAAAAACAAAATGCAAGCTGAAAAATTAAAACATTGGGGAACCTGTTTCAGTATTGTTTTATTAAATTTAGAAAAACAGGTCATTTATTTATATTTGATATTTGAGATGAGTTTAACAAGTGTATTTACTCTATATTCCAAATTCTTATATAACTTTCACATACCTATTCATTTCAGGTACCAAAAGAGAATTTTCAAGTATTTTAATTATTGCCTTGTTCAACTGAATTTTTTTCATGGGCAATTCAGTTTTAATCAAGATATCATTTAATTGCATTATGAAGCATACACTAAAATCAACTGCTTACTTATATCATAACAGTAATCCAAAATAGCAATAGCACTTAGACTTATATACCGCTTTATAGTGCTCTACAGCCTTCTCAAAACAGTTTACAGGGTCAGAATATTGCCCCCAACAATCTGGGTCCTCATTTTACCCATCTTGGAAGGATGGAAGGCTGAGTCAACCTTGAGTTAGTGGAATACGATCTGCCAAATTGCAGTAGGAGTAGCTTGCAGTACTACACTCTAACCACTCTAACGAGGCTCCATTCCCATTCATCCATTCCTCCAAAATACTTAATATGATTAAATATGAATGCAAAAAACAAAATTATTCCCCTCAGTATTTATATTTCCGTTACTTATATTACTGCTATCATGACTGCATACTTTGAATTTGACTAATCTGATCTGATTTTTTTTAAAAAAAAAACCAGGATTACCAATAAAACTGTCATGAAATCGGACACTATCACATAAAGGCCCTGTCACACTGCCCAATGGATGCAAAACGTATGTAAAAAGGACACAACGGACGAGCAAAATGTTCCATCCGTTGTTATCCGCTCTCAAAAGGGCCAAAAATTTGCATAACCGGAGCGGATAACACGGAAAGGAACGGACGCGGGGAAGACGCAGGGCGGATGGAAAACGGATGCGGAAAAGAAGCCCAGCGGATGGAAGCGGATGGGAGCGGATGGCACATCCGCTAGGCTTCCGGGGGACCTCAGCAAAGCGGACGCGGAACGGATACAGCGGATGCACAGCGGATGCACAGCGGATGAAGCGGATGCAGAGCAGAAGCCTAGCGGAAATCTTGTGTTAATTGCACATGCGGGGATTTATTGCGTCAGCCCCGCGGATATAAAGGGAAGCAGCTCACACGTGGCCAGCATTCAGAGGAAAGACCTGCTGCCGGATAAATCGAGTCCTTGCCTGCCCTGCCTGCATGCCTGCCTGCAAGCCTTGCTGCAAGCCTTCCTGCCAGCCTGCCTCCAAGCCTGCCTCCCAGCCTCCTGGCCAGCCTCCCTGCCAGCCTTGCTCTCTGCCTGCCTGCCAGCCTTGCTGCCAGTCTGCCTTCCAGCCTCCCTGCCAGCCAGTCTGCCTGCCAGCCTTGGTGCCTGCCTGCCTTCCTGCATGCCTTCCTGCCAGCCTTGGTGCCAGCCTTCCTGCCTGCCAGCCTCCCTGCCAGCCAGCAACCCCACAACCATGGGGAAGAAGCGAAAGCCTCAGCAACCTGCCGCCATCCCTGGCAAGAGGGACAGGGCTACCCTCCCGCCCCCTGTCCCTGACTCTGCTTCTGCTGGGGCTTCTGCTGCTCGGGCTCGCTCTTCTGGTGCTGGAGGTTCTGCTGAAGCTGCTCCTGGCGGTGGTGCTTCTGCTGGTGCTTACTCTGCTGAAGCTGCTCCTGGCAGTGGTGCTTCTGCTGGTGCTTACTCTGCTGAAGCGGCTCCTGGTCCTGCTGGTCCTGCTCGTGCTCCTGGACTTGCTCGCACTGCTCGTACTGCTCGTGCTCCTGGTCTTGCTCGTCCTGCTCGTCCTGCTCGTGCTCCTGGTCCTGCTCGTGCTGGTGCTGGTGCTGGTGCTGCTGATCCTGCTGCTGCTGCTGATGATGATGATGATGATGATCCTGCTGGTGATGATGATGATGATGATGATGATCCTGCTGGTGATGATGATGATCCTGCTGCTGCTGCTGCTGCTGCTGGTGTAAAGGAGCAGCCCCTACTACCTGGGAGCCCCTCTGATGAGGGCCCATCTGGTCCTGCTAAAGGGAGGAAGAGGCGTATGCAGGGACGGGAGAGGAGGCAATACTTTATTGAGGAGGAACACGAGGATGAGGTGCTGGAGTGGCTGAGAGAGAACGACTATCTGTGGCAGAAGGGACACTGTCTCCACAGGGACACCAAGCAGAAGCAGGTTGCTTGGAGAGAGAGGGCGGAGAGTATGGGTTACACTTCGGAGGTGCTCCTCGGCTGTGGAAGCACATGCACACCTGGTACGGGAAGCTGCACCTGAAGAAATCTGGCCAGGCCACAGTTAAGCTGACGGACAGAGAGACCTACGTCATGGCCAGGTGCAGCTTCCTGGAGGGTGAGGTCCGCCACCGAGGAGCACCAGGAGCCCCTCTCACTACCCTCTCTCTCTGGCAGCCTGCTGAGAGCCAGTCCTCTTCCGGCCGAGAGTCAGTCCCTGTCTTCAGGCAGGTTTCTGTGGAGCGTGCCATGGCGGAGAACCCGCAGACAGCTGTTGTAACCATGGTGGAGTGCATGGAGGACTCCCTGGTGCGGTGGGAGAAAAGAGACCTCGCGTCCACCACAGCTGTAGCCGCATCCACCCCCCCCCCAGCTCCACCTCCACAGAAAGGTAGAGAGCCAGACAGCAGGAGGGTCAGAGCCACACTGTCCTCCTGGAGATCAGGGACACCATCCGCACCAGCATAGATCTCCTCTCTCAGCTGGTCAAAACTGACTCCTCATCCTCCAACCGCAAGCCCTTCCTCACCTATGTCAACCAGACCCTCAGGAACATGGAGGAACCCCAGTACCAGGTGGTGAAGGACCGGATCACCGAGCTGCTTCACAACCCTCCAGATCCAGAGGAACCTGCTCCCACCCAGTCCAGGTCTGCTCCTCCACCCCAGGCGATGTCCCTCCCATTCTAAGGCTTCCCACAGGCCCTCACCTACCAGGGCTACGGCTACCAGGAGGTTCAGCAGCACAGGCAGCAGCCCTTCCCAGTCTAGGCACAGAGTCATCGGGCGACACCGTTGCCACCGGTTCCACTGATGCCACCCACGCCAATGATGCCGACAGCGATGCCACCAACGCCAATGATGCCACCCACGCCAGTCCTCACCCAGCTGCAGACCAGACAGCCCCACTAAACTACTCCTTCCTCCACCCCACAGCCAAGCCCGGCCTCAATACATCTGTCATTAGTACTGGGGCTGACACCCTATGGCATGGAGCTTCCTCTCAGCATCACGGGTCTGAGCCAGCTGTCCGAGAGCTTTCTCAACAGACCGTCACCTGTTGTCCCCTCGGGGCCAGGCACCCCAATGACATCTCAGACCAGCACTGCAGCAGCACCCACCTCCACAGCACCTGGACCCTTCACCCCTGAGACTGGGCACACCTCCGAGTGACCGTGAAGACTGCCAAAGACTGGGTGTGGACTTTATTTGGACACTTGACTTGGGTCATTTTTCTGTTACAGTTTGTTGTTCAATAAAGTTTATCTTTGATTCACACATTTGCTTCATTTATTTTTTTTAATAAAGTCTTGGTGGAAACTTTTAGAATTGGTTTAAGCCTTTGCATGCTTGTGGGATGGGTTAAGATAGCAATGGGGTGGGCAGGGATACCTGTGGGATGGGCAGGGATACCTGTGGGATGGGCAGGGATACCTTTGGGATGGGTAATAGCTGTGGGGATAGATAAACCTCCAGTGGAAGCATAGTGGGACTGTAGGGTCCACCCTCCCAGGTGCCACACCAATGGCCCTTTATTATCAATAATAATGTAATAATCATCCACACATGTCAACACAAACACAACTCTTTATTAAACGCCCTGTTCATTGTAGGCCCACCCAACATACATGGTCCAATCTCATCCGTGTGATGAGACAGGCTGAAGGAAGCACACATTAATCATCTATCATCCTGTCTTGCCACTCCACTGATCCAGCTGGGGAGATGCACCAGTGTTTCAGGAGGCTGCGCTGCTTTTTCCCTACACGTGAGGCTCTGTTGGGGCCTTGCACATCCTCAGTGTCTATCAGGTTTTGCCCTTGCCTCCATTCCCCAGGCTCCATGTCCCCATTGCCTTGTTGGAGGTCCACAAGCCTGTTCTGCAAGACTGGGTAGCGGGTGCGCATGAGATTGTGCAGGATGCAGCAAGCTTCCACGATCCTCCTCACAGTCTCTGGGCGATGCTGCATGGTGGTGAGAAGTACCTGGAACCTGTTGGCCAGGATGCCAAAGGCGTTCTCCACCACCCGCCTTGCCCTGGACAGCCTGTAGTTGAAGATCCTCTCTTCACGGGTGAGGAGTCTGGAAGTGTAGGACTTCATGAGGTAGGTTCTGAGGGAGAAGGCGTCATCCCCCACGATGAAGTAGAGCACATCTTGTGTGTCGTTGGGCAGGGGGTCTGGATCTGGGAAGCCCATGATGAGATTTCCTTCCAGCCCCTCCTTGAGGTGACTGGCATTGTATACCTGGGCATCTGAACATGAGCCGTTGCCCGAAGCATCAATATACATGAACTTGTAATCAGCATCGACCATGGCAAAGAGGACGATGCTGAAGAAGCCCTTGTAGTTGAAATAAGTGGAGCCCGACTTGGGTGGTGCTTTGCAGGCCACGTGCTTGCCATCAATGGCTCCAACGGTGTGTGGGAAGTTCCACCTCTGATACCACTGCTCTGCAACTTTCTTCCATCCTTCTTCAGTGGAGGGGCACTGGAGGAGCTCCTCCATGTATTCTTCGATGATGGCCTGCACCACTTCTCTGACCACAATGCTGATGGTGTTGTGTAGCACCCTCCAGCCGTACTGCATGCTCCTGTAGGTAGTCCCTGAGGCCAGGTGGCGCAGAGTGAGTGCCACCTTGAACCCAGGCTCCAGGCTGGGCCGGAAGTTGGTATTTGCCTTGGTCAACCTGGGTGTCAGCCGCTGCACAACTTCGTCAAACATGGCTGGAGGCATCCTCATGAAGTTCTGGAATACCCGAGTGTCTTTGTTCCTGAGCTCCACCATCAGCTTGTTGTACAGTCTGTACTCTGCTCTTCTGGCGATCCATCTTCGGACCCAGACGCTTCTTGGCCGCCTCTTTTTCTTCCCGTAGTAGAGTTCACAGAGCCTGTAGATGGCTTCGCACTGTTGCAGAAGGATGGTGGCTGCCAAAAGGACTGTGTTACGATCCACGGTGGACATGACTGGATGCTGTGGAAGAGCAAGAGTCAGATGAAGGCTGCAGAGGTCTGCACAGCTAGGCTGCTGGTCTGAAAGCGAGATGCAGGTGAGTTGCTCCCCCTTTTTATAGGCAGTATAGGTGTCCCTTTGCATCCTCTAGGCATCCTCTAGACATCCTTAATAGCCGAGATAGGTCCCCTCTGCGAATGTTTTTTCCGTTTTAAATGCTTTGTTTCCGTGCTGCATCCATTCTGCATCCGTTCCACATCCGTTCCGCTTCCTCCCTGCGTCCGAGTGGATGCGAGTTGCGCGGATGCGGAACGGATGCCTAGCGGATATAATGGATGCGTAACGGATGCAGAACGGATGCCTAGAGGATGCGTAGCGGATGCAGAATGGACGAATTGGATACATTTTGCGCGCAAAAGTTTTGAGCAGCTCAAAACTTTCTGAGCAGATGAAATGTCAGTAGACGGATGCTGGACGGATAGAGAGGAAGCAAAACAGAGGCAGTGAGTACAGAACGGATATATCGCGTTAACCAACAGATGGCAAACTTTTTTGTCCGTTTTACATCCTCTTTGCATCCGTTGGTGCAGTGTGACAGGGGCTTAAGTAAGAGTTTAATGCTATTTTTTCAGTTAGATATAAATTAAAATAATTTGTATTATATAAAATATTTTGTAAATATTGTATTTTACTGATAGATTTCATGCAGCAAATTAAATTAATGTCAGTGAAAACAAAAAGACAATTATTCTATCAAACATATTCGAACTGCTACAAACCAACAAAATATAAAAAGAGAAAGGAGAATGAGATTCCTTCTGCTGATTAGAGAGGCTATGGTAATTTAAAACATTTAAAATAGAACAACCTCCAAATCTCTAATCTGTAACTTAGGTCAACTGTCTGTAGGTTCTAATTTGTCCTCCATTTGTATTCATGACAAGAAAATGCACTATATGTGACAACAAACCAGCAAAGGGTGGGGTGGGGTGTCTACTGGTAGGTTGGAGGTAAAATAATTTGATTTTTGAGCAATTAAATGTAGCATTTTACATTTAACTGCATACCTGATTTGACATAAAATTACAATAAAAGTAATGTAAAATCAATGGTATCAAGAGGCAGATGAAAGAATTACCTGTCTTCATGAAATGAAAAACAATATGCAACTCAGCTCTTGTTTAGCACACCAAAAAACCAAAAGTTTTTAGTTCCCCATATATGTTTAAATTTATTTCTTTCAAAATTTAAGATTAGAAAAATTTTACTACATCTATTTTTAACTGAACTATCTCCAGGTAAGAGAGATTAGTAATTTCAATTATTAAAAAACTGTTTTTGTTTTGTTGGATTTAGTAACCAATACAAACTATTAAATAAAGATCTGATATTTAAAAAGTTACTCTGTAATTTCTTTAGAACCAAAACAACATTCACATTTCATGTTTTCCTGAGAGTTTAATTTTTATATCTCAATAAAAGTTGACATCAAGTTGTTATGTCTAATTTCTTTTTCCCAGATTTATAGGTAAAAATTCATATCTAAGTTATTTTGAGTTTAAACTGAATTTAAATTATTCAAATTAATTACACCGAAACCTGAAAGTTTTGATACTTGTAGCAAGCACATCACTGATACAGAGGTGGTATTCAAGCAGGTTCTGGTCAGTTCTGGAGAACTGGTAGCGGAAATTTTGAGTATTTCAGATAACTGGCAAATACCACCTCTGACTGGAGATTTTACAGTATCCTTCCCCTGCCACGCCCACAGAACTGGTAGCAAAAAAATTTGAATCCCACCACTGCACTGACAGCATAAATACATACAAAAATCTATCATGTATTTCTATTGTGCGCACAGCTTAACTGAGATCATTTATATTTATTGCTGTTAATTTGGAAAAAAAATAGACATTGATTATGATGTTTAAAACTTTAAAAACAGCAAAAGTTGGTGCAATTTTGCTATTCCACCCCCCCCCCCCCCACAAGAACAAATGTATCCCTGTCTGGCCATGTTACCACACAACAACGAAGAGTAGGAATGGGTATCTCCTGCTTAATCATTTCCTTCCTTGAACCAAAAGATATCCATACTTTTTCTTCTGCTTTCAAAACTCCTTGACTCAGTCATTTGGGACCTGTCTTCATATCATTCTGTTAAAATGCCCGGACCTCAGTAACCCATGCCTCACCAGTCAACTGGACTGTTGCAATATGCTCTATTTGAGATTGCCCTTGGAGATCATGTAGCCCAAACTGTGTAACATTGCACCTACATTAAAGTTACTGCACTGGTCAATAGTCTTCTGGATCTAATTCAAGAGCAAAAGATTACTTTCTCAGCCCTATGGGCAGTATTTTTCTCAATTTTCTACAGAAGAAGAGTTTGAGGGTTCTGTATAATATCTAAGCTGTTTCTAGCACAGGACATAGCTTTGATGTTGTTCCGGACATCTGTTGGAACCACTTTCCCAAGTTAGGAATCACAACCCCATATGCTCCTACCACTTTGGGCTTTACTTTCCACCTATCTAGTTCCTCTTTCACGTCTGGTACTTCTCCAGCTTCTGATACAGAACGTTCCTGTCTCTTGACACCACTACAGCTATCACTACTGCTGTCTTCCAGTTTTTGTTTACTATCATTATGTCTAGTTGATTGGCCATTATCTACCTCCCCATCTGGATCTGGAAATCCCACAGGATCTTAGCCTTGTTATCTTTCACAACCTTCTTTGGAATCTCCCATCTGGACTTGAGAGGATCTAGCCCATACATTTGCAGATGTTCATAATGCCAGCTATTTGGCTGTGCCATTAAATGTATGCAATTCCTGCCTGCATCATGCACCACAATACTATGTCTTGGATTGTCATGCCCCTGATGGACTCTGAGGAAGAGGAGGAACAGAAGAGGAACTGAGGAAGAGGAGGAACAGCCAACAGGGAGTGAGAATGTGGCTCCAGAGGTGGTGGAGGAGGCTGGGGAAGGGCAGAGGCCGGCTGAGCAATCAGAGGATGCAGACCCATTCCGTCCACCCTAGGGCACGCAGGGAGGAGAGGATCAGGGAAACATGAGGTCTACTCAGGAGGAGATTACCATGATCCTCCTCGTGGCTTGCAGCTGGGAGTCTGATATAAGTTTGTAACTGCATAGTCAGAATTGCTGGAGTCAAAGTTTAAAGCTTTCAAAGTTTCTTTGAAAGAGGTTTATCTTTGCTGGCATTCTTCCCATGGACTCTCCTTGATTATTTTCCTGGAATATATGATTAATTATTTTGGCTTGCTTCGGACCTGTCGTCAATGCGATTTGTTTTTGGTTTCCTTTTGCCTCATTATTTACTTTTGTGACTTTGAACTGTGCCTAATAAAACAGTGAAGTTAATTACCGGACTTTAATATATGTTATGGGTTTGATAGAGGTTATTTTGAGAGACTATGGGTCATCACATGGACTGTCTCTGAAGCTACTTTGCATTGTCTGTACCTCGGATCCTGTCTAGTGTGGTAGACCCCTATTTCTATGGGATCGGTGCTTAGTGACTGTTATTGTGTTCTTGTGCTGCTTAGTGCCTCAGTGCTACCTTAATCTAGCCCTTTGTAGCCACTAGTAGATTTCCCCATTTCTTCCACATCAGCTATCTGTTGATGCTATATCCCATGCAGGATCTTGCCTTGCCATGGCACTCTCTCAATTTGATCTTCCTGCCATGTCTGCTGTTAAGGCATTCCCTTAACAGCTAATCTTTGGGTGCCATCTGACGTATACATGCTCCAGGTTTCATCCAGAACAGTAGTTTTAACACTCACCAGACCCTGCTTTTTATCAGTCTCTGCATGTTGGATTTGGAGTAAAAACCTCTGTATATTTTGAGATGCTTCTGGGTCTTCACATCAGCAGCTTCCAGGTCTTTCTTTGGTCAACTCACTATACAAACAGAGTATCTAATTCCTGACAAGTATTGATGGCATGGATTTTGTTCTCCAATTCTGATGTTTCGTCAAGATCTGTTTGGACATTGCTTTGTTTCTTGCTTCCTCACTGTGGTTCCCATGTGATTGTGGGATACCACAAAGATAAATTTTCCCCATAGCAATCACTAAATATTATTATTTCAAGTCTCCCAACAGTGCACTAATTATCACTGTAACTAAGTTCATCTATCTTGCTTCAGGTTGTCCTCTTTTCTTTGTCCTCTTCTCTTTCCTTCCTCCTTTTCCAACTTTAAAGCCTTCTCCAGATATACATCTGAGTATTAACTAGCATTTAATTTAGAACTTCAGTAATCATATTTTATTTATTCTCAATTGCTAACATATTATTTCTTTCTAACTCTCTTTTGTTCACTTTTTAGTTATCTTAAGGACTTCACTTAATGTCTGTGTATTTAAATTTTATGCACATTATGCTTTTATTTCACCTCTTCTTTGGTCCTTAATTTTTGTAGTCCTTTATAATTTTATATTTGTATAAGACATTGGTCAATGATCATAATAAACTTGGACTGGCTTTATTCTTTGGTTATCTTTTATTTTGTAACTAATCTGAATTTATTATTTTTTCTTTTTGTTCAATGTTATATATCACATAGTCCTTCGGAATTGAGATAGTTTACATAAAGACTATAAAATAAATAATTCATAAATATTAATTTTCATTTGCTATACATAAATCGATGACTTTCTTCCTTATTATCATCAAAAGTAGTATACAAATATAACAGATAATAAATTATATTATTCAAATGCTACATTACAACTTTTTCTAGATTTCCAAGTGGTGACAGGTCAAGGAACCACAATTATGGATAATGTACCTGCACCAATCAGATCAAAGGATAGTTATTTGTTTGTTGGTTATAGCATTTTTAAACAGTTGAAACATATTCTGATGTAATCAGAAGTCAAGCTAATAACTGGTGCATAATACTATGGACCTCTTGAAATAATTGGTTTTTCTTATCAAACTGATATTAAATTAAAGTGATATTTAACTGATGAAATTTAAGATATTGATTCTTGAAAACTCTAAATGACCTTGGTCTAAGTTGACCTGGCATATAATTATCTCCACACGACAGTCAATAGACGAATCTTTCTTCAAAAAGTCCTGATTCAAGCTGAACAAATGGAAGAAGGTATTCTGTATCACTTCCCAACTTACAGAATGTTCTCTCTTGCCTCATCTCCTCATCTTCAAGGAAACGTCAACTTCGGCAAGAATCTTTGAAATGAGATTCAATTTTTTATGCAAATGTTTTTATCTTGATTTTAACAGTTTATTTATTACATTTATTGGCCATCTATCTTAGAAATCATGTGTACATACAGTATCATAATAAGAACAAGAAATGGTAAAAGTAAAATAAACAAACAATGAAAAATAGGAAACAAAGTATAAGAAATGAATTCTCAAAATTAATGGACTATTAAAATGAGTAGTTTTATATCTTCATTGTTTTCTATTGTTATTGTTTTTTTTTCTTTTTCTCGTTTATCTTAAATTTTTACTTTAATTTGTGCAGTATAGATTTTTATTTTAATTCATATCATTTTATAATTTTATTATGTTAACATATATTTGCTACAATTATTAATACTAAGAAATTTAACATATAAAATAGATTTTATATATATATATATATATATATATATATATATGTATGTATGTATGTATGTATGTATGTATGTTTTCTTAGGTTTTCGCGGGTACTTACATGTGTGCTGTTTAGCTTCCTTCGGGTATTATCCCACGTCATTGTAGTTCTGTTAAAGTTGTAGCAACGTTTCAGCAGAATCTCATCTGCCATCATCAGGCTTCTGTATGGATGTGGGTCTTACAGCTCCTGGTTTTAAATTTGAGGCTGGTCCATTCTGATTGGTTGGGAGCCTGGACCTGTGTTCATTGGACTTGGAGTTTGATTGATTGGTGTTCCTGGTTTCTTCTGTCTGTTTTGTGGCTTTGATTGGCTGGCAACACTCTGTTCTTGTGTTGGAGGCTTTTAGTGCAGCTTGGCTCCGTGTGAAGGGACGGCTAGGGTTTTAGTGCCATTGAAGTTGATGTTGTGTATATTAGTACATCTAGGAATGGTAGTTGTTTGTTTATTTCCGTTTCCATGGTGAACTTGATTTTGGGGTGTGTGTTGTTTAGGTGTGTTAGGAAATTGTTAGATGTACACCATTCCTAGATGTACTAATCTACAAAAGAACAGATGGCACACTGGGACACACCATATACCAAAAGAAAACACACACCAACCGCTACCTCAACGCCCAATCCCACCACCACCCAGCACAGATAAATTCCGTAGCGAAAACACTAATTACCAGAACCAAAT
>BLBF01000040.1:24841522-25022799 GCA_015471245.1 Laticauda colubrina
CTGATTGCTACCTACTGTATTAAGACCGTGTTTCTCATCACTTAATGCTTATTTTCATCACTTTGTTTAAAATATTGATAATCAATTAGAACTACGTCTGTTTTGCCACCGAATCTGTGTCACAGTCTATCAGACTGTCAGGGCCAATTCATTCCTCATTCAAAGTTAATTTTTTCTTCATAAATCTGCCTTTCGAAGAGTCATTAGGCACAGAACATAGCCTGAGGTGCAATCACCTATTCTCTTTCATTAGTGGCAGGCAGAATAGGTGAGGGAAATTATTAGAACTTTGGAATGATCACAAAGCAGCGTGCTGCCTGTCAGATCCCCCCAACATTTAATTCATCTAGCCAACTCACCAGCACTCTTGCCAACAGTTTTAAATGGACATTATTCATGAACATCTGTGACATGCTGAATATTCTGGGCTACAAATGATGAAAAAGCAAGGCACCCTTTGACTTTAAAATTAATTCTATGGTCAAAACAATTAACAATATAACCCACATGCTTTTGAGGTTATTTTTAATCATCAGGAAAAAAGAAAGTTAAAAAAAACCCCTCACACTATATGTCTTAAGATGAAAAACATTTCAGTGTACTAAGTCTTGCAATAAAAAGTAATAAAATGTTTTCTTTATGTAGGAGGTTAACTAGTTTTCTTTGTGTTATTTAATATATTAAGTGGTTAGTTAACCACACTATAAAAACCCTTTGATGTGTTTATGAAGAGGAATGAAATGAATTTATACATTTAATTTCAATGCAATACCATGTTATGTTAGAGTGCAGTTTCTTCTCATAATGGGCAACCGTATGTAGCAGATGAAAACATTATTTCTAATTATCAAGCATAAATACAATATGTCTGATATTGAAAATATTTTTAGCTGTTACAGATAGTTGCCCATCTATATGGAAAAAGAATTATACACACTGGTCTAGAAGTACTGTTAATAAATAAAAATAAATCTCCCTTCAGATAGCTCATTTTGTAATAAAAATACTAAAGATGCATAGATCGTCAGATTTCATTTCCAAATAATATTTCAAAATACACAGGTATGTAGATCTAGCATCTCTCTGCATCACCATGAAGCAGTTATGTCTTTCTCCAGAATCACATTACTGCAGTATTTCAGACAAGCACTTTTCATATTCCTGTTCACTCCAAAGCAATATTCAGAAATCAAATTTGAAGCACTACACAGCTGTAGTATGTATGTATGTGTGTCTCCTATTTACCTGTAGGAAGATAACCCTGAAGTAAAGATCTGTCTTCCACATTCAAAAGGCAAGACAGCAAAAATGTGTTTGCTTCTTTTACATTAACTACAGCTAGGATGGCTCTTTCTTTTTAAAAATACACCATTTGGATAAGTATACTATTATTAATTAGAAGGTCTTCGGCATTCAAAAGATTGGACACAAATCCCTTTCAAAGGAAGTTACTGTACATTATCCTAACAATCACACAAAACCAGAAACACATAGAGATATACCCATACTGCCAAGAATCTTCGTAGAATCAATGCAACTGAGAGGTAAGATACTATTAGATTCAGACATTTTAGAAAATAAAAGAGTTTGAAGAACTGAATATCCATGACATCCTCTAGAAAAAAAGACTTAAAGAGATTACTGTCAAAACAAGGGGAACAATCCTTTAAATTTAGAGAATCAGTGAATTCAGTCAAGAATAAACTGAAGGATCATAACTTAAGGCTAGGTCCCACTGGCCGACGGACGCAAAACGTATGCATAAAGGACACAGCGGACGAGCAAAATTTCGGGGGTGGCTCCATCCGTTGTCATCCGCTCCAAAAAGTGGTGAAAATTTCCATAAACAGAACGGAAAAGAACGGACGTGGGTAGTATGTAGCGGGGATGTTAAACGGATGTTCACAGGAAACCTAGCGGATGACAGCGGGTGGAAGCAGATGACACATCTGAAAGGGTTCTGGAGGAGAATTGAGAAGCGGACGCATAGAGGAAGGGGCGGATGCATAGCGGATGAAGGAGATGCATCACGGACACCTATAGGAAACAAAGGGGATGCCGCACGGATGTATATCAGATGCAAAGCGTTCACTGCGCATGCAGGGAGTATGAATTGCGTCAGCTCCGCGGATATAAAAGGATGCAGCACACACGTAGTCAGCATACAGGGGAAAGACGTGCTGCCACATACATCTTGCAGGAACACCATGGTTCGTCAGTCAGGCAAGAAGAGGAAGCCCATGCCTACTTGGTCAAGCCCTGGCAAGGTGAAGAAGGACAAAACCAGCATCCAACCCCCAGGCACTGACTCTGAAGCTGCTGCTGCTGCTGCTGCTTTGGTGGACCAGCCCCAAGGCCCTCAAAGCCCTGCTGCTCAAGCCCCTGAAGGCCCTGCTGAAGCCCCTGCCAGAGGGAGGAAGAGGCAATGGAAGCAGAAGGGAGAGAGGAAACAGAACACCGTTTCCGAGGAGCATGAGGATGAGTGCTGGAATGGTTGAGGGAGAATGAGTACCTCTGGAGAAAGGGCCACAGACTGTATCGGGACACCAAGAAGAAGCAGGCAGCTTGGAGAGACAAGGCAGAGAACCTGAGGTACACTGCAGAAGTACTCCTGGGATGGTGGAAGCACATACACACCTAGTATGGCAAGCTACATCTCAAGAAATCCGGGCAGGAAGTGTCAAGCTCACTGACCGGGAGATGTAAGTCATGGCCAAGTGCAGTTTCCTGGAGGGTGAGATCCACCACCGAGGAGCAGCCCCTTTGAGACCCCTCTTCCTCAGACAGCCCACAGACAGCCAGTCCTCTTCCAGCCAGGAGCCATCTACCCTGTCCAGGCAGGTGTCTTCAGAGGGCCCCACAGCAGAGACCCCCCCCCCCGCGACAGCTGCACTCCGCATGCTGGCAGACTTGGAGGATCCCGTAGAGGATGACGCCCTGCTGTCACAAATGGAGGAAGAAGCAGCAGCCACCAGAGGCCCGCCCCAGCTCCAGAGGATACAGGCAGAGAGGCAGACTGGAGGGCCAGAACCACAGTGTGCTGTTGGAGATCAGGGACACAATGAAGACCAGCACAGAACTTCTCTCTCAGCTGGTCCACTTGGACAGAGCATCCTCGGGCCGGAACACCTTCATCACCTATGTGAGCCAGACTCTGAGGGACCTGCCCGAGGCCCAATACCAGGTGATGAAGCAGAAGATCACAGCATTTCTGCACAACCCTGAAGGCCCAGCTGAAGCTGCTCCACCCAGTCCAGGTCTGCTCCTCCACCCCAGGCGATGTCACAGCCCTTCTACGGCTTTCAACAGCCCCTCACCTACCAAGGCTACAACTACCAGGACTTCCCACAGCAAAAACAGACCTTCCCAGTCCAGGCCCAGGTTCATCGGACGCCACAGACGCCACTCCTCACCCAGTTGCAGACCAGACAGCCCCACTACACTCCTCCTTCCTCCACCCCACAGCCAAGCCCGTCAATGGACAATCTGTCATCAGTATTGGGCCTGACATCTCAAGTCCTTGATGAGGGGCCTCTCAACCTCACGGGACTGAGTCAGCTCTCGGACAGCTTCCTGAATACACCATCCCCTGTTGTATCCTCGGGCCATGCACCCCAATGGTGCCTCAGACTAGCACTCAAGCCACAGCCACCTCCACAGTCCCTGCCCACTTAACAGCTGAGACCATGAACATGACTCAGAGTGACTGAGAATAGTGTCAGAGACTGAGTTGTTTACTTGTTAAGTTTATCTTTGCTTAAGACACTTTACTTGGTTCATTTTGGTTATTTAATAAAGCCATAAAGTTTACCTAAGAAAGTTAATAAAGGTTATCTTTGCTTAACACACTTGGTTCATTGTTTTTACTTAATAAAGTGTTGGTGAAAACTTTGAAAAAATGGTTAAGCCTTTGCATGCTTGTGGGATACATAAGGATAGTTGTGGGATAGATAAGCCTCCAGTGCAAGCATAGTGGGACTGTTTGGTCCACCCTCCCAGCTGCCACATATATGGACCTTTATTATCAATAACAATTTATTCATTGATCAACACATTTTAAAATAAACAAAGCTCTTTATTAATGCCCTATTCATTGTAGGGCCACTCAAAATACATGGCACAATCTCATCAGTGTTATGTGACAGGCTCAAGGAAGCATCCATTAATCATCTATCATCCTGTCTTGCCACTCCACTGCTCTTGCTGGGGAGTTGCACCACTGTTTCAGGAGGTTGCGCTGCTTCTTCCCTTCACGTGAAGCTCTGTTGGGACCTTGGACATCCACATGTCTATCAGGTTTCGTCCTTGCCTCCATTCACCAGGCTCCATGTCCCCATTCCCTTGTTGACGATCCACAAGTCTGTTCTGCAAGACTGGGTAGCGGGATGCAGCAAGCTTCCACGATGCCCTGGACAGCCTGTAGTTGAAGATCCTCTCTGCACGGGTGAGGTATCTTGAAGTGTAACAGCTTCATGAGGTAGGTTCTGAGGGAGAAGGCGTCATCACCAATGATGAAGTAGGGCACATCTTATGTGTCATTGGGTAGGGGGGTCTGGACCTGGAAAATCCATGATGAGGTTGCGTTCCAGCCCATCCTTGAGGTCACCTGCGTTGTATAGCTGGCCATCTGAAGCTGACCCGTTGCCTGAAGCATCGACGTAGATGAAGTTGTAGTCAGCATCAACCATGGCAAAGAGGATGATACTGAAGAAGCCCTTGTAGTTGTAATAAGTGGACCCTGAGTTGGCTGGAACTTTGCAGGCCACGTGCTTCCCATCTATGGCTCCAACGGTGTGGGGAAAGTTCCACCTCTGATACCACTCTTCTGCAAGTTTTCTCCAGCCTTGTTCAGTGGTGGGGCACTTGAGGAGCTCCTCCATGTATTCTTCAATGATGGCCTGCACCACTTCTCTGACCACTTTGCTGATGTTGTTGTGTGGCACCCTCCACGCATACTGCATGTTTCTGTATGTGGTTCCAGAGGCCAGGTGCCACAGAGTCAGTGCCACCTTCCAGGGGTCCAGGTTGGGATAGAAGTTGGTGCTAGGCTTGGTCAACCTGGGTCTCAGACGCTCTACAAGTTCGTCAAACATGGCTGGTGGCATCCTCATGAAGTGATAGAATGCACGAGGGTCTTCATTCCTCAGCTCCACCATCAACTGGTCATACAGTCCAAACTCCATTCTTTTCATGATCCATCCTCGGACCCACACAGTTCTTGGACATCTCCTTCTTCTCCTTCTGTATAAAAGGTGAAACAGTCTGAACAGGTTTTGGTTCTGGTGATGAATGAGCACAGCTATCATACGGACTGTGTCATGATCCATGGTGGAGAACAAATGATGATGTGGAAGACCAAGACCAAGGGTGAAGAGGTCTGTACACCACAGCTGGTGGACTCATACTGAGATCCAGATGATTTTCTCCCCCTTTTTATAGGAAATATTGGTAGTCCGCTAGATGTCCTTCTACATACTCTAGACATACTGCAGACATCCTAAATATACGAGATACATCCCAGATACAAACGTTTTGTCCGTTCTGAATACTTTATATACAAGATGCATACAAGAGGATACTTGTATATATACTTTATATACAAGAGGATTAGAAAGAAAATCAGATACAACAGTCAAAATTGGGGACAATGAAACAGAGAAATATAAATCAGAAGAAAATGGAGAGAATAAAAAGAAATAGAGGAAGCCCTTGATTAACAACAGTTCATTTAGAGACCATTCAAAGTTACAATGGCACTGAAAAAAGTGACTTATGACCATTCCAGCATCCACATGGTGATGTGATCAAAATGTAGACACTTGGCAACTGACTCATATTTAAGATAGTTGCAGTGTCCCAGGGTCATGTAACCGCTTTTGCAATCTTCTGAGAAGCAAAGTCAGTGGGGAAGCAGATTCACTTAACATCATATTACTTACTTACAATTGCAATGATTCACTTAATAATTGACAAGAAAGGTCTTAAAATGGGGCAAAACTCACTTAACAACTGTCTTGCTTAGCAACAGAAATTTTGTGTTCAATTGTGGTCATAAGTCAAGGACTACCTATAGTAAGTGTGGAAATGTGGAAGAGTCTGAATAGAACTGCGGGCCTTGAGTCTGAATAGTTTATATTCTGGAATAGAATATAAAGTCTGATGATCTAAAATTAAGACCAAGAATCTTATGGAAAATATGCAAAATATAACACATATTAATTAACAAATGTAAAGTAGCCAATTTTTCTTTTAGAAAAACAAGAAAAGCAAACGTGAAATTATAAACCATATTTCTTGTTCTCTCTTCTTAACTGAAATGTCCTGGTTTGAAACTTACATAATAAGTTTGCCACTTACATAGCACAAGTTTTATTTTTTACAGAAGATAAAAGACTTATAACAACCAAAACCCAGAAAGTTTGGTAGCACCTTTTCTGACTTACCCGATTAAAACACATAAGATTTTGTGTGCTACACCTGAGTTTGCCATTGTGCAAATCTTTATAATTTAGACTTTTAAACAATTTAAAATATTATTTGCCACATTGAAATATTTAGACTGAAAATCTGAGGTTAGGATGATCTAGATTCAAATATCCATTAAGCCAAGAAAACCCTTAAGCCCATGTCACACTGAACCAACGGATGCAAAGAGGATGTAAAACGGAGAAAAAACCTTGCCATCCATTGGCTAACGCGATGTATCCGTTCTATACTCACTGCCTCCGTTTTGCTTCCTCTCTATCCGTCCAGCATCCGTTTATGGACGTTTCATCCGCTCCAAAAGTTTTGGGCTGCCTAAAACTTTTGCGCGGAAAATGTATCCAGTTCGTCCGTTCTGCATCCGCTACGCATCCGCTACGCATCCGCTGTAATCGCTAGGCATCCGTTGCGCATCCGCACAATTCCATCCGCCCGGACGCAGGGAGGAAGCGGAACGGATGCAGAACGGATGCAGAACAGATGCTTAGCGGATGCAGAATGGAAACAAAGCGTTTAAAACAGAAAAAACGTTCGCAGAGGGGACTTATCTCGTATATTAAGGATGTCTAGAGGATGCCTACAGGATGCCTAGAGGATGCCTAGCGGAAAACCTATACTGCCTATAAAAAGGGGAGCAACTCGCCTGCATCACACTTTCAGAAGAGCAGCCCAGCGATGCAGACCTCTGCAGCCTTCATCTGCCTTTTTCTCTTCCACAGCATCCAGTCATGTCCACCGTGGATTGTAACAAAGTCCTTTCGGCAGCCACCATCGTTCTGCAACAGTGCGAAGCCATCTGCAGGCTCTGTGAACACTACTGCGAGAAGAAAAGGAGTCACCCCAAAAGAGTCTGGGTCCGAAGATGGTTCGCCAGAAGAGCAGAGGATGGACTGTACAACAAGCTGATGGTGGAGCTCAGGAGCGAAGACACTCGGGCATTCCAGAACTTCATGAGGATGCCTCCAGCCATGTTTGACGAAGTTGTGCAGCGGCTGACACCCAGGTTGATCAAGGCAAACACCAGCTTCCGGCCCAGCCTGGAACCTGGGCTCAAGGTGGCACTCCTCTTCAGATGCCCAGGTATACAACGACAGTCACCTCAAGGAGGGGCTGGAACGCAACCTCATCGTGGGCTTCCCAGATCCAGACCCCTGCCCAACGACACACAAGATGTGCCCTACTTCATCGTGGGGAATGATGACTTCTCCCTCACAACCTACCTCATGAAGCCCTACACCTCCAGACTCCTAACCCGTGAAGAGAGGATCTTCAACTACAGGCTGTCCAGGGCAAGGTGGGTGGTGGAGAACGCCTTTGGCATCCTGGCCAACAGGTTCCAGGTACTTCTCACCACCATGCAGCATTGCCCAGAGACCGTGAGGAGGATTATGGAAGCTTGCTGCATCCTGCACAATCTCATGCGCACCCGCTACCCAGTCTTGCACAACAGGCTCATGGACCTCCAAAAAGTCAATGGGGACATGGAGCCTGGGGAATGGAGGCAAGGGCGAAACCTGATCGACACTGAGGATGTGCAAGGCCCCAACAGAGCCTCACACGAAGCAAAGAAGCAGCACAACCTCCTGAAACACTGGTGCAACTCCCCAGCTGGAGCAGTGGAGTGGCAAGACAGGATGGTAGATGCTTAATGGATGCTTCCTTCAGCCTGTCTCATCAGACGGATGAGATTGGGCCATGTATGTTTGGTTGGCCTACAATGAACAGGGCGTTTAATAAAGAGTTGTGTTTATGTTGACATGTGTGGATAATTATTACATTATTATTGATAATAAAGGGCCGTAGGTGTGGCACCTGGGAGGGTGGACCATACAGTCCCACTATGCTTGCACTGGAGGTTTATCTATCCCACTGCTATCCTAACCCATCCCACAGCTATTACCCATTCCACAGGTATCCTAACACATTCCAAAGCTATCCTTACCCATCCCACAAGCATGCAAAGGCTTAAACCATTTCTAACAGTTTCCAGCAAGACTTTATTAAAAAAAAGAAATGAAGCAAGTGTGTGAATCAAAAATAGACTTTATTAACAACAAGGTATAAGACAAAAATGAGTCTCTGGCACTCCTCTCGGTCGCTCAGTCTCAGGGGTGAAGGATGCAGGTGCTGTGGAGGTGGCTGGTGCTGGAGTGCTTGTCATCAGCTCCTCCAGAAGCAGAAGCAGCAGAAGCGCCAGCCCCAGAAGAGCAAGCCCATGCTGCAGAAGCCCCAGCAGAACCAGAGTGAGGGCCAGGGGGCGGGATGGTAGCCCTGTCCCTCTTGCCAGGGCTGGCAGCAGATAGCTGAGGCTTGCTGTGCTTCCGCATGGTTGTGGGGTTGCTGGCTGGCAGGGAGGCTGGCAGGAACCAAGGCTGGCAGAAAGGCTGCAGGGAGGCTGGCACCAAGGCTGGCAGGAAGGCTGGCAGGCAGGCTGGCAGGCAGACATGAACCAAGGCTAGCAGGAAGGCTGGCAGGCAGACATGAACCAAGGCTGGCAGGAAGGCTGGCAGGCAGACATGAACCAAGGCTGGCAGGAAGGCAGGCAGCAAGGCTGGCAGGCAGACCGGCTGGCAGCAAGGCTTGCCGGCAGGCTGGCAGGGAGGCTGGCAGGGAGACTGGCAGCAAGGCTGGCAGGCAGACATGCAGGCAGGGCAGGCAAGGCAGTCGATGTGTCTGGAAGCAGGTCTTTCCTCTGAATAGTGACCTGCTTCCGAGCTGCTTCCGTTATATCCGCGGGGTTGACGCAATGCATCCTCCCTGCATGCGCAGTGAACGCCAGGCATCCATTAGGCTTCCGCTGTGCATCCGCTAGGCTTCCGCTCTGCATCCGCTTCATCCATTCGGCGTCCACTCTGCATCCGTTCTTTCCGTTCTGTGTCCGCTTCGCTGAAGCCCCCCGGAAGCCCTGGAGATGTGCCACCCACTCCCATCCGCTCCCATCCGCTTCCATCCGCTGGGCTTCCGTTCCGCATCCGCTTTGCATCCGCCCTGCGTCCTCCCCGCGTCCGTGTTATCCGCTCCGGTTATGCAAATTTTTGCCCCTTTTGAGAGCGGATAACAACGGATGGAACATTTTGCTCGTCCGCTGTGTCTTTTTTGCATCCGTTGGCCAGTGTGACATGGGCTTTTAAAATAGTCTTGAAGCATTTACTTAAAAGGCCCGGTCCCACTGCACCTACGGATGCAAAGAGGATTTAAAACATTAAAAAAAGCTTGCCATCCGTTGGAAAACGCTATGCATCCATTGTGTACTCATTGCATACTTGTTTCATACGCTCCATCCGTCAAGCATCCGTCCACTGCGATTTCATCCGCGCAAGAAGTTTTGAGCTGCACAAAACTTTGTGAACGGATGAACTTTCCGCCGTGTACGATGTAAATCCTCAACATACGAGCAACAAATGTTCTATGTCCATTATCATCCATTAAACGTCTGCTGTATCCTCTCTGCATCCTCTGGGCATCCTCGCAACTCACATCCGCTGCAGCTGAAAACGGAAAGAGGGAGAAAAGAAAAGGTACATGGAACGTCTATACATCGTTAGTAGTACGGAAATAGAAAGGATGTGCAATGAACAGTTTGCATCCAATATACATCCACACGGCATCCCCTTTCTCTCCTTTAGGAGTACGTGATGCATCCACTTCATCCGCTATGCATCTGCTTTGCAATTATCTCCCGTAACCCCTTCGGAGATGTCATGCCCTTCCATCCGCGAGGCTTCTGATGAACATCCGTTAAACATCCCCCTTACATACTAATCACGTCTGTTCTTTTCTGTTCTGTTCCGTTATGTTTATGCAAATTTTTGCCACTTTTTGGAGTGGATGACAATGGATGGAGCCATCGCCGAAATTTTGCTCGTCCGCTGTGTCCTTTATGCATACGTTTTGCGTCCGTCGGCCAGTGGGACCGGGCCGTTACCTCAAAACCACAGAACCTTAAAGAGTCATTGTAAGGAAGAATATACAGGAGAATATAGCTGAATATACTACACAAAGATTAGAAGAAAGTTATATGAATATGGATGTAATGTATACATATTTAAAATCTGAAATGGGTCTGAAAATAGGATTAAGATAAATTGGTAAAACTGCTGGAAACTGTTTCAGAGTGCGCACAGTTTGATTAGGTGAGACAACCCAGGGGCAAATAAAGCACACAGGTCCATATTTACATATAGTGATTTTATCCCAACAAAAACGTATGTTGATACAAGTAGTTTGATACAGGTCTTGAACAAACAGCAATCAGTAATCAACTATACCACAGAAGCACACACAGCTAAAGAGATATGCCCTCACAGGATCTCTCTTATATTACAGCTTCTTAAAGCGGTAGTAAGTCAAATAGCCCTGCTGACTCATTGCTACCATTACATCATCATCAGAACATTACAAAAAAAAAGACTTCTTTCGGTCCTGATACATCTGGGTCACATTTCTTGCAAAATTGAAAGTCTTCTCTATATCTATCCTGTATCTATTCACATTCTACCAATTAGCAAAAATGTTTTTATTTTAGCATAATGTTTGTGTATAAATTTGCTAGCTACTAATTTGAATGAGTGATATATATCTTTTTCACTGTTGTTTATTTTATTAGTAGTAATCCTGACCATCATTTCTGAGGGGAATATGATCTGTTCTATACTGGGCAATCTCACAATAGCAAATTGCAACTGGTTTAATGATGGAACTTGAATTGCAACAGCGAAGAAGGTAAGTTGAATTTTTGTTTCACTACTCAGTGAATGCTCAGGTCTAGAAAAAACACAGGGAAAGTAAGATCTTGCCTCCTAGCTAGGGAGCAAGTACAGAAGGTGAAAGCCATTCCTTCAAGAATCCAAGGGCAGAAAACCAAAGAACCCTGTCCAGAATCATAGCTCTTAAAAGTAAGAGGCAGAGCTAGATGGTGGACAGTCAATGAGGCAATGGTTGAGAATGTGGTCTGTGTTAATTGAGGATTCAAACACTAAAATTCTACAAGCCAATCTAAGTCTGAGAATGGAACAAATCTATGGAAATGCTGGTCAATTCTTGGAAAGTTGCTTCAATGGAAAGCAAGGTCCTGGAGGCAGCTCCTCAGCAGCCCCAGCTGCAGTTGTGGCTGTAGTAGGGGCATTATCTTTGCTTCCTGAAAAGCCTTTACTCTGGGCTTTGAACTTTCTGCATATCCTGGGGCTAGGTGCCCTGACAGGATCAGGCTCCTCATTATCTGAGTCTGTCCTCACCTGCTCCCTGATCTGCTTTGGTGATTGGCTCTCTGTTCAATTGCTGACTCATAGTAAACCATAAAAAAGCAGAATATGAATTCAGTAATTAGTAACCATTGGTCTGCTGAAAAAGATATATCCTTAAACAGAGAGAGCTACAAGCCTCCTGATGGTAGCTTCTTAAACTCTGTCTATCCCAAATATGCAAATTAATATGTGTAATAAATGAAATATGATTCTCGATACTGTATCATCTAGCTTTTCTCTGGAATGGATATCAACATTATTTCCATCCTTTGTAACTCTACTGCTCTGTCCAGATAAAAGACCTTTCCCCCTTGCAGCACCCACACATTTGTTACATAAGATTCCCTCTACTTCCCATGCATCTGGAATTATAACAGCAACCAGGAGTGCTGGGGTTGCCACTGCTAAGTGACATGGACACTTGAAAGTATGCTTTAACATCACATTGCTTAGCAATGGAAGCTTAGCAGTTTTAACTGTGGTAGTAAATCAAGGATCACCTGTATTTCATAGGAGCTTACTTTTATAAAATATATATTTATAAAGGCAAACATTAATGTGTTAATATAACAATGCAAAAAATCAGATTATACTAGTTTTAAAACACTGAGGAAAAAATAGATTACAAAATACTAATAGCCAAGCAGGATGTGCTGAGACTAGACAAGTTTAAAGTACAAGGTAAACATCTTGTTTGTGTCCTGAAGCTCTGTTTCCTGCTTGTCTTGCCCTACACCTTACCCTGTCAGTAGGATCCCTTCTGATCCATTTTAAAGCAAGGCTACTGCAATATATCGATTTTCTTTATATCCCCAGAATAATAAATTTCCAGACAACAAAACACAAACTGGCCAGAACTGTTTAATTACATCTGTGCTGAAAGGCAATCATTGATCAGTGGTAGTATGGGAAAATAAACTGCCCACCAATACAGATAAAAGTCGATGAAATAGCCAACTATGTGCCCCATTTGGGACTTTTTTAGGTTAGTGATTATGAACAAAAGAGGCTATACCGACACCACCTTCTTTCTGAAGCTCTCCCTGGAAGTTTTTGTGCTCTGAGCATAGTTTTTGATTACTCTAATTAAATTTAATATTGCCAACAGATCTTCCTATTGATCCCTAAAATCTCTTTATAAATAGTAAATGAAAGGCCATGAGTGAAGGCTCTAGAAGTTAACAGGTAGTTTTAAACATAACAATTTTCTCCAATATTTCTTGCTGTTGGATATTAATATCACAGGTGAATTATTATTTTTAGAAATGGTAAAACATTGATTAGCTATCATTTTTACCAATATAATTGCTACTATGTTTCACAATAACTACTGTATTATTTCACTAGGTAATAGTTACACAGTAGCAAATTAAGGCTTGTGTATAAATACTAAGTGTTACAGTGAAGAGTTTTATTGCATTTTACTATACATGATTTCCTTATGACCTACTATCCAACTTTGGACAATTTATAATAATGTTTAAAACCAATTAACTCAAATCAATGTTCTAGAAAACATTCAAAAACAATATTGTTTAACATTTAAATCCTAGTATGAATTTTGTACATATTTCCATTTAATTTCCAGCTTTTACTGCACCAGTTAATTGTTGCTATACCCATCATCAATTACACATTTAATATTGTAAATTGTATATTTGTACAAAATAAATGTCTCAAGAATGGAGTCACAAATACTTGTGCAACTGAATTATTATCTGATTTACAGTCATTTGCAGTCATAAGAATAAGTATATATACTTTCTGTCACATTCACATAATAACTCCCCTTTTAACTACTATTACTTACGACTATCACTGAAATTGTTTTGAGAGTCTGACTTTTTTCTAGCAGAAATACCTGTTTATATTTACAGTTATAAATGTTGCTAGTTACATTAATGCAAATACTGTTCTAAACTATATACAATAGTTTAGTACAAAAGAATGGTTATAAGATTACATTTTAGTCCTCCATATATTACTAAACTTCATTTCCAAGGTGTTTCAGCAGCATAGCATAGTCAGTGTCAGAAAATACTAAAAATTATGGTTTGCCAGAGGATTACATATTGCCTACTCCTTTATGAAGTTCTTAGTATTAGTATCAAATATACAATGTTGTCTTCTTGTATTATAAGCAAATACATAAAACAAAGGTTTTTCTTTAAATTATACTTCAAGTTATAAATCACAGACTAGTACAGCAAATTCTATTCAACAATGAAGCTGTGCATTTTGCATTCCCAATTTTTTCCCAAAAGCACATATATTTATATTAATTTAATGAATCAAAGCAGTGTTCTTATCCATATTCCTTCCAATAAGGATGAATTAGATATGTAAAATCCAATTTAATCCAATACATAACTAAATAAACTATCACAGAGAAGAATTGCTTTTTGCAACTTTTCACAATTTCTGTATTTTGATAGAAATCTGAAATATTAAGCAATATCAAGGATAAGATTTTAAATTAAATGCATAATTTAGATAACTTTAAAGGGTTTATTTTTACAATGAAAAAAGATGGGCAACATCAACCTCATTGTTTCAAGTACTACATGCTTCACCACTCCATTAAAGAACATAATTTAATCAGTTTGTATTTTCTCAGGGAAATCTCATTCAGAGAAATTTTACTGCCATCTATCTAAATAGTAAATAATTATTGTCTCAAAATGAGTTTTCGTTTGCCAAAGGCAAATCCACTGCTGTTACTGTTCAGCTCTGTCAGAGAAAACAAGAAGTTAAAAAGATTATAAAGATACCATTAACAGCATGGGACTGCCTCGTCAGGACTCAAAAGTGCTTAGTAATTGAGGCTTTTATTCATAGTGTATTAAGATCCATATAAATAGCAACTTAATATGATGCTTTAGGCTTTATTCTGCTGCAACCTGGCAATAATCACCTACAACAACTGAATTTAGCAAATTTATTTGCTGGAGAGTACAGCTAATTTTATCTGATTTTTTTTAAAACTTAAGACTTTAAAGTAACAATAGCATATGGCTTAAAGGCATGTTTTAAATTTGACCAAGGCAAAAAATGAAAAAGTTTAAAATACTGTAGCTAATTTGTCTAAGTAGCAAGTATCTCCTCTGGAATTATCACAGGATGAGGAGTGGGAGAACAAATATATTTTTCTTATTGATACACTTTATTGTTTTTAGGGACAGTGTAGTTAATAATTGACATATTATATTGTAAAAAATAAATACAGAGCAAAATGGGATCTTATCACACAAGCTGCAGGCATAGATCTATAGTAATTATAATTACATCCCTGATCATTATGACAAACAGAAATCTACAGATATGTGAATGCTCTCAATTAAACAAAAGCACTATATTACTTAAAGGCCAGAAGTGTGTTAGCCAGAAGTGTGTTGGCAACAAACAAAACCAACCTTTTATATGCAAACGAGCTCTATGCCTGTGCTTCAAACAGATGCCCACAAAACTATAGGTAGTTCTTGAAATACAGTTGGTTTAATGACTGTTCAAAGTTACTCTGGCACTTGTGACCACTTTTCACACGTATATCTGTTGCAGCATCCCCATGGAAACATGATCAAAAGTCGGGTGCTTAGCAACTGGTTCATATTTATGATACTATGTTTCTCCAACAATATGGCCTCCCCCGATAGGAAGTCCCAGCATGCTTTATAGGCATAAAATCAAATTAAGCCCCTCCCCCCAAATTTAGGCCTATATTAAACATGTGAAATGGGGGGAATGACGGGGGGATTGGCTGTTAGGAAGTACTTTTGTTGCATACCCAGATATGGTGCTGCCTGTGTTGACCTCTGCGTTGGTGGGGCACTTCGTATCGGGATACCTTCCGCCATTGCTTTCCCTTCTCCCAGTGCTGCTGCGGCATTTAAAGCAACGCTGCGGCGTTTGGCGCAGCCATGCGCGGCCAACCAGGGGTCCTCCCTGCAACCAGTGCCCAACGGAGACACTTGGCTTCAGGCACTCCTGTCGCTGCCTTCCCTTTGCCTTCAAAGGCACAGCCAATTGTTTTAAAAACGATGTCCTACTACCGGTATGACAAAGACTCCCCTGCCTGAGAGGACAGCTCAACCCCACATGGGGAGGCAAATCTCCCGGGGCCGCAGCACAGGATCGGCCCACCCCGGGAGAAGCATCCAGCCACCATCCCTGCCTGCACTGGGCAGAGTGTGAAGAGCTTCACCTGGGGCACCCAGTGCAGCTGACAGGTGGGCCCTCCTGCCTGGCGACGGAGCTCTCACCAAGGCAGCAAGCACCTCCCTGTCTGACCCACTGCTCATCCCGCCAGAGCCATGCAGGCTGGGTACAGTTGGGAAAGCAAGCCACGGGTGCACACCTGCCTGCCAACCGAAAGAGCTGGGCCAACCTGAGCTTGGTTTCTTTCCCAAGTCCCCCAAAGCTCGAACCCGAGGGGCCACTGGGAGAGGCTGCCTGAGGCAATGATATGAAATGCTATGAAATGCTATGACATAATGAAATGCCCCCACACGACATTTGGGCACTTGAGCACTTTAGGAAATTTGGCAACCAGCTTGCATTTACAACTGGTTGCAGGGCCCCACAATCATGTGATACAATTTGTGATTATTTTTGGCAGTTTGCAACAAAAAACAACCTTCTTGGAGAATGGATACAGACTTACAACTGCATTATTCACTTTAACAATATAAATATGGTTATAAAATTAGATTTGGTCATGTGAGTGCCTTGCTTTACAATGATCACAACTTACAACTAAAATTCTGGTCCCAATTGCAGTTGTAAGTTGAGAGTTATCAGTGCACATTCTCTGAGTGCCTTGGAAGAATACAGTAGAACTGTATTGCATCCAGTTAAGCAGCATCACCTTACATATATGGAAAAAAAAATTACCTTTTTATTACATCATCATGAAAAATATATTACATAACCCAAACAAGGAATGACCTTAACTGTTATTTTTCTCGCTCAAAACCAACAAGTGGTTTTCTATTTAGGAGCAATGTTAATTTTCTTCCCCTCCCCCGCATTTTCTGCACGTTTCGTATCATTGGAAAGCACAGGGCAGATTGCATATCCTCTAGTTTTGATCATCAGATTGGCTGGCCAGAATATAGAGTAGATAGATTTTTGGTCTGATTCACTAAGACGTTTTTAATTGAAAATCTAAAAAAGAAAACAAAATCCAAAATGTATCTTACTAAATGTTGATAACCATGAGTTAAAAATACCGTGATTTTCTATTAAAAGGACATTGACAATATTAATTTTATTAATTTAATAAGAGTTACATTCCCTTTTTATATAATTATAGAAATACACATTATCCAATAGTGGTTAAAATAAGAATAATTAAAACTCAATTAGTAATATGAGCATTTTAGAAAAAGTAATATTAAAAAATGAAGCATTAGATTTAAAACTATATTCTTAAAGCTATAGTAGATTCTTATAATCTACGGTATAAATCTGCAGAGATAAATGCATTTTATCAGGAATGAAAATCTTCACTGACTATTAAAATGGGGATAAAAATTATTACAATCTCATAATTTGGCTTGCAGCCTACATTAATCAGAAATCATAATAAATCCACATGCTCCTTAGACAGCACATTTGTCAAACAGTTTTGTAAGATAATGACATTGACAAATGAGTTCCAACTTAGAAGGGTCAATCATAAACTCATCAAATGTTTCATTTAATTTCTTAATTTGGACAAACACAATTTGTTTATGAGAAAGATATCAGGTGTTCATGAATGAATAATAGTTAGGAAACCAAACTCCATTAATCAGCTCATGTTTACAGATGACTCCAAAACTGTTTATTCTAATTTCATTCATTTGGATGAAAGAAAATATGAGCAAATGAAACTATTTAGAAAAATGGCATAAACTTTCCTATTCAATAAAGTAACAATAAATACTGTTTCAATAACTGTAATACAATTGGGTTTAAAACTTTTGTTAAACTGAGAAATTAGTACAGATTATTGATCATGAAAATACATAAACATAAAACAAAAGTTGTAAAAATCATAACAGGGTAAACATGTATATTTCAAATATAAGTTCCAAATATTATTGAAAAGATTCCAGTAAAGCCATTGTAAAATATTTTGACCTAGAACAACTAGCTGGAGATCATTATGACACTGCTGGAACGTCTACAGAGTTAGTAGCACGGAAATAGAAAGGATGTAAGTGTATGCATCTCATATATTCAAAACGGACAAAACATTTGTATCAGGGATGTATCTCGTATATTTAGGATGTCTGCAGTATGTCCAGAGTATGGAGAAGGCCCCATAGCGGACAACCCATATTTTCCATAAAAAGGGGGAGAAAATCATCTGGATCGCTGGGATGGTGGACCATACAGTCCCACTATGGTTGCACTGGAGGTTTATCTATCCCACAACTATCCTTATCTATCCCACAAGCATGCAAAGGCTTAATCATTTTTTCAAAGTTTTCACCAACACTTTATTAAGTAAAAAAAATGAACCAAGTAAACTAAGTGTGCTAAGCAAAGATAACCTTGATTAACTTTCTTAGGAAAACGTTATGGCAGCTTCAGCTGGGCCTTGAGGGATGTGCAGAAGTGCTGTGATCTTCTGCTTCATCACCTGGTACTGGGCCTCGGGCAGGTCCCTCAGGGTCTGACTCATGTAGGTGATGAAGGTGTTCCGGCCTGAGGATGCTCTGTCCAAGTGGACCAGCTGAGACAGAAGTTCTGTGCTGGTCTTCATTGTGTCCCTGATCTCCAACAGCACACTGTGGTTCTGGCCCTCCAGTCTGCCTCTCTGCCTGCACCTTCTGGAGCTGGGGGTGGGGGAGGGTTGGCCTCTGGTGGCTGCTGCTTCTTCCTCCATTTGTGACAGCAGGGCGTCATACTCCACGAGATCCTCCAAGTCTGCCAGCATGGGGAGTGCAGCTGTTGGGGGGGTCTCTGCTGTGGGGCCCTCCGAAGACACCTGCTTGGACAGGGTAGCTGGCTCCTGGCTGGAAGAGGACTGGCTGTCTGTGGGCTGTCTAAGAGAGAGGGGTCTCAGAGGGGCGGATCTCACCCTCCAGGAAACTGCACTTGGCCATGACGTACATCTCCCAGTCAGAGAGCTTGACAGTGGCCTGCCCGGATTTCTTGAGGTGTAGCTTGCCATACCAGCTGTGCATGTGCTTCCACCATCCCAGGAGTACTTCTGCAGTGTACCCCAGGTTCTCTGCCTTGTCTCTCCAAGCTGCCTGCTTCTTCTTGGTGTCGCGATAGAGTCTATGGCCCTTTCTCCAGAAGTACTCGTTCTCCCTCAGCCATTCCAGCACCTCATCCTCATGGTCCTCGGAAACGGTGTACTGTTTCCTCTCTCCCTTCTGCTTCCCTTGTCTCTTCCTCCCTTTGGCAGGGGCTTCAGCAGGGCCTTCAGGGGCTTGAGCAGCAGGACCTTCAAGGGCTTGAGCAGCAGGGCCTTCATCAGTAGGGCTTTGAGGGCCTTGGGGCTGGTCCACCACAGCAGCAGCAGCAGCAGGTTCAGAGTCAGTGCCAGGGGGTGGGATGCTGGTTCTGGCCTTCTTCACCTTGCCAGGGCTTGACCAAGTAGGCATGGGCTTCCTCTTCTTGCCTGACTGACGAACCATGGTGTTCCTGCAAGATGTATATGGCAGCACGTCTTTCCCCTGTATGCTGACTGCGTGTGTGCTGCATCCTTTTATATCCGCAGAGCTGACACAATTCATACTTCCTGCATGCGCAGTGAACGCTTTGCATCCAATATACATCCGTGCGGCATCTCCTTTGTTTCCTATAGGTGTCCATGATGCATCTCCTTCATCCGCTATGCATCTGCCCCTTCCGCTATGCATCCGCTTCAAAATTCTGCCCCGGAACGCCTTCGGAGGTGTCATCCACTTCCATCCGCTTTCATCCACTAGGCTTCCTATGAACATCCGTTTAACATCCCCGCTACATACTACCCACATCCGTTCTTTTCCATTCTTTTCCGTTCTGTTTATGCAATTTTCACCACTTTTTGGAGCGGATGACAACGGATGGAGCCACCCCCCAAAATTTTCTCGTCCGCTGTATTCTTTATGCATACATTTTGCGTCCGTCGCCAGTGGGACCGGGCCTTAACCAATTTTCTGGCTTAAAACTTATAGGACATATGGACATACGTCCTATAAGTGTTAAAAAAGATTTGAGAGTTGAGTGTTAAGGTTTATATTTTAATTCATACTCATTTCTCAATAAAAATGTTTTAGAATATTTAAAGGCCATACTATAAGCAAGTTGGGAACCTGTTGATCTCCAGATGTGAAAGTCCTAACATTCTTAATTATTGGCTGTGTTTATTGAGATTGATCAGAGTTTGAGTCCAACAACATATGCAGGCCAACGTTACAGGAGTCCATAAATTATGTTTAGGCCCATTAACCAAATATTTCCAGCTGTCATCAAGAACACAATACTACTCCCTCTAAACACATGCAGTGTTTTACCTTTCTCATCCAACTAGTATAAACTAGCCTTTCTCATATCTTCTTTTGGTTATGGTTTTGCTATTAATATGTTTCATTTTGTGCCTCCTTTGTTTTTCATTTTTCTCTTGCTTGGACAATTATATATTTTTCACCAAGTTAATACAGTCCTTTTGGAACTCTCTGAGCGTCATCTAGAAATATTAGCCTTTAGTTCACATCCTACAATGATACATCTTGTAGTTCTTTTTAATTTGTATATAAATGTGTGGTTCTCATGTTACTTTTTGAGTATAATGCCCTGTATTTTTAAGAACCTAAAAGCTTTTTGCTACTAACCATACCAGCAGTTCATAACCTTTTGCTAAAATAATAAAGTCTTAAATATGGTGTGGTGGAGAGTCTGGTGATACAAAGAGAAAAGTCCATGAGTTTGTTTCCAAAAGGTTATATGTTGTTAACCATAGTAATAGAGATGAAGTCCTTTGCTTCATAATGAATCAAAATATGGAATGAAAAATTAATGTTTCTGTGGGGTTACATTGTCATTTGCATGATGAACAACAAAGTCTTCCTTCCATCGATTGGTATCATTTCTGATATTTGTAGTGCTTGCTGTATAGTATCACATCTGTTCAGGAATAATAGGCAGGTAATTGCAGCATTTAGTCTAACACAATAAGAGGCTTGCTGATTTAGATTAATATGTACAAAATTGCCTAGTTAGACAGAGCTGATATCAAAGCATATTGACTAGGAAATTAAAATATCAATCAGCAAATCCTCAATTTGAATTTCACCACTCTAATAATTTACTGGATAGACTTTCTGAGAGTATATCTATAACAAAGGGTAAATGATAGCATTAGCCTACCTTATAGAATATGATATAAAGTTGTTATAAGGATTACAGATGGTAAAAGCCATTTACCAAAAGTCTAAAAAGGAAAGTCATTTATCTTGGCTGACAAGAAAGCTCAAAGAGGGAAGTTGCTTCAGCAAATGAATGTCTTCCTAAAAGTGCTGCATAAACCCAAGAGATAGGTCTTTGCAATCACCAATATATCCACATAAGCTACCAGCATCTGCACAAAACACTTACTCTCCCACCCTAATTTTTTTTATAGTCAGGACATCCAGCTTGATCTTTATTTAGGTTTCTATCATGGCTTCTGTTCTTCAATTGGTAAACTTTTCCTCTTTCTTCTTAATAATCACCCATCTCCTTGCCTGCATGTTATTCAACCAACAGGCAAAAAATAAAAGAAAATAATAAATGATGAAGCCACATACAACAGGCATCATATAAATACCACACATGGAATAGCCCAAAGCACATACTCTGTCAAGGAGAATTTTCCTAAGGATGGGCTCCAGCATGAGTCCAAAAGTTTGGAAGATTAAACCTCTGGTCTTGCTGACCAACCCAGATTGGATCTTGCAACATTATCCTGGGACACATAAACTCAATTTTGTTAACAATGAAGGGTACATAATATTTTACATTTTCGTATACAATATAATTAATCAGCTGTTACCTTCAGTTCTACAGGCTATGAGAGCATTCAAGAGACACCAGCAAGCCCCTTACTGCTACAAAACCCTAATTGACTATGTACTTGAAAAGCATAGGCTAACTGATTTGGCTTGCTTCTTTAAAAATCTCACATAATTGAACCTGGTTCATTGTGACTTCATAAAGACATCCCTGTAATCTTCTTTTTTTCAACTTCCAGAGTAGTCTGCATTCAAGTACTGGCCAGGGGTCTCCTATCAGAGTACTCATCAGACTCAACATTTTGTTCTATGGATGGCCAGCTGCAGTTTCAAGAAAAATGCTTAGAACTTCATTGGAAAAAAAATGTGTTTTATCATGAAAAAGAGTCACAATAGTGCATTGGAATATCTGCAAAAAATACTACTTGCCTACAAACAAAAATTGGTAGGAATAGAAAATGAAGACACTCAAGTGCTCAAGTGTAGAATTCAAACAAACTAACAACTGCTACACTGAATCCTGGACTTAACAATTGTGATAAGACAAAAAGACTGGATAGTGGACACTGTAATATCTGAAGAAAGTAGAAGAGAAAGAAATGGAGATAAACACTGTAAAACAACTGTGGCAAAAAAGCAAAGATGGTAGCAACAAAGATAGTTGCCTTGGGAGCAATTCAAAAACATGACGCTCACTTGAATAACTTGACAAAATCCCCATCAACAAATCCAGTCTAAATATCTGGCTGACTGTGTGATCAACCATAGTAATTTGGTTGGTTGTCTACCTGGTGTCAGTGTTCCAGGGAAAATCCATTCCTGTCAGTAACTCCAAGACACACGTCATTTCAAAGTACTTTTATAAGAACAGCACTTGGCACATACTCTGGAAGTCCAGAACTAAAACCTCCCGGATTCTCCACAAAGTCCCAACCAAAAAACCACCCCCTTTTTCCTCATCACAACATCACATGCACCAATCCCAAAGTAAGTTCTAATTCTTTCTACGCAATACTTTGTAACCTTCAACTATCAAAATATTTTGTCTACTAAGAGCTACTCAATGAAAGGGCCTGTCACGTAGGCCGACGGATGCAAAACGTATGTAAAAAGGACACAGCGGATGAGAAAATGTTTCATCCGTTGTTATCCGCTCTCAAAAGTGCCCCAAATTTGCATAAGCAGGGTGGACAACAACGGGAAAGAACGGAGGATGTAGCCAGGATGTAAAGAGGATGCTCCACGGAAGCCTAGCGGATGGAAGCGGATGGAAGCGGATGACACATCCACAGGGCTTCTGGGGGAAGCACAGCGAAGCAGACGCGTAGCGGAAGGAACGGATGCAGAGCGGATGCCTAGCGGATATAGCAGATGCATCACGGAAGCCTAGCGGATGCCTAGCGGGTGCAAAGTGTTCACTGAGCATGTGGGGAGGATGCATTACATCAGCCCCACGGATATAAAAGGATGCAGCTCGCAAGCAGGTCACCATTCAGAGGAAACCTGCTGCCAGACACAGCTCCAGCCAGCCAACAACCATGGGGCAGTGTGCCATCTTCTGCCAGCCCTGGAAAAAAGATGGCAAGCCTGTGCCATCTTCTGCCAGCCCTGGCAAGAAGGACAGGGCCACCATCCCACCCCCAGGCTCTGACTCTGCTTCTGCTGGGGCTTCTGCTGCTCGGGCTGACTCTTCTGGTTCTGGAGCTACTGCTGGTGCTGCTCCTGGTGCTGGGCTTCTGCTGGTGCTTACTCTGCTGGCGCTGCTCCTGGCGCTGGGGCTTCTGCTGGAGCTTACTCTGCTGGCGCTGCTCCTGGTGCTGGGGCTTCTGCTGGGGCTTACTCTGCTGGCGCTGCTCCTGGTCCTGCTGCTCCTGCTGGTGCTCCTGGTCTTTCTGGTCCTGCTAATGCTTCTGGTGCTGCTGGTGCTCCTGGTCCTGCTGGTGCTTACTCTGCTGCTGGTGCTTCTTGTGCTGCTAGTGCTGCTGGTGCTTACTCTGCTGCTGATGATCCTGGTCCTGCTGGTCCTGCTGATCCTGCTGGTGCTGCTTTTGCTGCTACTGTTGTTGTTGCTGCTGCTGGTGGTGGTGGTGTGGTGGAGCAGCCCCTAGAACCTCGAAGCCCCTCTGATGAGGGCCCAGATGGCCCTGCCAGAGGGAGAAAGAGGCATAGGCCTGAATGGGAGAGATTGCAATACTCCATCGAAGAGGAACATGAGGATGAGGTGCTGGAATGGCTGAGGGAGAACGGGTATCTATGGCGGAAGGGACACAGGCTCTATCAAGACACCAAAAGGAAGCAGGCTGCTTGGAGAGAGGAGGCAGAGAGCCTGGGCTACACTTTGGAGGTCCTCCTCAGCTGGTGGAAGCACATGCACACCTGGTACGGGAAGCTGCACCTCAAGAAATCGGGCCAGGCCACGGTCAAGCTGACGGACCGGGAGACCTACGTGATGGCCAAGTGCAGCTTCTTGGAGGGTGAGATCCGCCACCGAGGAGCAGCCCCTCTGACAATCCTCTCTCTCACCACAGAGAGCCAATCCTCTTCTAGCAGAGAGTCAGCTCCTGTGTCCAGGCAGGTATCTGTGGAGCGTCCCACGACGGAGAACCCCCGACAGCTGCACTTCCCATGGCAAAGCGCGTGGAGGACCCCCTGACGCAGTGGGAGCAAGGAGAGGGCATTGCCACCAGAGACCAATCCACATCCACCCCCAGCTCCAGCTCCACCTCCACCGAAAGCAGGCAGAGAGCAAGACCGGAGGGGTAGAGCCACACTGTCCTGCTGGAGATCAGGGACACCATCAAAAGCAGCATAGATCTCCTCTCTCAGCTGGTCCACACCGACATACCATCCTCAAACCACCAGCCCTTCATCACCTACGTCAACAAGACCCTCCTGGACATGTCCGAATCACAGTACCAGGTGATCAAGGACAGGATCACCCGTCTTCTTCACAACCCTCCAGACCCAGCTGAACCTGCTCCCACCCAGTCCAGGTCTGCTCCTCCACTCCAGGTTATGTCACTGCCCTTCCAAGGCTTTCCACAAGCCCTCACCTACCAAGGCTACAGCTACCAGGAGCTCCAGCAGCACAGGCAGCCCTTCCCAGTCCAGGCACAGGTACATCGAATGCCACCGGTGCCACCGATGCCACCCACGCCACCGATGCCACCCACGCCACAGATGCCACCGCCACAGATGCCACCGATGCCTCACCTCACTCAGCTGCAAACCAGACATCCCCACTACACTCCTCCTCCCTCCACCCCACAGCCAAGCCCGGCCTCAGAACATCTGTCATAGGCCTTGGGACTGACACCCCATGTCCTGGAGGAAGGGGCTCTCAACATCACAGGACTGAGCCAGCTCTCTGAAAGCTTCCTCCACACACCATCCCCTGTTGTCCTCTCGGGGCCAGGCACCCCAATGGCGCCTCAGACCAGCACTCCAGCAGCAGCCACCTCCACAGCACCTGGACCCTTCACCCCTGAGACTATGGGCACGCCTCAGAGTGACTGAGAAGAGAGCCAGAGACTGGGTTGCTACCTGATGACTTTATCTTTGCTTGGGACACTTGGGTCATTTTCTTTTACAGTTTGTTATAAATAAAGATTATCTTTGCTTCACACACTTGCTTCAGTCCTTTTAGTCAATAAAGTCTTGGTGGAAACTTTTAGAAATGGTTTAAGCCTTTGCATGCTTGTGTGATGGGTTAAGATAGCAGTGGGATGGGCAGGGATACCTTTGGGATGGGTAATAGCTGTGGGATGGGCAGGGATACCTTTGGAATGGATAATAGCTGTGGAATGGGCAGGGATACCTTTGGAATGGGTAATAGCTGTGGGATGGGCAAGGATACCTGTGGGATGGGCAGGGATACCTTTGGAATGGGTAATAGCTGTGGGATGGGTTAGGATACCTGTGGGATGGTAATAGCTGTGGGATAGATAAACCTCCAGTGTAAGCATAGTGGGACTGTATGGTCCACCCTCCCAGGTGCCACACCTTTGGCCCTTTATTATCAATAACAATGTAATCATTGATCAACACATTTTAACATAAACACAACTCTTTATTAAATGCCCTGTTCATTGTAGGGCCACTCAACATGCATGGCACAGTCTCATCAGTGTGATGAGACAGGCTGAAGGAAGCATCCATTAAGCATCTATCATCCTGTCTTGCCACTCCTCTGCTCCAGCTGGGAAGTTGCACCAGTGTTTCAGGAGGTTGCGCTGCTTCTTCCCTTCACGTGAAGCTCTGTTGGGGCCTTGCACATCCACAGTGTCTATCAGGTTTTACCTTTGCCTCCATTCCCCAGGCTCCATGTCCCCATTGCCTTGTTAGAGGTCCACGAGCCTGTTCTGCAACACTGGGTAGTGGGTGCGCATGAGATTGTGCAGGATGCAGCAAGCTTCCACGATGTTCCTCACGGTCTCTGGGCGATGCTGCATGGTGGTGAGAAGTACCTGGAACCTGTTGGCCAGGATGCCAAAGGCGTTCTCCACCACCCGCCTTGCCCTGGACAGCCTGCAGTTGAAGATCCTTTCTTCACGGGTGAGGCATCTGGAAGTGTAGGGCTTCATGAGGTAGGTTCTGAGGGAGAAGGCGTCATCCCCCACGATGAAGTAGGGCACATCTTGTGTGTCGTTGGGCAGGGGGTCTGGATATGGGAAGCCCATGATGAGGTTGCGTTCTAGCCCCTCCTTGAGGTGACTGGCATTGTATACATGGGAATCTCAAGCTGACCCGTTGCCTGAAGCATCGATGTACATGAACTTGTAGTCAGCATCAACCATGGCGAAGAGGATGATGCTGAAGAAGCCCTTGTAGTTGTGATAAGTGGACCCTGACTTGGCTGGAGCTTTGCAGGCCACGTGCTTCCCATCTATGGCTCCAACGGTGTGGGGGAAGTTCCACTTCTGATACCACTGCTCTGCAACTTTCTTCCAGTCTTCTTCAGTGGAGAAGAATATTTATATTTATATAAATATAAAAAAATAATAAATAAGGAATTGTTAAGTCAGCTACTATTGGGAATTGCCAGCTAGATGAGAAGGGATTAAAAGGGGAATTAGCTTATGGGGCTTTATCTGTTTTCATTCCAAGAGTAGGCAAGCAACCTGGGGAGATTCCTGTATTATAGGCAGAATGCAATAAAGTCGGGGTCTCCAGCCTGGTGCCAGGCTGTGGCCCATTGAAAACCAGGCCACATAAGCAGCAGACAAGCCTGTGAGTTCACAAAGCGGCATTTGTGGAAGTGCTCAACCCTCTCCCACTCACGTCACCACTGTTCGTCCAAGAGCCAGAAAGCTTGGGGATTGCTACAATAAAATAGTTAGCTTGAACTCTAAACATGTGGATCTGGTTGCTTGCACCAGACAGCTATATCCCAAATAGGCAAACTATTTATTTTTGGGAAGTCATTATATCTTAAAAGGGAAACAGAGGAGATGAAAATGTTTTTTTTTTTACTTCACATGATCCCCACTACTATATATAAACATGCAACAAACTCCACTCACACTAACACTGTTCCTTAAGGCCGTGTCACACTGGCCAACGGATGCAAAAAGGACACAACGGAAGAGAAAAATGTTACATCCGTTGTATCCGCGCTCAAAAGGGGTGAAAATTTGCATAATTGGAGCAGACAACATGGAAGCGGGGAGGACGCAGGGCGGATGCAAATCGGATGCAGAACGGAAGCACAGCGGATGGAAGCGGATGGCACGTCCGCTAGGCTTCCGGGGGGCCTCAGTGAAGCGGACGCGGAACGGAAAAAGCAGATGCAGAACGGATGCACAGCGGATGAAGCGGATGCAGAGCGGAAGCCAAGCGGATGCAGAGCGGAAGCCTAGCGGATGCCTGGCGTTAATTGTGCATGCAGGGGGGATGCATTGCGCAAGCCCCCCGGATATAAAGGGAAGCAGCTCGCACCTCTAGCATTCCGAAGAAAGACCTGCTGCTGGATACCTCAGAGTTCTTGCCTGCATGTCTGCCTGCAAGCCTTGCTGCCAGCCTGCCTCCAAGCCTGCCTCCCAGCCTCCTGGGCAGCCTCCCTGCCAGCCTGCCTTCCAGCCTTGCTGGCAGCTTGCCTTCCAGCCTCCCTGCCAACCTTGCTGCCAGCCTGCCTTCCAGCCTCCCTGCCAGCATTGCTGCCAGCCTGCCTTCCAGCCTCCCTGCCAGCCAGCCTCCCTGCCAGCCTTGGTGCCTGCCTTCCTGCCAGGCTTCCTAACAGGCTTCCTGCCAGCCTTGGTGCCAGCCTTCCTGCCAGCCTTGGTGCCTGCCAGCCTTCCTGCCAACCTCCCTGCCAGCCAGCAACCCCACAACCATGGGGAAGAAGCGAAAGTCTCAGCAACCTGCCGCCATCCCTGGCAAGAGGGACAGGCCCACCCTCCCGCCCCATGTCCCTGACTCTGCTTCTGCTGGGGCTTCTGCTGCTTGGGCTCGCTCTTCTGTTGCTGGAGCTTCTGCTGTAGCTGCTCCTGGCAGTGGTGCTTCTGCTGCATACTCTGCTGAAGCTGCTCCTGGTCCTGCTGGTTCTGCTGGTTCTGCTCGTGCTCCTGGTCTTGCTGACCCTGCTGCTGGTGCTTACTCTGCTGCTGCTCATCCTGGTCTTGCTGCTGCTGCTGCTGCTGCTTATGATCCTGCTGGTGATGCTGCTGCTGCTGCTGCTGCTGTTGGTGTGGAGGAGCAGCCCCTACAACCTGGAAGCCCCTCTGATGAGGGCCCATCTGGTCCTGCCAAAGGGAGGAAGAGGCGTATGCAACAATGGGAGAGGAGGCAGTATTACATCAAGGAAGCGCACAAGGATGAGGTGCTGGAGTGGCTGAGAGAGAACGACTATCTGTGGTGGAAGGGACACCGGCTGTATAGGGACACCAAGCGGAAGCAGGCTGCTTGGAGAGAGAGGGCGGAGAGTCTGGGCTACACTTCGGAGGTGCTCCTCGGCTGGTGGAAGCACATGCACACGTGGTACAGGAAGCTGCACCGCAAAAAATCTGTCCAGGCCAGGGTTAAGCTGGCGGACAGAGAGAACTACGTCATAGCCAAGTGCAGCTTCCTGGAGGGTGAGGTCCGTCACCGAGGAGCACCAGGAGCCCAAATCTCTACCCTCTCTCTCCGGCAGCCTGCTGGGAGCCAGTCCTCTGGCGGCCGAGAGTCAGTCCCTGTCTCCATGCAGGTATCTGTGGAGCGTGCCACAGGGGAGAACCCCCGGGCAGGTGTTGAAAGCGTGGTGGAGAGCGATGAGGACTCCCTGGTGCAGTGGGAAAAAGGAGACATCGAGTCCACCGCTGCTGAAGCCGCATCCACCCACACCTCCGCCACCACAGTAAGGCAGATAGCCGGACCGCAGGAGGGGCAGAGCCACAAGGTCCTGGTGGAGATCAGGGACACCATCCGCACCAGCATAGGTCTCCTCTCTCAGCTGGTCCCCATCGAATCCTCCTCCTCCAACCGCAAGCCCTTCCTCAATTATGTGAACCACACCCTCAAGGAGATGGCGGATCCCCAGTACCAGGTGGTGAAGGAGAGGATCACCACGCTGCTTAACAACCCTCCAGACCCAGAGGCACCTGCTCCCACCCAGTCCAGGTCTGCTCCTCCACCCCAGGTGATGTCCCTCCCATACCAAGGCTTCTCACACCCCCTCACCTACCAGGGATAGAGCTACCCCGAGGTCCAGGAGCACAGAGAGCAGCCCTTACAGATGGAGGCACAGAGTCATCGGGCGACACCGCTGCCACTGGTTCCAATGATGCCACCGATGCCAGCCTCGACAGTCCTCACCCTGCTGCAGAGCAGGCAGCCCCACTACACTGCTCCTTCCTCCACCCCACAGCCAAGCCCGGCCTCAGTACATTTGTCCTCAGGACTGGGGCTGACACCCCATGGCATGGAGGAAGGACCTCTCAGCATCGCGGGGCTGAGCCAGCTGTCTGACACCTTCCTCAACACACCATCCCCTGTTGTCCTCTCGAGGCTAGGCACTCCAATAACACCTCAGACCAGCACTGCAGCAGCACCCACCTCCACAGCACCTGCTCCCTAAAATCTTAGCCTGGGCACACACCTCCGAGTGACCAAGAGGAGTGTCAGAGACTGGCTGCCTGGATATTTGTTGACTTTATTTGGACACTTGACTTGGGTCATGTTTATTTTACAGCTGTTATTAATAAACTTTATCTTTGTTTCACACACTTGCTTCATTAATTTTTTTCTATAAAGTCTGGGTGGAAACTTTTAGAAATGGTTTAGCCTTTGCATGCTTGTGGGATAGGTTAAGATAGCAGTGGGATGGGCAGGGATACCTGTGGGATGGGTTAAGATAGCTGTGGGATGGGAAGGGATACCTGTGGGATGGGTTAAGATAGTTGTGGGATGGGAAGGGATTCCTGTGGGATGGGAAGGGATAGCTGTGGGATGGGTTAAGATAGCTGTGGGATGGGAAGGGATACCTGTGTGATGGGCAGGGATACCTATGGGATGGGTAATAGCTGTGGGATAGATAAACCTCCAGTGCAAGCATAGTGGGACTGTAGGGTCCACCCTCTCAGGTGCCACACCTATGGCCCTTCATTATCAATTACAATGTAAGCATTGATCCACACATGTCAACATAAACACAACTCTTTATTAAACGCCCTGTTCATTGTAGGCCAACCAAACATACATGGCCCAATCTCATCCATGTGATGAGACAGGATGAAGGAAGCATCCATTAAGCATCTACCATCCTGTCTTGCCACTCCACCGCTCCAGCTGGGGAGTTGCACCAGTGTTTCAGGAGGTTGCGCTACTTCTTCGCCTCACTTGAGGCTCTGTTGGGCCCTTGCACATCCTTAGTGTCGATCAGGTTTCACCCTTGCCTCCATTCCCCAGGCTCGTTGGGCAGCGGGTCTGGATCTGGGAAGCCCACCATGAGGTTGCTTTCCAGCCCCTCCTTGAGGTGACTGTCGTTCTATACCTGGGCATCTGAAGATGAGCCGTTGCCTGAAACATCGATGTACATGAACTTGCAGTCAGCATCGATCATGGCGAAGAGGATGATAAGTGGACCCCGACTTGGCTGGAGCTTTGCAGGCCACATGTTTGCCATCGATGGCTACAACGGTGTGGGGGAAATTCCATTTCTGATAGCACTGCTCTGCAACTTTCTTCCATCCTTCTTCAGTGGAGGGACACTGGAGGAGCTCCTCCTTGTATTCTTCGATGATGGCCCGCACCACTTCTCTGACAAGAAAGCTGATGGTGCTGGGTGGCACCCTCCAGCCATACTGCATGCTCCTGTAGGTGGTCCCTGAGGCCAGGTGGCGCAGAGTGAGTGCCACCTTGAGCCCAGGTTCCAGGCTGGGTGGGAAGTTGGTGTTTGCCTTGGTCAACCTGGGTGTCAGGCGCTGCACAACTTTGTCAAACATGGCTGGAGGCATCCTCATGAAGTTCTGGAATGCCCGAATGTCTTCGCTCCTGAGCTCCACCATCAGCTTGTCGTAAAGTACGTACTGCGCTCTTCTGGCAAACCATCTTCGGACCCAGACTTTTTTGGGGTGGCTCCTTTTCTTCCCGTAGTACTGTTCACAGAGACTGTAGATGGTTTCGCAATGTTGCAGAAGGATGTTGGCTGCTGAAAGGATTTTGTCGCAATCCACGGTGGACATGACTGGATGCTGTGGAAGAGGAAGAGGCAGATGAAGGCTGCACAGGTCTGCACCGCTGGGCTGCTGGTCTGAAAGTGCGAAGCAGGTGAATTGCTCCCCCTTTTTATCAGCAGTATAGGTTTTCCCCTAGGCATCCTCTAGGCATCCTCTAGACATCCTTAATATCCGAGATAGATCCCCTCTGCGAACGTTTTTTCTGCTTTAAACGCTTTGTTTCCGTTCTGCATCCGTTCTGTGTCCGTTCTGCTTCCTCCCTGCGTCCGGGCGGATGCGAGTTGCGCGGATGAGCAGCGGACGCCAAGCGGATATAGCGGATGCGTAACGGATGCAGAACGGATTCGTAGCGGATGCGTAGCGGATGCAGAACAGACGAACTGCATACATTTTCCGCGCAAAAGTTTTAAGCAGCCTAAAACTTTTGGAGCGGATGAAACGTCCATAAACGGATGCTGGACGGATAGAGAGGAAGCAAAACGGAGGCAGTGAGTACATCGCGTTTTCGAACGGATGGCAAGCTTTTTTGTCCGTTTTACTTCCTCTTTGCATCCGTTGGTGCAGTGTGACAGGGGCTTTAGTTGCATAATGAAATGTCTGCAAGCAAACAAGCAAGTTCAGAGAGTACCAAGAATGTCACAGTTCAACTCTAATCTGTGACATTCTCTTCTAAGACATCCAAAATATATTGCCAATTTCTTGTTCCAGCAATTTTTTTAGTATCACTAAAAATATAGTCACTGGAAATTATAGGGAAGATTTTAAAATCTCAATACATATACAAACTTTTAAATACAAAGCAATGACTTGATAGAACATTATTAATATTGTTGATATACATTTTATATTGCTATATTATTTTCATAATGTAAATTACTGAAAGACGTGCAAAAGCATATTGCACATGCTCCATTACCTTCCAAAGAAAACATAAGAGGTAGCCCTATGAATATAAATAGAGCTAATATTAAAAACAATACTGTAGAAATATAAGCAATCTCATACTATTCTTTTTAAAATTAATCATTTCTGATATATAATATTTAAATGGACATTTGTAATATTTCATTTCTGCCCAGCTGGCCTTAAAACTGGCTTTGCACAGTTACTAAGCACTGAGCTAAAAGACTCCTCTATTTAACTAAACAATTTTCATTAAAGAAACAAAAAAGGAAAGATCTGTAAAGTAATGAATGATCCTATTAGTTCCACCAGACTAAAATCATATATTCTATGTATGTGGTCTCCTCAGTCACATCTGTCATGAAACATCTTAGCCCCACAGACTGTATACCACTTATAAGACTGAACAAATACAGATTTATCACACACTAATGAAACGTTGAAGAAAATCACAGAAAAAATATTCTGCATTTGCCACATCTAATATCAATATATTTATGTTTTATTATCCAATTCATTTACAGAAATTTTTTTTAAATAATTGTGATGCACAGTTAAGTGAATAAACTGGCTACATAATCAGAACATAATGAGTTAAACAGCTAAATATTCAGATAAGCTGTCAAACAACTTCATTATATATAAAGCATAAATAATTCTTCCATCAGTTTTTATCACATATTGCTAATGTCATATTAACAACTCTATTTTGAAGTCTGCTTTAAACCATCAACAATTCTTTCTTTAAAATATAGTATTTTGCATGTTTTTTTAGAAACAGGTTTGAAATGCAGATTCCACATGCAGATCAGTCATTTCAACTCGCGACTTTGAAAGCACACATCAATCAACTTCTGCAATTGTTCTTATAAGTTGAAAAGACTCTGCAGCATAGAAAATTTTGGACCCCATTTTTATATGATCAGCACAAACTAATTATTTGGAAATGTTCACATAAAATGTGTTTGTAAAGTATACATTTTTAAAATTCAATTAAAATATGGATGACTTGAATATGTTTTGAACTAGGAGCATTTCTACTGGGATGAAGTATTTAATATTGTGAATACTGTCTTGTCAGTATTTAAGACAAGAAGGATATATTTAATGTACAAACAACCATGAAACCTTTTACTGTTCTCCATCATTCAATAATTAATGCTGGAAAAGATATCACAGACACCCAAGTGGTTTGGCAACTGTAAGTGACAGAAGCTACGCTAAATCCTCTGTTTACACTGGGGATTAGTTGAGTAGACTATGAGCAGCAAAGAGAGCTGTCCATGGTCAAGGGAACCAGCTCCTTGTCTGCCTATAGGGCACAAGGACAAAACACGGTCCTGGTATGAAGTGACCCATAAACATATTCCAACGAAGAATTTATACAAAGCCAGTCTGCTTCACAGAAACTCCATATGACCATTAACTAGGCTGCAAGGCCTACCAGGAGGCCTAATTACAGGCCTACAGAGCCCAATAACAAAAGCTGAAGAGCTTTAGCCTAGGGATGATCTGCTTTATACTGACTTGAGAGAGTCCATATAGAGTGACAAAAAGAAAGAGGTTTAGCTTTAAAATTCTCCCAAGAGAGAGAGCATTGTAACTAAGCCTGGAAAGCCCACATGCAACATACTTTAGATAGGCTTAAACATACCACCCTCTCAGAATTAACATTCAGGAACTGCCTGCTTAACATCTGCTCAAATAGAGCACATTGCTGTGATATTGTTAAATTGTATTAAAATAATGCAATACTTATTTATTCTCGTGAAAAAATAAGTAAATAAAGTCACTCAAATATATCATGATTAGTGATAAAGTGGGACTTCTTAAGGATATAAAATTATTTCCTTCCCAGATTATTTGGTTAGTTTCTGTAGCTGAATAAAGAAATATATAAATAAAATGAAAAATATGAAGTACATTAAAAATGTTAAGAATGATGTAATCTGTACAAACATCATGTAATATAATTTATATAAAAGACTTTTTGAAGGCAAAAGTGAAATATATAATGGCTACATAAATATATTTCAAAAGTCATTTTGAATCCAATATAAAGAGAAATACTAGACATAATATTGTTTATATATATAATACTTTAAAATATACTCTTAAAATAAAATTTAAAAATGTATTACTATTAATTAATACATTACTATTAATAGATTCTCTGAGGTTCAAATGTTTTTGCTGATCTCTCCAAAGTGCTAATAATAATTAATATAGTCAGTGTTATTTAAGAGTGCTCAATAACTGTGTTGTATACCAAAAGGAGATAGACAGACAGACAGACAGACAGACAGACAGATAGATAGATAGATAAACACACACACACCAGAGATAAAAGTTAAATTTTTATCAATAATGAAAATATGGTCTTTTAGCATCCTTCTGCATGAATGCTTTATTTCAAATATACTTCATAAATAAAAATATAAATAAAAATTACAGTAATTTGATATAGTTAAAAAAGAACTTATAGAATAAATGTAGAAACATGGAAGTGAAAAGAGCAAAGTGTTAACTCCCAAAGCTTTACAAACCACTGTGCATTGGTCATTTACTTATTAGGATGAATCCAAAAGCTAAATTCCTTTTCAATATTTCAACAAATCTCACACAAAAGGCTCCCCTGATTCTTTCTTTAAGATAATTTGATATCAGGTGAAAATCTACCTCCTTTTACATTGAAAGGAACAGCTTGAATAATTTTCATTTTGTATAGGGTATTTTAAAAATACATAAGTTTCATGTTTTTCCTGAAAATTGTCGAGAAGATGTTTGTTAACATGAAGCCAAAGAAAAGGAAATAATATGATTTAAAATTTTATGACACTTATTTTCTAATCACATATTTTATTCCAGAATACGAATCTAAAAATTCTAGTTTAAGGTTGTTGTTTTTCAAACAGTATTAAGAAGTTTTGCAAGAATCTGAAATAATCTTTAAAAATATGCATCTGATACAAATGGATAAAACTCATGATATCTGTAATATTCTGAAAAACAGGATATCTTGAACAATGATTTCATCATGAGATTCAAGTTAAAAATAAATCTAAAATTAAAATAAAGATAGTCTTGACACTGGATGAAGCAAACAAACTTTAGAATAAAATTAGAACTCAATAAAGCAAATAATGTACTGTGAATTTGACAAAGATATTTACCATGTACTAATTTTAGGATATTTTGGCACTGTCTTTTTTTCAAATGAATTCTTACACCTGTCTAGATACTGTAAATGCAGTAATTAATCATATAATATACTTGGGTTGACTTATTAACTATATAACAATAACAAACATAAGTAATGTGGCTGTTGAAAATCTATCTTCTTTATTTTTTTAATTAATATTTTCACTGGCTTTACTTACCAGCAGCTTCAAGGACCAATTGTAATCTAGCTTTGGCTTGTTCAGCAGCAGACTGGGGAAAAAAGAAAACAATACAGTTGCTAATATATTTGTGCAAAAATTAAATGTTCAAATCTGAGTGGATTGATGTCAACATATAGTTCTCATATGTACTGTATTATGTATTAATAGGCATATGTGATTCAGTAGTGTTCCACTATATTCAGATTCTGGGTTCTGACAATTTTTTTTGTTTCAGAATTTGAATTTCCTAAAATAATCACCTAAAACATAAAATATAAAGAGACAGATTTTATCATGTACACGTTTTACATACAAAAAATATAAATATGAATAAAAAAGGCAATTAAAGGCATGTAAAATATGCAAATAAATGAAATAATAAATTGTTTGAATTAGAGTTAAACAAAATGAAGCCATTTTCCTTATATAATCCAATAAGTACATAATCCATTTCAAATCATTCAAGAGCATTCATGTCTAAAATATGAAAGTAACATAACATATAAACTAAATTAAATCATTTGTGATTTAAATTATTATTATTTTATTTTTTATCATTTGTTTTGCTGTAACTATAGTTTTTGTTTATTAAGTCCATAAAAAAAACAAATCTGTTTTGCATGACACTGTGACTACTCATTTATATCACAATAATAATATGTAATCAATTTTCCAGGTATTAGCTGTCAAAGAAAAGTATTTAGAAAAAATAAGCCAAAGGTTGCAATGACACTACCATTTAACTTAATAGAAACTGATAAAAACAAAAATAAGTCAAGATATGATAATATTTTTTTTTTAAAACTTTGATAAAGCAAAATATGACAGCAAAGTACCTCATCAAAGTACTTTTTCCACAAACAAAGAAATAACTATGAGAAATTTAATTTTAATATCAAAATATTTCTAATATTTTATACTGCACAAGAAATGTTGGAAATCCATACATTATAGCAACTGAAGAAGCACATCAATTCTTTTAAGTGCTGTATTTCATCTGCTTTATCTCTCCCACTGGTAATCCAACAAATATATATACATTTACATAACAAATATACATAACACATATATACATACATACATATAGTCATATAGACATACATACATACATATATATGTGTATACACACACACATATATGTATAGACACACACACTTACAGCAATCAATCTGGTCTCTTTTGACCCAGTGCTTATTTTACACCTTCCTATAAGAATCCCTGAAGGATAGTACAGGTAATCCTCCACTTACAACTTTTGGTTAGTGACTATTCATAGTTACAACTGCACTGAAAAAACTTATGACCATTTTTTCATACCTAAAGCATCCCCAAGGTCACGTAATCAAAATCTGGACACTTGGTGACTGGCTCATATTTATGATATGTGATCATCTTTTGAGACCTTTTGACAAGCAAAGTCAATGGGGAAGCCAGATTCCCTTAACAACCAAGTTACTAACTTAACAACTGTAGTGATTCATTTAGCAATGGTGGCAAGGAAGGTGAAAAATGGGAGGAACCTAACTTAACTGTCTCGCTTAGCAACAGAATTTTTGGTTTCAAGTGTAGTTGTAGTGAAGGACTATCTGTACTTGCCCTGGAAAAGAACTGAGACAGCATGTGTCCAGCCTGTACTACTCGTGCTGGCAGAGGAGGCAGCCCAATTATTTTGGCTGGCAGGATCCAGGAGGAGGGCCTTCTCTGTTGTTGCTCCTGCCCTCTGGGACATCTTGTCCCCATCTTGTGAGGTTGGCTCCAACCCTGTCTTTTTGTAAGGACCTTAAGATGTGGCTCAGCCATTTGGCTTAGGACCCCAGTGGGGGAACAGTGCAATGGAGATGGCTGATTGAAGTAATAACAGATCCTACCTTCCCCCAATCTGTCCCACCCTCCCCATGTGTTCTTGGTTTTAATGTCTGATTTTAACTTTTTATGTTTTTACATTTTACCTGTATATGTAACTAAGCTGTCCAGAGTTAAGATGGGCGGCCAATAAACGTTATAAACAAACAAACAAACAAACAAACAAACAAACATTCAACAAATTCTATATAAGAGGCTTTTTCCTAGCTATTGTTAGATGAAAGACAAAACTTACCTGAAATATTAATATATCCCACACCTAATTTATTTAATAATGAAGGGGGGGGGGATTCATGTGTGTGTGAGAATTCTAGCCCATGACAGACCTTTGTTTAAGTATCTCCCCACCTCAGACTGCAGCACAATCATATTGTTTTTGGTATGGACAAAGCAGAAAACAGGCACTCCACAATGGCGGGAAGTAATTAGGAGGCAAATAAAAGCCATAAGTGTCAAACTGAATATATGGAAAGCATAGCCATGATCATGTAATTTTCCACTTAGTGACTGCTTTGCTTAGCAGTGGAGTGACTGGTTCCAGTTAAGGTCATTTAAAAAGGACTATCTATATAATTTTCAATCCAGTAGAATCCTGTACATGCCCTACAGTATTCTGGTTTAGCTTTTCCAGGTCTTTTATTTTCTTAACTCCATATCTCTAACCCTAACATATTTACTATCTTTAATTTTGTGATTTCCAATTCTTTGCTAAATCAGAATATGGGACAATGCTCTTATTTTTACATATAGTGGCCTAATTCTGTGCAGATAAACTATGAAGCCTATATGATTGATTTTATCATTGTAATTATCAATTATAGCACCCATACAGATATTGTCTATGATGATCTAACCCTAATCTGGTATTTCAGGTCTTCCAATGATGCACTCATTGCTACAATAAGTGATTTCCATCCATAAGTGATTCCATTGCTACTGGTGTCCTCTGTTCTTCCTTTTTCCCTGTCACCTGGGAAAACTATCTCCAGAAAGCAAAATCTTCATAATATGGCTGAAGTGTGCTAATTTGAGCCTGATCATTTGTACCACAGATGACAAATCTGGACTGATTTGCTCAGTTTGATTTGATCTGTTTGTTTTCTCAGCATAAACCATAGCTTTCTTCCACAAAACTAAAGTTCAAATGCATTGATTATCTTCTTATTCTGTTTATCCAAAGTCCAATTCACTTCCATACAGTCTCATAGGGATTACCATGAAGTTGACCTAATAATTTTATAAAAATTTAAACATACATTCTTCTCCCCAATTCAAGTCATGTACATTTCAGTTACCTGGATTACAATCATTCATTCAGCGTCCATTCAAATTATGATAGCACTTACAACTGGTGCTTGAATTTATGGCCATTGTAGGGCCTTCACATGATTGGAATCAGAGCTTTTTGCAATGCAATCTTTGGGCAATCTGTTCACACTTAGAGCAGGTTGCCAAGTCCACCATGATCATGTGGTCACTATTTGTAATCTTCCGTGTCAGTTTTCTCATAAGGTCAACAGGGAAGCCAACAGGGAAAATTGCAACTGCTTCCTTTTTTCAGCATGGGGCACTGGTTCCTATGTCCTTCTTGGATTGGAAAGTCTTTCTTTCTAATACTGGGAGGACAGGATAATTGACCACTGTGCCATGGAAAGGAAGCTTTCTAACTTTCTAGCACATGGTGGTAGTCAGGAGTTTGCAAGTTGGGCCGGAGAGAGGAATCTGAGCCAGTTCTACAAACATTGAACAACTTATACAATGATTTAGTGATCACACCTGGAAAGGTTGGGATAGCAGTCTTTGAGCGAAGCGGTCACGTTAATACCTCTCTTAACAATTGCAATGACTTATGACTATAATGGGCAGGCTTCATTATGGTCAAAAATCGAGGGCTATCTTTAAAAATCATTAAACAAAATGCATGGCAATTTACATTCATGTATGTAATAGTTTAATAGTTTCATTCTTATGAAACAATGAGCTTTGGTTAAAATAGATTAACATCTCTGCTAAAAAAAACAGCAACATCAATTAAGAGGAAAAACATCAAGAAAGAACCATCTGCAGCCAATACTATTTGTTGACTTATACACAGTTTATGAAGTGTAGAGTATTAGATTCAAATTGGCTCAATTTGTTCAGTATTCAGATTTTAAAAATCCTTTGAAAGCCATTTTAAGGGCATTTCTTACCTGTCAGAGGAGAAAGTTGTACCAACAGATTCTGTTTAAGTAAAATCTCCATCATTCTGGCAACATTTTTTCAATCTACAATTTAAGGATTCTTAATCATAGTTTTCATTCTAGATTTGTTTCAAATGAGCATAAACCAAACTCGTTCATTTCATTTGTAATGAAGTTTATCATGATATTGTAGAATTTCATGACATTTGCATATCAAAATTATTTACATTGAAGCTAGTAGTATAAATTATGTAATATTCATTCATTTATACTGGTATTCATTCATATTATACTGGTACACATAACTATACTGATAGTTATGTGAGAGTGGTGTTGATTCAAATGACATGGACTGTCTTGGAAGCACGACAGAGCTATTCAAGAACTGCTGATAGATTTATTTGATGATTGCAATATTTTCATTTGAGTTAATTAAAGAATAAAAACGTATGTCTGCATGTGTAATGTTTGCATTTGAGACAGTTCTTAAAACTTAAAACCTCAATCTATACCACAAATTTCCAAATGTAAAAAAAGTGTTATTATTTAGTTGTATTGGTTGAAAATGCCTCTCAAAACAAAACAAAAAACAAAAAATCTTCCAGCAATCCAGCTAGTATTTAAACAAACTTCTATTGGAATGTTTATGGAAGAAAATACATACTTAGAAAAAATAATTAAATTCTCTTAGTAAAATCCATTATTGTCCTCCATAAAATGTCTACACACACATACACACACACACAGAGAGAATATGAAATCAGCAACATTTTACAAATTCTCATACTTCAGAGAGTGCTAACAGTATTTCACTAGTTGAAAACACTTTATCTTCATGTCTCTATAAGGCAGGGTTGGTGCATAATATTGTAATTTATATTGCCTAAATGTTATTTTGGGAGCATTGCATCATTTCTCAAACTTCATGACCTTTACAATTTTCTAAACTTTTATTTCCCTCATTATTCTGAACAGATTTCATTACATATTTTGAATGTAAACAACCCTGAATAATGATGGGGATCCATTACGTATGTACAGCTCTGACAATTGTGCATGAAACCGAGATGGAAACCCAGTGCATTAATTTACCTCTCATCTTCAGTAACTGCACTCCCATAAAAAGTTTTATACTCAACTCACATAAATCATGGAGAAGAAAAATGAGAAAATCTGGTGGCTAACTCATCTTCTACCATTCTGCGAAAATGAAATTCACTGAAATACCTATCAAAACTGCAATCATAAAGAGATAATGTCTTCTTAGGTCTATCTGCACTTTCCGATTTAATTTCCTCCATGCCCTTGACATCCACAGATACCATTAAGATTAAGCGCATATAGTAACTGAACAGTTTTCAGATTTTGATATATGGGGCCGAGGCACTAAATGTATTATCATCATTTGAAAATTAATGCAATATTTCTTTTGTTAGTTTTTTGACCAGGAAAGCAGAATGAATACTTTGGTTTCTCTCAAGTAATTTCCCCATCAGAATGACATGCAATTATGAATAGCTATGTACCTGGTCAGAGGTCAGTCAAATTACTACATCATTTAATGAGTAGAGAGATCAAAATGGAGCACACTGTTGCTGCTGAGAGACGCCTTGCAGCCTGCTACATCAAATGTGATAGAATCATTAGAGTAATAAGCATGAAAATCTGTTTGCAGATTAACCTGTGGTTTCATGCTGCTTTCATCTAATGGGGCACTGTGGAAATCTTGTCAGCTTTTCATCAGCTATGATCAAATTACTGAAATTGCATACAAACCACTGGCACAATTGGAAACAATATCCACAAGTACAAGGTTTTTTATGTAGATGCCAAAGAAAATAACCATCTTTGTATTTTATAGTTTTATTTACTTCATCTGATCGTTGTGACAATCTGTGCTATAAACACCTATGTATGTGTGCAAATTGTAACATAATATCAGTCTAATTTATGAAACAAAAGTAGCCCTGAAAAATGAAAATATGCTATTCTTGGTACTGCTACACTAAATACTGTGAGAACAAAAAGATAAGCTGATGATTGGAAACTATGTATTATTTGTTTTAAAAAATCAAAGTTTTATTTTAAAATAGAAACATTAAAGAAATCAATCTTTTTCATATTTCAACATCTGTTTTAAATAAATTTATCTAATACAAAAAGAAATGTAATTTTATACAAAATTTTAATAGATTTTCATTCTCTATTAAAACATGTTTCTAGTTAATTTTGCTATATTATGATACATAACATCTTTAGTAATTATATATTGGAAATTATTACATAAAACTCCCTGATAAATAAAATTAGAAATAAAGTATTTTAAAATTAGGACTGAAAATCTGTCTCATAATAAATAAATTTATTAAGTTAAAACATATTTCCATTTTATAAAACAATAAGCACTGGTGATTTTGATAGAATGAAATAAATGGTGCAGCAAATTATTATTCTTATTATTTATTTGTCAAGCAAGTATTAAATAACAGGTATAAGTATAAAAATGGTTATGAGTACATGAAATGGATACGAATTAAAAAAAAGAAACTATAAGACAGGGACGGTAGGCACATTTGTGCGCTTATGCACGCCCCCTACAGACCTCTTAGGAAAGGGGTGAGGTCAGTAGTAGACAGTCTAAGGTTAAAGTTTTTGTGGTTTGGGGAAGAAACCAGAGTCAAGTAGAGTATTCCAGACACTGACCACTCTGTTGCTGAAGTCATATTTCCTCTAATCAAGTTTGGTGTGGTTTACCTTGAATTTGTATCTATTCTGTGCTCTTGTATTGATGTGGTTGAAGCTGAAGTATTCATTGACAGGTAGGACATTGCAGTAGACAATTTTATGTACAATACTTAGATCAGACCAAAGGCGGCGTAGTTCTAGGTTGTCTAAGTCTAACATTTCGAGTCTGGTGGCATAAGGTATTCTGCAACGAGTAGAGGAGTGGAGAACTCTTCTTGTGAAATATTTCTATACTTTCTCAACTGTGTTAATATCAGATATGTAATGTGGGCTTCAGACTGATGAGCTGTATTCGAGCATTGGTCAAGCAAATATTTTGTATGCTCTAGTTATAGTGTGATATTACTAGAGAAAAAGCTACACAGGATTAGGTTAATAACTCTTAACACCTTTTTGGAGATGTAATTACAGTGGGCTGTAGCACAGTGGTGGCTAACCTTTTTGGGCTCCTGGGTAGCCCAAATTGGGTACTAGAATTTCTGGTTCTTGGGTTCCAGAAATTGTGTGTGCATGCTCACATGCCAGCACCCAGAAGGCAATGCACCCCCCATGTTCCCTGCACATGCACATGCAATCTCCCCGCTGCCCCCTTACCTGCACTGCGCCTCCCAGCTGATTTTCGGCCCATTTGAGACCTTTTTTGGCCTCCCAGAGGCTTGAGGAAAGCTTCTGCAGTCTTTGCAGGCCAAAAAATGGGCCCATTTCATCACTTCCAGTATCTCTGAAAATATAGGAAGTGACAAAATGGGCCTATTTTTCGGTCTACAAAGGCTTTCCTCAAGTCTTTGGGAGGCCGAAAAAGGCCTCAAACAGGTTGAAAATCAGCTGGGAGGTGTGTGCATGTACAGTGAGGTAAATTTGCCTGCAGCCTGCATGCCAGCACAAATGGCTCTGCGTGCCACCAGTGGCATGCATGCCATAGGTTCACCATCACGGCTCTAGCACTTAGATCATTGGAGATGAGTACTCCAAGGTCCTTGATGTAATTGAGGTCAACATCAACGAGATCTTGACGATTCAGCTTGTATTTTATTTTCTGATTTTTTTTTGCCAATATATAAGACAGAGCATTTGTTTGTTGAGATTTGAAGTTGCCATTTGTTTCACCATTCTGACACATAGTCAAAGTCTTTTTGAAGGATAGCAGTATTGTCAGTGGTGTTGAATAGCTTTATATCATCAGCGAAGAGAACCAAGTTGTTCTTGGTATGATCACAGAGGTCATTTATGTAGAGTATGAAAAGAGTTGTTCCTAGAACGCTGCCTTGGGAGACACCACTGTTGACAGGTACAGAATTTGATAGGACACTCCCAATTTTGACCATTTGTTATCTGTTTGACAGGAATGCATCTATCCAGTTATGCAGGTGTCCAGAGATATCATAAGATTTTAGTTTTAGTAGTTTGTCATGTACCACTGAATCAAAGGCTTTACAGAAGTCTATGTAGATTGCGTCTATTGCTTTGCCCTAATCAAGTTGTGTAGTCCATATGTTTTTGCAGTGTAGGAGTTGCAGATTTCAGCATAGTTTTTTTCTGAAACCAAATTAATTGTTAGAGAGTAAGTTGTTTGTGTCTAAGTGGAGGATAATGGATTGGTTAATAATTGATTCCATGATTTTACAGATGACCCAACGTAAAGAGATTGGTCTGTAATAAAGAGATTGGTCTGTAATAAGTTTGCAATTAGACAGAAATAATTTTTCTCCCTATATAATGAATAAAGTACTATTTGATGAAATTTTCATTGAAAATGTTAGTCAGAAAAGGCAAACATGGACACTGATGATGAAAATGATGTGTCAAAACTATGTTATCAATGAGGTAGTTTAATAATATTGGTGACCTTTAATTCTGAAAACAATGAAAAGGAAGTCCACACTGCACCTTCACACCCTGAGATGAACCTGTCTCTAAACCTGATGGCTTTTTGAAGATCCCAAATGCATGACTATGTTTCTGGGTTTGCAAATCTTGAGTGTACATTTGATCTTGAGAATTAGCTGTATTGAAATATCTGTATTATATTTGTATTGATGGTTATTTTATCTTGGCTGAGAATTCTTTATTCATTTAAGGATCAATTTGTTTTGCTGTGTTTTTAAATTATTAATTGTTGCTAGCTATAATATCAATTATAATACCAATTATGGTAGATGAATATTAACTGCCAATTCAAGTTTACTGACAATTCTTCTGTAGTAAGTTATGGATGGTCATCAAATGACCTTAATTGGGCCTTTGCACTTGCAAATAAACCTTAAATCGCATAAATAAACGTGAACATTTTCAAATTCTTCAAAGAAAACAAGGGAACTGACAGCAAGTATAGGGACTCACTATTCATTAAAACTCTTAACCACTTGCACCACAAAAACAAACCATCAGAAAGTTATATTTTCCTTGATTTAGTCATTTGTTTAGCAACTGTTCAAAGTTACAAAAGCACTGAAAAAAGTGACTTATAACCAGGCATCACACAATTGTCACAGCATCCATACAGATTTGAAAAACAATTAGCTGTGATTTTAACATAGTAAAAGTTCATATTGGCAATTGGTATGTATTTAAGGTAATTGCAACATTCGGGGTCATATGATTGCAAGTTTCCCAGCAAGTGTCCAACAAGCAAAGTTAATAGTGGTAGCCAGATTTGCTTAACAACAGCAAGATTCATTTAACAACTGCAGCAATGTGATTAACAACCATGGCAAATAAGGTTGTAAAATGAGGCATGACTCAGCAACCCTTGGTGTGCACATGTGTTATCTTTCCTGCAGGAACTGTATTGGTTGCTGATTTGCTTACAGGTGCAATTCAAATGCCATTTGTCACCTTTAAAGCCCTTCATGGGCTGCAACCAGGTTATCTGAGGGACTGTCTCTTGCCAGTCACATCCACCCGACCCACTAGAGCAGGGAAGCAAGGAATGTTGTATGTCCTGTCCCCAAAGGAGGTATATCTGGCACAGCCTAGAAGAAAGGTCTTCTCTGTGGTGGCTTCCTCTCTTTGAAATATTAGAAATTAGACTGTCCCTCACTTTGACATTCAAGGCCCTAGAGACTTGGTTTTGCCAATGGGCCTGAGAAATAAAGAATGAGATAGAGCCCATCAAATGGTTTATTTGTCTGTGTGTTGTTTCAGGGTTGGGTGGGTAGGGCAGATATTGTTTTCATTTTTTTCTATACTGTGTTTTTATTGTTTTTAAGCTGCCTAGAGATACAGTGAGTGAGTAGGCAGCGATATAAATTTTGTCAATAAATAAACCTCCATGCTTAACAACAAAAATTTGGGTCCCAATTGTTGCCGTATCTTGGAGGCTATCTGTATAAGGTGTCATCATCCTCGGTGAATCTGAAATCTGAAATGTGTGCAAGTAGTAAAAGAAAGAGCATATTAATATGGTCAATAGAATACATTATAGAACAAATTTATCCTGAAAAAGAAAATAGAAAGTGCATTCTGTAAAAATTGTTTTTTATGGCTCTATGCATAAAATCAAAACATGTCCCATTTATCCCCTCTAAAGACAAGGATTGCCTGCTTGAATTGGTAATAAGAAACTTTGGGCTACAAAATAAGATCAAATGTTAACAGCATGGAACAATTTTTTTTTCAATATTCTATACTACTGCTGCTGTTACAACTGTCATCACATCTAATAGTCAGCATTTATTAATTTTTGTTCAATTTGGTTTGCTAAATTTTTGGCTAGGCTTAAGTCTAGTAAGTCTGAAGAAAATATGTCAACTTTAGAAATTTAGAAAATGCATAATGCAGAACTGTATCTATTTTAAATTAAATATAGGAAAATGTTTAATTCCCCCTATATTATAATGTACATGTTTTATACATGAACACTACTGATGGCAGTTGTTAACAATTACTTTAGTTAGAGAACTACATTTTTGCACCTTACAGAGATAACGAACACACTGCAACATAAAATGCAGGGGGTTTTTGTACCAGTCACTAACAGAAATATGCAATTTACCCAGTGTGTCATTTTTTCTGATAACATATTAGTCTCTGAACAACAACAAAAAGAACAAAAACGTGTTGGAAATGTACATTTATATTAAAAATATTTTCCTATTTTCTGAATCTTAATTAATACTTTGAATAATAGGTGCTGAAAATTCAACAGAAGCTCTAATTGTCTTTTCTGGTATCAACAACGTAGCTAAGCCTTTGGCCTGTCTCTCTTCTGTATATCAGAAATTGATCCATAATCATCAATTGATAGCATCAGAGTAATATATACACTCACAAACCTCTAGAATATTGTGCCTAGATACACTTAGATTGCTTGAAATCATTTAAATCAATTTTGGTTAAAATGTGTATAATAATCTGTTTTCATTGCTGTAAAGTTTAGTTTTATTAATTCTTTTTGTGATTTTTTGGGGGGCATTTTTCCATTATATCAAGTGTCAATTATTTTCATTTATTTATATATTTACTTGCCTGCCTATCTACCAATCCACCTAATTTATATGGGCATTTGAATGCTATTTATTTAGATATTTGTTCATAAAATATATATTATATTTAAGATAAACAAAAACTACAAAAATATCTTTCCAAACAGAATTTCAAATGTAAGCTATAAATTGCATTATTTCATGCACATCAGTTAATTTTCAGTAATGATAAATCAACAATTTTTTAATTCATTATCACTTATAAACATTAGTGTTTATGATTCAGCAGCATTAAAGCCTTCAGAAAAGGTGCTGATGTTGTCATGAAGGAATAGAAAACCTGAAGTTTCAAAGACAAAATTATAGTGGAACATAAGAAGTAAAAACATGGGAAAGTTCAGCATAGAGAAAGATAAAATGAATTTTAAATTTCAAAGGAAATTTAAAAGCAGAAATACAATATCCCTAAGTTCACAAGCTAGCAAAAGAGTATTTGAGATCATCCAATGTAAATTAGAATCCTACATGGAAAAATAAATACCAGATATTCCAGCTGGTTGTCAGAAAGGTCAAGGAATAAGAGATATTATTGCTGATGCTTGCTGGATAATTGAGAGAGTCAAAAGAACCCTGCATGTGGTCCAGTAAGTGATATAGAGGGTATAGAGGATGGCCTTGAGACAGATGGAAGATTCATTACGAAGGCAATAATCAGATAAACATGATTTGAGCCCATACTCAAAAAGAGATTTATGAAAATTCTTTCCCCCTCCCCTCACCTGAAGATTAAAGAGGAAGAAGAGGAAGCATATTCAAACTTGCCAGATTCTATTATAATATCTGTTCTTTAAAAAAATAGCTTTACACCCACACAGTGTCTGTTTCTTAGTCTGGTTCACCTTATAGGGCTGACATGTAGTGAAAAGTCTTCAACTGAAGTGATCGTGTTAAGTGGAATTTCCTTAGGAAAATGGAAATCCAAGAACATCTCATTTTCTTCACGCAAATCTAAATTACAGGATAATAAGTTATAGTCTGAATGGAACATGGCAAAGCAGACTGGCTCTGGAGCAGAAAGGAATGAGACAACACTGTACATCCTCTCTTTGTACAGGTAGTTCTCAATTTACAACAGTTCATTTATGCCCATTCAAAGTTACAACAGCACTGAAAAAAAGTAACTTCTGACAGTTTTTCACACTTACGAGCCCATGGTCACGTGATCAAAATTCATATGCTTGGTAACTGATTCGTATTTATGATGGTTGCAGTGTCCCAGAGTCATGTGATCACCTTTTGACAAACAAAGTCAATAGGAAGCCAGATTCATTTAACATCCATGTTACCAATTTAACAACTGCAATGATTCACTTAACAACTATGGCAAGGAAGATAGTAAAGTGGGGCAAAACTCATTTAACAAATGTCTCACTTAGCAACAGAAATTTTCGACTCAATTGTGATAGTATGTCAAGGATTATTTGTGTATTCAACCTGTATCAAATAAATTATATTGTTTACCATGAGTTACTTTTATGCTATTTGGGGTTCAAAACTACACTGATTCCAGTTTGTTATATGTTGCCAAATAGTTTCTTCACTCAATGTAACATATAATATATCTGAGTATACTACATACAAAGTATGCCAAAAGCAGGAATTTTAAGGCATAATTTGGCCTGCCAGACAAAACGTCCAGATGAAACTTGTGTAAATGACATGTACATAAGGTACAAATGGAACAAGTGCAACTACAGTTCTGCCTCAGCCACATACTTTTCTCACAAAAGGAAACAGAAAATATAACGAATATCGGGCCAAGCAATTACTGCATATGCAGAAGCTAGGTTATTAGGAACATGGCTAACTTTTAGCTGTATTCACCAATGACATCACCCTGAATTCAGATCTAAATCTGAAAATCAGAGGAAGAATCCAGCCACTGGGCTTTTTGCTGTTGTTATACAATAATAAGCTTGTTATCTTTAAGATGTACTGTTATGTTCCTTTTTCTGTCAAACATGCTTAAAGAAATATTATTTCTTGTTTGAAAGCAGACTCATAGGTAATTATCAGGAGCTACCTTTCGTTTCCATACATTTCAGGAAGCATAACTCTATGACACAACTATATTTATCAGTACAAAAAATACATTGAAGTAAAAAAAAGATGAAATTGAAAAAAAAGAGAGTAGAATAAGGTACAAATATATTATTTCATTTATAAATAATAAAATCTATAAAACTAAGTCTTAATTGTATATAACACATGCCATTTTTTACTTAAGCATATCTGCAAGTCACATATGAAGTGCAGTGCAAGACTGGCATGAGTACATAAACTGAAACAATCCTAACTCTTCAAATAGCAATGATTATAAGTATCTTTACTGGGAAAAATACATGAAACATACTACTCAGGAAGAGCTTTTAGGAATCCCTATTGGTGTTTATTGATTGACATATTACAAGGAGAATATCTTCATTGCTGAAAGACAGTAACTATTCACAAACCACTGATGGGCTAACCAGCTATTAATGACAGTCTGCAACTCAACACTTAAAATGGTCAGAATTCTTTCCTTGACCACAAGGACAAGTGGGTCATTCATGTAAGACTTAAAGAGATGGAACTTTCCAATCTTTAACAAAGGTTTAATAAACATGAGATTGTGCATTTTCAACACTGACATTCCAACATTGACATGCAGGTTCAAACATTAACATTCCTGCTGATTATAAAGTAAAACATAATATACAACCAGACAATCATACCACAAACCAGAAAAAACAACAACCCAGAAGTAGGAATATAGGCAATCTTTGACTTACGACAGTTATTCAGTGACTGTTTGAAATTCTCACGGTGCTGAAGAAAGGGAATTATGACCCCTGCCTGAAGTTAAGACTGAAGCAATGCCCAAACAGTTGCATGATCAAAATTCAGGCATTTGGCAGGTAAAGAATCTGAGCCTCTTGGGCACAGAGGGATAAAAAGGCATGGGCTTCTGAGTTTATAACTATGTTTTCTGCATACCAGTGGGTGCTAAGCTCTAGAGCCTTTTCCACCCACTGAGCCATCCCCAAGCAATTGCTTTAACCCACTTGTGGGCTCACTTTGTGACTCTAACTGGGAGATCTGGAATTGTGGTGGTCACTTGGGCATTTCGCTTAATGACACTTTGCTCAACAACCAAGTTTCTGTTCCAATTGTGATCATAAGTCAAAGACTGTCTGTAACTCACAGAACAGAGTAGCCCTTAAAAATGTAATAAGAATCAAACCATCAACATCATCCCACCAGACAAAGGTTGAACCAACCTGATACAGAAATTAGACAATCTAATCAAGAGAACATTTAACAACCTAACCAAAAAAGCTAAAAGTAAAAAAAAAAGTAAAGGATGAAAGCAGTGGATTGATCCTTCCACATATCTATGGGCAGCCAAAAATACGGAAGCCAATTGTCCAATTGTATCATTACCAGGGACCCCAACATATAACATAGCCAAAGAATTTAATCAAAAAAGGCTATACTGAATATTCTATCAATGCCTCACTATAGTGCATGCAGAAAATCAAAGACCTAAAAATAGAAGAATAGATTTTGATTTCATTCAATGTCACAGCACTCTTTAAGGCTAGGTCATACTGGCCGACGGATGCAAAACATATGTAAAAATGACACAGCGGATGAGCAAATTTTCCATCTGTTGTTATCCGCTCTCAAAAGTGCCCCAGAGCGGACAAAAGAGCGGATAAACAGAGCGGACAACAACGGAAAGGAACGGACATGGGGAGGATGTAGCGGGGATGTAAAGCAGACGTTCATAGGAAGCCTAGCGTATGAAAGCGGATGGAAGCAGATGACACATCCACAGGGCTTCCGGGGGAGAACAGAGAAGTGGACACGTAGCGGAAGGAATGGATGCGTAGCGGATGTATAGCGGATGCCACAGATGCATCACAGACGCCTATAGGATGCCTAGCAGATGCCTAGCGGATGCAAAGCATTCACTGCGCATGCGGGGAGGATGAATTGCGTAAACTCCGCGGATAGAAAAGGAGGCAGCTCCCAAGCACGTCACCATTCAGAGGAAAGACCTGCTGCCAGAGACATCTTGAGAGAACACCATGGGAAAGAAGAAGAAGCCTGTGCCTACTCCTGCCAGCCCTGGCAAGAAGGACAGAACCACAATCCCACCCCCTGGCACTGACTCTGAAGCTGCTGGTGCTGCTGGTGCTGCTGGTGCTGCTACTCCTGGTGCTCCTGGTGTTGCTGCTGCTGGTGCTTCTCCTGCTGGTGCTGCTGCTGGTGTTGCTGGTGCTTCTCCTGCTGCTGCTGGTGGTGCTGCTGGTGCTTCTCCTGCTGCTGCTGCTGCTTCTCCTGCTGCTGCTGCTGTGGTGGACCAGCACCAAGGCCCTCAAAGCCCTGCTGCTGAAGGCCCTGAAGCCCCTGCCAGAGGGAGGAAGAGGCAAGGCAAGGAGAAGGGGGAGAGAAAACAGTACTCCATTTCCGAGGACCATGGGGTGGAGGTGCTGGAATGGCTGAGGGAGAACAAGTACCTGTGAAGGAAGGGCCACAGGCTCTATCATGACACCAAGTGGAAGCAGGCAGTGTGGAGAGAGAAGGCGGAGAGCCTGGGCTACACTTCAGATGTACTCCTGGGGTGGTGGAAGCATATGCACACCTGGTATGGCAAGCTGAACCTGAAAAAATCCGGGCAGGCCGCTGTCAAGCTCACTGACCGGGAGACCTATGTCATGGCCAGGTGCAGCTTCCTGGAGGGTGAGATCCAGCATCAAGGAGCAGCTCCTCTGTCAACCCTCTCCCTCAGACAGCCCACAGAGAGCCACTCCTCTTCTAGCCAGGAGACAGCTACCGTGTCCAGGCAGGTGTCTTTGGAGGGCCCCACGACAGAGACCCCCCCCACAGCTGCACTCCCCGTGCCAGAGGACGTGGAGGATCCCCTGTCTCAGATGGAGCAAGAAGATGCAGCCACCAGAGACCAACCCATACCCACACCCAGCTCCACCTTCACAGAAAGCAGGCAGAGAGGCAGACCGGGACAGAGTCACACTGTCCTCTTGGAGATCAGGGACACAATCAAAGCCAGCACAGATCTCCTCTCCCAGCTGGTCCACGTCGACATACCATCCTCCAACCGCAAGCCCTTCATCACGTACGTGAGCCAGACCCTCATGGACATGCCCGAGGCCCAATACCAGGCGATGAAGGAGAGGATCACAGCTCTTCTGCACCACCCTCCAGGCCCAGCTGAACCTGCTCCTACCAACTCCAGGTCTGCTCCTCCACCCCAGCCGATGTCACAGCCCTTCCACGGATTTCAGCAGCCCCTTGCCTACCAAGCCTACCACTGCCAGGACTTCCCACAGCAGAGGCAGCCCTTCCCAGTCCACACCCAGGTTCCTTGGACACCACAGATGCCTCACCTGACCCAGCTGCAGACCAGACAGCCCCACTACACTCCTCCTTCCTCCACCCCACAGCCAACCCCTTCCTCAGAACATCTGTCATCAGTCTTGGGCCTCACATCTCAGGTACTTGAGGAAGGGCCTCTCAACCTCACGGGACTGAGTCAGCTCTCTGAGAGCATCCTGCACACACCATCTCCTGTTGTACTCTCGGGGCCAGGCACCCCAATGGCGCCTCAGATCAGGACTCCAGGAACAGCCACCTCCACAGTCCCTGGCCCCTTTACATCTGAGACCATGGGCACGCCTCAGAGTGACTGAAAAGAGTGCCAGAGACTGAATTGTTATCTGTTCACCTTATCTTTGCTTAAAGACACTTTACTTGGCTCATTTTGCTTTTTTAATAAAGTCATACAGTTTACTTAAGACAGTTATTAATAAAGGTTATCTTTGCTTCACACACTTGGTTCATTTTTTTTACTTAATAAAGTGTTGGGGAAAACTTTGAAAGAAGGGTTAAGCCTTTGTATGCTTGTGGGATTGGTAAGGATAGCTGTGGGATGGATAGCTGTGGGATGGGTAAGGATAGCTGTGGGATGGGTAAGGATAGCTGTGGGATGGATAGCTGTGGGATGGGTAAGGATAGCTGTGGGATGGGTAATGATAGCTGTGGGATGGGTAAGGATAGCTGTGGGATAGATAAACCTCCAGTGCAAGCATTGTGGCACTGTATGGTCCACCCTCCCAGGTGCCACACATATGAACCTTTATTATCAATAACAATTTAATCATTGATCCACACATTTCAACATAAACAAAATTCTTTATTAATGCCCTATTCATTGTAAGGCCACTCAACATACATGGCCCAATCTTATCCGTGTGATGAGACAGGCTGAAGGAAGCATCCATTAAGCATCAACCATCCTGTCTTGCCACTCCACTGCTCCAGCTGGGGAGTTGCACCAGTGTTTCAGGAGGTTGCGCTGCTTCTTCCTTTCACATGAAGCTCTGTTGGGGCCTTGCACATCCACAGTATCTATCAGCTGTAGTCCTTGCCTGCATTCACCAGGCTCCATGTCCCCATTCCTTTGTTGACGGTCCACAAGCCTGTTCTGCAACACTTGGTAGCGGGTGCGCATGAGATTGTGCAGGATGCAGCAAGCTTCCACGATGCTCCTCACGGTCTCTGGATGATGCTGCATGGTGATGAGAAGTACCTGGAACCCGTTGGCCAGGATGCCAAAGGCGTTCTTCACCACCCGTCTTGCCCTGGACAGCCTGTAGTTGAAGATCCTCTCTTCACGGGTGAGGTATCTGGAAGTGTAGGGCTTCATGAGGTAGGTTCTGAGGGAGAAGGCATTGAAGTAGGGCACATCTTGTGTGTCATTGGGTAGGGGGTCTGAATCTTTGAAACCCATGATGAGGTTGCATTCCAGCCCATCCTTGAGGTCACTAGTGTTGTATATCTGGGCATCTGAAGCTGATCCGTTGCCTGAAGCATCGATGTACATGAACTTGTAGTCAGCATCGACCATGGCAAAGAGGATGATGCTGAAGAAGCCCTTGTAGTTGAAATACTTGGCCCCCGAGTTGGGTGCAGCTTTGCAGGCCACGTGCTTCCCATCTATGGCTCCAACGGCGTGGGGAAAGTTCCACCTCTGATCCCACTGCTCTGCAACTTTCCTCCAGCCTTCTTCAGTGGTGGGACACTGGAGGAGCTCCTCCACGTATTCTTCGATGATGGCCTGCACCACTTCTCTGACCACAATGCTGATGGTGTTGTGTGGCACCCTCCATGCATACTGCTTGTTTCTGTATGTGGTCCCAGAGGCCAGGTGGCGCAGAGTCAGTGCCACCTTCAGTCCAGGGTCCAGGCTGGGATGGAAGTTGGTGTTTGCCTTGGTCAACCTGGGTCTCAGATGCTCCACAACTTCGTCAAACATGGCTGGTGGCATCCTCATGAAGTGCTGGAATGCACGAGGGTCTTCATTCCTCAGCTGCACCATCAGCTTGTCATACAGTCCAAACTCCGCTCTTCTCCCGATCCATCGTCGGACTCAGACAGTTCTTGGACATCTCCTTCTCTTTGCATAGAAAAGGTGAAACAGTCTGAAGAGGGCTTGGTTCTGGTGTTGAATGATCGCGGCTACCAAAAGGAGTGTGCGATGATCCATGGTGGAGATCAATGGATGATGTGGAAGAGCAAGAGCAAGGCTGAAGAGGTCTGCATACCAGGGCTGCTGGACTGAAAGTGAGATCCAGGTGATTACCTCCCCCTTTTTATAGGAAATGTCGGTTTTCCGCTAGGTGTCCTTCTACATACTCTCGGCATCCTCCAGACATCCTAAATATCCGAGATACGTCCCATATACGAACTTTTTGTCTGTTTTAATGATTTATATACGAGATGCATCCGCTTACATCCTTTCTATGTCCGTGCTACTAACGCTGTGTGGATGTTCCACGTACCTTTCGCTTCCTCCCTCTTTCTGCTTTCCGCTGGAGCGGAAGTGAGTTGCGCAGATGTCCAGAGCAAGCCTAGAGGATACATCGGACGTGTGACGGATGACAACGGACGTAGAACGTTTGTTGCCCGTATGTGTCGCTGATGTAGATCGTACGCGGTGGAAAGTTCATCCGCTCAAAAAGTTTTGTGCAGCTCAAAACGTTTTGAGCAGATGAAATAGCAGTAGACGGATGTTTTACGGATAGAGCATATGAAAGTCGTACGCAGTGAGTACACAACGGATGCATCACGTTTTCCAACAGATGGTAAGCTTTTTTGTCTGTTTTACATCCTCTTTGCATCTGTTGATTCAGTGTGACAGGGGCTTTACATCCATAAACCAGGAACTAATGAAAGAATTCATGGCAACACTACTACACAATATGCTCAACTTAAACAAGTACAGTAAGTCTGAACCCCCATCAGCCTCTCTCTGACTACCTACTTTCAATTTTATGGATAAATACACCAATAAATCAGAGGAACATGCATGGGATCAGCAATCTCAGGACTCACAGCAGTCTTCATCTGTAACTGATCACTTCTGATCTCCTTGTCCTTTTCTCCACCTTTTCTGATGCTATAACAAGATATTTCATTTCAGCTTCTTTTTTATTCTTATTTACATCTTTTATCCAAGTTGCATTTTTGTTAAATTCCTCTGCGTTGTCTCATAGCTCTACCCAGAATGACACTGTTTCTTCTTTGTCATGTGTAGAACTGGTAAACAGTAAACTCTCCAATGATAGATTGGACAAACATTTCTGATTTGACTGAAAATGGATTCTGTTATAGTGTGCAATTCAATCATCATATCCACTGATCTTCTTGGCTGTAGCTGTTATTTGCTGCTTTATTATTTCCAGTGCTTCCTTAATCTTGTTTCAAGGTAATATTTCTTGAAAAAAAAATTGGTCTTCTCTACCTCAGGTTTTTTTTCTTTCATCTCTTCTAGCTTGCTTGATCTTAACTTGCTGATCTTAATTTCTAGCCTGATCTTCTGTTTTGATGATGTACTGTTTACCATTTTTGTTTCTTTTTTAATTTTGCATTCCAGGCATTCAGTTATAATTACAGCTGTGCTGTAAATTTACTTGCACATTTGTTTACATACTGTTTGAAGTTACAATGGCATTGAAAAAAAGTGACTTATGGCCATTTCCCACACTTATGATCATTGCCACATCTCCATGGTCACATGATCAAAATGCGGTTGCTTGGCAGCTGGCATGTATTTATGATGGTTGCAGTGTCTCAGGGTCATATGATCATCTTTTGCAACCTTCTGAAAAGCAAGGTCAACAAAGAAACTAGATTCACTTTAACAACGTTACTAACAACTGCAGTGATTTACTTAACAACAGTGGCAAAAGGTCATAAAATAGGGCAAAGACTCACTAAACAGAGCAACAGAAATTCTGGGCTTCATTGTGCTTGTAAATCGAGGACTATCTATAATTGGTTTGTTTCTTCCAGTGAGCTGGTGCTTATATTTGATATTATACTATTGACATCTTTTAATATTTGTGCTAGCTGTTTCTTTGGAACAAGCTTCAAAGCTGGCAACTTTATTCTGTAGCTTTTGTGCTGTATTATATGCTCAAAAATTTTTTTGTTTCATTTCTTCTACTTTTTTAGTTAGGGAACTTTTTTCTTTCTGATGAAAAGGCAGACAAGAAGGTGCCTGGTTTGAGAATGAAAAAAATTCAATAGCTAGGCTGCTACTTACTATTTATGCGTTGCCTCCGATGGTGGTATTCTACCGGTTCAAGCTGATTCTGCCGAGCCAGTAGTGGCGATCAGCAATGGAGACTGAACTGGTTCTGTCCGACACTCTGTGTTGGGGCCACCTGCCCTCCCATACTAACCCTTATGTCCTGCTTTTGAAGCTCAGCTGCTTTGCGTGGCACAGCAATTGCCGCATGACAGCTGCTGAAGTGTCAGGGGGTGTGCAGGATTGCAGAGGTCACTCAAAACACCTCTGCATTTGCACAAAGTGCATGTTTGGCGCACAAAGTATGTGTGTGCGTGTAAAGCGCACTCACAAAGCCACACCCACCGAACCAGTGGTAAAAATATTTGAAACACACCGCTTGCCTCTACAGTCTGAATTATTTCTGGCAAGATTTTGATTTCTTTGCTTTGGATGGACCTTTGAATTCTGCTGTTATGAATATTTTATTTCACATTATAAATTAACAGGAGATGATTACAAAAACTGATTATGAACAACATAACACAATCACCAAAATGATTAATTGGAATGCTTGTTAAAAAAATTATCATGTGCCAATAATGAAAAATCAATGGGAATATAGAGTTGAAGAAGTAGTCGAAAATAAAGAATTAAAATATTGTGAGATTTCCAAATACAGACTGAAGTCTTGGCTCATAACACACCCAATTTAACTGTGGTTGAATTAAAATCTAACTAATTAATTCTATTATTGTATTATCAGCAAATCTAAGATGATTTATTTTTAAATAAATTATTTGTGAGATAAAAATTAATCTTTTCAAGTAACTGTCATGATTGTTACCAGAAATGCAAGCTTTATAGAGAGTAGGCACAATAGCCAATAGGCTGAAGCAGTCTAGAGAAGAATTAAATTAATACTGCAGAGAAGCTGTACTAAAGGTTAACTGAGCCTGATCGAAACAAACTGAATGAATGAATTTGCCCACTATAGTATATTTTAAAGCTAGATGTGAAAAAGAAGTTCCTGAATAGAAATATGAAAGGAAGAAATAGCTGTCAAATAAACCTTTAAGGAAGACAGAGTACTTCACACACACCCCAAATCAGCAGGAATAAGAGGACCCCAGAGTAGAGAATAGATACTCAGGTTCAAAATTTGGAAGAAACTATTAAAAATTTTTCCACTTAGAATATGAACATAATGTTAATAGCTTTCTGGATTGATAAAGTACCTCCTGAACTATTAGAATAATCTTTATCAAACTCCTCAGGTGATAAGTAGGAACATATCTATCTCCAGATGCAATAGACTGAGACAGAAGATCTACTGTTGTTATTATGACAAGCAGTGGAACCATCCAATAAAGAAATGAATCAAATTTATGAACTGTAGCTGCAACAGCATCAAATAAGTGCAAGATATTATTAGAAGAATTGTTCCAATAAAATAAATTGGTGAGAAGAAACAGAACAGTACAGGTAGTGTACTGCTTATCTATGACAATTTGAGATTATCATGGCACTGAACAAATGAGGATTACAATCAGTTCTCAGAGTTCTATTCGTCCCAGCATCACCATGGGCTGGTAATCACGATCTGGATGCTTGGCAACTGGTTTGCACTTATGACTGACTGCAGTCACACGATCGCTATTTGCAACCTTCCTGCCCGCTTCTCCAGAAAATCAATGGGAAAGCTGGTAAGGAAGATTGTAAGTTGCTGAGTAAGTCACTACCATCTACATATTTTCCTCCATCCCATTGTGTTTCCACTTTGCCAGTCATTCATGCACCCCCATGCATCCTCCCCAACCCATATTGCACTTTCAAGAACTCTCTGGCCCATGTCACTTTTCTCATGCACCATCACATACCCTCCTCATATGATTCCTATTGTGCAACTCCTCAGAAACCCTTACCACACTTCTCTCCTGCCTATTTGACAGCAGCTATTTACATGTTTGCCAGCCTGGGACTTTCAACTTCCTGCCAGCTCCTCCACTGACTTGTGGGAAGCCAGCAGGAAGTTGCCTCATCTAATAAGCATGATGTTCAGCTATTAATGGCAACTGGAACTGCAAGGATTGCCATCACTATGAAAACATCTCTTGGTGATAGAAATTCCAGTCCCTATTGCTATTTTAACTCAAGGACAAACTGTATCCATAACCACCTGCAAAAAAATAAATAATCATGCAACCGTAAATATATTACTGATCAACTGCCATATTGTTGACTATTTCTACAGACTGAAGAAGTCTATCTGAGAAGTTTCCATCAAGAGAAAGTACATCAAAATTTCTATATCTTCTGAGCAATTAGTTATGTGCACACATCAATTACTAGATTCAATGTATTGGCCAAAGTATTAGGAGCTAATCTGACAGAGATATTATCAAGAAATCTTAAAACTGATTTAGCCAGCTTCTCTGGAGAATGGAGCTGACTGACAGACTCAAACTGTTGGAGGAAGCTCAGAATTATACTGGTCTAATAGGAGCTTCAGGAAGTCCCATTTAAAAAATGAGTTGTCAGTTGTACTGGGATACTGAAAAGTCTAAGAAAGTCCTAATATTTACAAGGAGCTTTGCATATGTATATTTCAAGTTAAGAAAGTGTGACTAAAGTATGACTGTACATGCACTGAAGACACACATTGTTATTGCTGTTGCTGTTTTTTATTTTGGTCCTCTCAAGACAGCAAACATATCTTATATACTTTCTTTTTATTTCTCTTCCTGAGAAAAACCTAGAAGTTCAATACAATACATTCTTAACATGAACCAGTTATTTCACAGGTATTCTGGAAAGAAAAATACTGTTCTTCAGATTACAGTCAGATCTTGTTTCCTACTGTGTGTCCTGAATATCAACAATGAACCACCTGCCTTCCCTAGCTTGTTTCATAAATGGAACTCTGTGTGAAGTTATTTGGATTGGAATCATTTCTAAAATTGAACAAATCTATTAACCTGACAGCACTGTGTTTACAGTTAAGCACTTTATATTTTCATTAAAAACTGTACTTTTATTTAACAACAACATATCATTTAAATGAATAATTCATGCTATATTGAAAAAAACTCATGTTGCATTTAAAAACTATCAAATTAATGAAATGTATAAGCAATATAAGAATGTATGTTTCAAAATAGAAGTTTGTTATTCTCACATCTAGATATGCCAAAAAAAATCCCAATGAAGAACAACTTTAAGTTTATAATTAAGGCAATCATCAATCCAAGGATTATAGCCCATTTTATTTCATCTCCACATCAAAAAAATTTAAAAAATTCAAATCTCTTATAACATAAGATAAATGAAAATGTAAGCGCCTCACACATAATAACAGCAAGCTGACCCTCTGGGAAATAGTTGACTTTCTCAATTCAAGCGATTCAAAGCTCATTTGAATGCAGATATCAAAGATGATGCAAATATTTAAGAGGAAATTAGAACTTACCAGATGTTCTAATCCAGTTTTGATGTTTCCGGCATCTCTGAAATAGAAGAACAAAAATTCTAAGCAATTATTAATCATTGGTATACAATTATTTATGTTGAACTTCAAAAGCTATAATGATCTGTCCTTTTGTTTAGTTTGTTTAATGTCTGAAGCTATATTATTGAATAAAACTTAAATGCATCCTCTAGTATAATTCCAAAATGTCTTTACCATAAAATCTAAAACATAATACAAATATATAACAGAATAAGTGAATGCATATGATTGCTGATAGTTGGTAAATTTTAAATCTCTTTATTAGAACCAGAATGTATGTACCATTTATAAAAAGAAATGTTTTCAATTATGTGCCAAGCTTAAATTCTTCAATTGTGAAATATTCAACTGTTTATTCTCCCATGAATAAGAAAATTGTTTCTCTATAAAACTGTATGATCTTAACATCTAAACAAAGTTGACTGATAGCACATGATTTAAAAATTCAGCTGATTTGTCTAATTTCAGAGTGATGTGTGTTTAGGAGAATCAATATGTAGCACACAACCAACAAAAATAAAAAATTGAGTTGGGTCAATTTGTTCAATATTCTTTGATCAATTCTATTAAGAAAGAAGGTGACTTAGTTTTTGTATCAGTAGATCCAACATAAATCATTGAAAACTTGTTATAGCTATAGCTGTGTGAAAAAGTCCTGTACACTTTCAGTTTTAATCAATTTTTCACTCATAGAAATCACACAAAATTGGTACTTTGATGCAAATTTCTGTAGTCGGATTAAGATGCATAATTTTTATGAATATAACCAAAGTCTTTTTAAAGTTTTAAGTGAGTTTATTTGCAAAAACAAACACAACTTGAATTTTCAAGAATGTTAGGATCGAAAGTAGCCAATCAGCAGTGAGTGCTGGCTGACCAATCAAAATGCACAGCGGCTAAATCTATGAGCCAATCAATGTTGTCATACTCTCTGACTATAAATAGGCATGAAAAGCTTTGAGAAATATAATTTAGCTCTGGCTGTGGGCAAGGATGAAGGCTTTTGCCTTCACAAGTACTGAGCAGCAGCATCATATCATTGTGCTTCATGAAGAGGGTTAAGCCCATGTCACACTGCCCAACGGATGCAAAAAGGACACAGCGGACGAACAAAATGTTCCATCCATTGTTATCCGCTCTCAAAAGGGGTGAAAATTTGCATAACCGGAGCGGATAACACGGATGCGGGGAGGACGCAGGGCGGATGCAAAGCAGATGCGGAACGGAAGTCCAGCGGATGGAAGCGGATGGGAGCAGATGGGAGTGGGTGGCACATCCGCAGGGCTTCCGGGGGGGCTCAGTGAAGCGGACGCGGAATGGATACAGCAGATGCACAGCGGACACCGAACGGATGCACAGCGGAAGCCTAATGGATGCCTGGCATTCATTGCGCATGCGGGGAGGATGCATTGCATCAACCCCGCGGATATAACGGAAGCAGCTCAGAAGCAGGTCGCCATTCAGAGGAAAGACCTGCTGCTGGAGGCATCGACTGCCTTGCCTGCCCTGCCTGCATGTCTGCCTGCCAGCCTTGCTACCAGCCTTGCTGCCAGCCTCCCTGCCAGCCTTGGTTCATGTCTGCCTGCCAGCCTTCCTGCCAGCCTTGGTTCATGTCTGCCTGCCAGCCTTGGTGCATGCCTCCCTGCCAGCCTTCCTGCCAGCCTTGGTGCCAGCCTCCCTGCCTGCCTTGGTGCCAGCCTCCCTGCCAGCCTTGGTTCCTGCCAGCCTCCCTGCCAGCCAGCAACCCCACAACCATGCGGAAGCACAGCAAGCCTCAGCTATCTGCTGCCAGCCCTGGCAAGAGGGACAGGGCTACCATCCCGCCCCCTGGCCCTCACTCTGGTTCTGCTGGGGCTTCTGCAGCACGGGCTCTCTCTTCTGGGGCTGGGGCTTCTGCTGCTTCTGCTTCTGGAGGAGCTGATGACAAGCACTCCAGCACCAGCCACCTTCACAGCACCTGCACCCTTCATCCCTGAGACTGAGCGACCAAGAGGAGTGTCAGAGACTCATTTTTGTCTTATAGCTTGTTGTTAATAAAGTCTATTTATGATTCACACACTTGCTTCATTTCTTTTTTTTAATAAAGTCTTGCTGGAAACTGTTAGAAATGGTTTAAGCCTTTGCATGCTTGTGGGATGGGTAAGGATACCTGTGGAATGGGTTAGGATACCTGTGGGATGGGTAATAGCTGTGGGATGGGTTAGGATAGCAGTGGGATAGATAAACCTCCAGTGCAAGCATAGTGGGACTGTATGGTCCACCCTCCCAGGTGCCACACCTACGGCCCTTTATTATCAATAATAATGTAATAATTAACCACACATGTCATCATAAACACAACTCTTTATTAAACGCCCTGTTCATTGTAGGCCAACCAAACATACATGGCCCAATCTCATCCGTGTGATGAGACAGGCTGAAGGAAGCATCCATTAAGCATCTACCATCCTGTCGTGCCATTCCACTGCTCCAGCTGGGGAGTTGCACCATTTTCTCAGGAGGTTGCGCTGCTTCTTCGCTTCATGTGAGGCTCTGTTGGGGCCTTGCACATCCTCAGTGTCGATCAGGTTTCGCCCTTGCCTCCATTCCCCAGGCTCCATGTCCCCATTGCCTTGCTGGAGGTCCATGAGCCTGTTCTGCAAGACTGGGTAGCGGGTGCGCATGAGATTGTGCAGGATGCAGCAAGCTTCCATGATCCTCCTCACGGTCTCTGGGCAATGCTGCATGGTGGTGAGAAGTACCTGGAACCTGTTGGCCAGGATGCCAAAGGCGTTCTCCACCACCCGTCTTGCCCTGGACAGCCTGTAGTTGAAGATCCTCTCTTCACGGGTGAGGAGTCTGGAGGTGTAGGGCTTCATGAGGTAGGTTGTGACGGAGAAGTCGTCATCCCTCACGATGAAGTAGGGCACATCTTGTGTGTCGTTGGGCAGGGGTTCTGGATCTGGGAAGCCCACGATGAGGTTGCGTTCCAGCCCCTCCTTGAGGTGACTGGCGTTGTATACCTGGGCATCTGAGGAGGAGCCGTTGCCTGAAGCATCGATGTACATGAACTTGTAGTCAGCATCGACCATAGCGAAGAGGATGATGCTGAAGAAGCCCTTGGAGTTGAAATAAGTGGACCCCGACTTGGCTGGAGATTTGCAGGCCACGTGCTTGCCATCCATGGCTCCAACGATGTGTGGTAAGTTCCACTTCTGATACCACTGCTCTGCAACTTTCTTCCATCCTTCTTCAGTGGAGGGGTACTGGAAGAGCTCCTCCTTGTATTCTTCAATGATGGCCTGCACCACTTCTCTGACCACAATGCTGATGGTGTTGGATGGCACCCTCCAGCCGTTCTGCATGCTCCTGTAGAAGGTCCCTGAGGCCAGGTGGCGCAGAATGAGTGCCACCTTGAGCCCTGGTTCCAGGCTGGGCCGGAAGCTGGGGTTTGCCTTGGTAAACCTGGGTGTCAGCCGCTGCACAACTTCGTCAAACATGGCTGGAGGCATCCTCATGAAGTTCTGGAATGCACGAATGTCTTCGTTCCTGAGCTTCACCATCAGCTTGTTATACAGTCCGTCCTCTGCTCTTCTGGCGAACCATCTTCGGACCCAGACTCTTTTTGGGTGGCTCCTTTTCTTCTCGCAGTAGTGTTCACAGAGCCTGCAGATGGCTTCGCACTGTTGCAGAACGATGGTGGCTGCCGAAAGGACTTTGTTACAATCCACAGTGGACATGACTGGATGCTGTGGAAGAGGAAGAGGCAGATGAAGGCTGCAGAGGTCTGCACCGCTGGGCTGCTGTTCTGAAAGTGCGATGCAGGCGAGTTGCTCCCCCTTTTTAAAGGCAGTATAGGTTTTCCGCTAGGCATCCTCTAGACATCCTTAATATCCGAGATAGGTCCCCTCTGCGAACGTTTTTTCCGTTTTAAACGCTTTGTTTCCGTTCTGCATCCGTTCTGCATCCGTTCCGCTTCCTCCCTGCGTCCGGGCGGATGGAGTTGCGTGGATGCGGAACGGATGCCTAGCGGATACAGTGGATGCGTAGCCGATGCAGAACGGACGAACTGGATACATTTTCCGCCCAAAAGTTTTAGGCAGCTCAAAACTTTTGGAGTGGATGAAACGTCCATAAACGGATGCTGGATGGATAGAGAGGAAGCAAAACGGAGGCAGTGAGTACAGAACGGATACATTGCGTTAACCAACGGATGGCAAGGTTTTTTGTCCGTTTTACATCCTCTTTGCATCCGTTGGTTCAGTGTGACATGGGCTTTACTCATGTATAGAATTAGTCAAGAGAGTAAAATGCCATTACACCACAGTGAGCAGAGTGGTTGAAAAATACCAAATAACTGGTTCAGTTGATGACAGACAAAACGGCAAGATCGGGGTCTGAAACACATTTTGATGGCTGACAGAAAGCTCACCTCACCTCAGATTACAAGAATTTGGGGTAAAACATGTGATGTAAAAACGTGCAAAAGCACAGTGCATCGCAGACTGCTTGCCAGAGGGCTCAAAGGCTGCAGGGCTTGAAGTAAACCTTTGCTCACAGACGCTCACCACTCCCATCGACGTGCATGGGCCAAAAAGTATGTCAAGTAGACCAATGAACAGTGGGCCAAGGTCATCTTCAGTATCAAGAGCAATTTCTACTTGACTAGGAATCAGTGCAATAAATATGTCAGAAGATTTCCAGCTGAAGAATTTAGGCCGTACTGCCTGAATGTATCTGTGAAGCATTCATTGCATGTGATGATCTGGGGTTGTATCACTGCTTCTAGTATTGGTCAGATATAAATCATCCAGGGGATCATAAATTCCAAGCAGTATGTTAAATCCTGGAAAAGACCATGCTTCCTTCAGCTGAGCAACTTGTAAAGAAAGACTTTTACTTCCAGGATGACACTTCCTTGTCATTGAGCCAAGTCCATCCAGCAGTGGTGTTTGACTCCTGGATTGGCCATCGCAGAGCCCGGATTTGAACTCAATTGAGAATTTGCGGGCCAAGATTGGTTACAAAATAAGCAAGAAGCATCTGAAGACCAAGCAGGAGCTGATTGAATCCATTATTGAATCCATGGCACCACACTGTCACCAAAGATCACGTGCAAAGGCTTATACAGTCTATGCTGAAGTGATGCCGCCTGATGATAAGCAATAAGGGCTGGCCAATTTCATATTAATAACCATGTTTGGTTACCTAAATGGTCCTTTTCAGGACCACAAACAATAAAAATGTTAACAAAACACTAGCATTGGCCTTAGTAATTACCAGAGGGGAACCTTCAGGGCCTTCTACGCCTTCAGTGAAGGCCTTAAAAAAATCTGGACCCAAAAATATAAGTATTAAATTATTATATATAATCTATCTAATTTAATTTAATACAATACATTTAATACATTTTCTCTAATCTATGTTCTAAAGTCAAGTTCACATCAGCAATGAAAGGGTTACTGTCCTGAAACATATTATCCAATCAGAATTGTCCGTCTCTATCAAAGCCCGGTTAGCTGGCTCATTAATTGATTAGGACTTCATGAATCCAGGGGAAGGCCAAGCTTTGTGTTTTGGTTTGGAGAGTGATGGGAAAACTGACCAATCACGGTTTAATTTTAAGTGGGAGGGACAAAAACAAAAGATCATAGGCCTTCGTGAAGTCCTACCAGCAGCTGCACAGTGAAATCCTGGACAACATTCTCACTCAGCTGAGGAACAGGTTCAAGGATAATGAAAAACTGATGTTCCTTGCCCTTCTGGACCCCAAGAAGTTTGCCTCATACAGAGAAAACTTCCCCAGCTCTGCGTTTTAGAGTGAGGGCTGAGGTGAAGGCCCAGCTATAGTGCTCACGGTTCGCCACTGGTAATTACAACACATATGCCACTGGGTATGCATCAGTTAATCTGTTTTCATAGTCATTGTAAGCATGCATTGTAAGCATGCAAGAAAATTCACAATCCCCATCCAAACAGCACCAAATTGCAAAAAGCTTATGCTTTTCACTTAAAAACCAAGAGTGTTTATTTAAATATAACAATATTTGCATAGCGGTTAGCATAAAATATAAAAAAAATGGCCCATCCCAAAAATTGTCATAAACCATAAACCGTAAAGGACTTTTTCACAGAGCTGTAACTTGCTCCAATGTTTTATATCTATCTCTAACCATTCTGCTAAACAACATTCGCTTCAGGATCATAACGTTTGTAAATAAATTTATAACACAGAACTTATACTGCCAGGAAACCTTGCTTTTTATCTTAAGCAAAAATTCATTTGCATTTTTGGCAATAAAAAATAAACATGATAGACCAGTACTTTTATTTCTCTATCATCACATGCATTAAACATTTTACCCATTCAATTAAGCCAGGCACCAAATTACTTTAGAATTTAATTTTAAGAATTTAAAATTATTTCCATACAATGAAAATAGACATAAACCAATCTTTTTATTTCTTATTTTTTTAATTGGTTTGTGATTTTTCAAAGAGAATATTATCAGAATGCAACTTTTCTGTATTATTTCCTTACTATTCAGATTTAAAAAAAATATGAATTACATTTCTTCTTTGCATTTTTCAATTATAAATGAACTATAATCTACATTATTTAATATAAGCCTTACTTAAAAATGCATTGCAAAATAAAGGAAATTCAGAAATTATATATTGGCTTGACCTTAGTTCAGGAAAGAATGCTGGCTCAAAAAAAGTGAAGTATTTTTTTTTCTTTTCAACATGTGTTTTTGTGGAATTGTGAAATAATAAAACAAGACTATGCACAAAACATATCCTACTTTTAATCAAAATGATATTCTATAAATTAGAGACTTATTTTCCTGAATAAGAAATCAAGACTACTAACCAGCTGCCTAAAGGCATTAACAGCTATCTACAGGGGTGAAGGGAAGAAAGAGGACAATGTGATAAAGCACAGTGTGATATTGTAATGCAAACTATGCTTCTTTCATACTTGTGTATGATATTAAACCTAGTACTGATGATGTTATCCAGTTGGGTAATGAAATATCCACAAGAAAACAACCAAGTTTAGCTAGCACCAAGGACCCCTCATTTACCTTGATTACAAATATTCCTATTAGTACCAATCAGCTGTTTAAGAACCAGCTCAATCAAGGTAAAGATAAAGCTCTCCAAAGAAACTTTCCTGACACTTTTAATAATCTTTTTCAAAATTTTATGAAAGTTATCATTAAATTTTTGATGTTAAAAATCATTGGATCAGTTTTAAAACTACATTACATGAAAATATATTTAAATATATTAAAATGCCTAAACTGCAATTATTTTAATGTGGTTTACAATATTGTATCTCTTATTTTTATTGTGATCTATTTAGAGAATTATATGGCCAATATAAATATACTACTGAATCAATAACTGACCTCAGGTGACTTAACAGATGCTCAACTGATTTAAAAGATTCTGTCTCCAAGTGATAATTTGGTCTACCCATGTATCAAGTAAATAAGTTTTGGATATTGTCAAAGGACAATTCTAAGTAAAAGCTATAAAAATGAAGAATTTCTATGTAAAAGTTGTATTAGAGTAGGAAGAATTTCCAGAGATAGCATTGAAATGTTTATTTTACTTTGCTTGTAAAATGATGAGCAACTAGGTTTTGACAGAGTATTCAGGGAGTTATAGCTGTAGTAAATTATCATGACAAAATTCTTGCATCTGACTATTTTCAACGTTCCCATTACTAACAGCAATTATAAAACCAATTATATTCAGCATCTGTAAATATTAATTGCTCAAATCATTGAATGCATTTTGAAAATCTATTTTCAACCATTTCCATATATTTTTATTCATATTTTTAGATTTAAAATGTGCTACAAACATCCGTTACTGTTATGTTTTTTTTTTAAACCTGCAAAGAAAAAAATTAGTCTCATGAAACATGTAGAATAATAATCAAAATTTGCCATACCACATCATACATTATTAACAGAAAACTGAAGTCCTCTATTTATATTGGAGCTGAAGGTCATAATGAACTTAATTGCTAGGAAGCAGAACTCGGGTCACTGACACACAAAGCTTCTTGCTAATGGTATCAAATTTGTTCTCTTTAGTGGTCTGTCTCCTATGCTGTGCTTGTCACAACTTCATCAATATTTGCACAACTGTTTTTGCTCTGTGCTGAAAGCAGACTTAATTCAATTATAGATCTTAAAACTGATAAAATGGTCCTGAAGTGGAAATGGGAAAGATATTATTGGCAAATGAATAAAGATCTGTATTGAACTAACACACGAGAGTATAGATTTTTTTTTTTTAAATCATTCCTTGTCTTAAGTCTTCTGGGAACAGTGAGTTTTTCTTTCCCTCATGCAGCACATTGATTTCTGAATTAGACTGCAATATTAAATAATTAATATACTTGCCATGATTGATGTTTTGCATTAGTTGAATATTAGGTTATCAATCAAAATCCACTTGGTTTAATGTAATAATATTGAAAAAGTGTCACTGTCTGTTCATCCAATTTGTAGTTGAAGGAGCACAGATAGTAATATTGGAATAACAGAAGGCTCTGAAGCAGGAAGTGCTCTGGCTAAATATACTGTATATAAGGCAAAGATTAGGAAAGTAGTAGTGACTTTGGACCAGTTATTCTGTGTGAGCCTAACTCACCTCAAAGGGTTGTTGTTGTGGGGATTATGCCAAGGAAAGAGTATTGTTTGTCATTTTGGGTTTTTTTATAAAAAATAATAAAGGCGGGATTAAAAATGTAAAAAGATTGTAAATCTAACTACTTTATGGCATTCATGATTTTCAATGCAATTTTCTTTCAACTCTTTATCACGGATTTATCACGGAGAAGATCTTGTCATACAGGTAATCCTTACTTTATGACCAATCACTGAGCAACTATGCAAAGTTACAACTGACCCCCACCCCCAAAAAGCTTACAAACCAGATTTAAAATTCCAGTGGCTGCCCCTCCTCAGTAATTTATGATTTTTTTTAAAATACAATTGAGTGAAAGAATCAACTCATTAATAATAAATATAAGAAAAAAGGGCTTCATTTACCAAACTTGAATTATACACAATAACTTATGTCAATAATATAATCACTGTTATTCAAGAACAAAAAAAAAAATTTTCTGCAACAGGTGAATTAGCACAGGTAATCCTTGCTTAAGGACTATTTGTTAAGCAACCATTCAAAGTTACAACAGTGCTGAATGAATGGCAGTTATGACTGGTCCTTGAAGTTATGGCTGTTGCAATGCTCCCATGCTCCAATTCTTGAGGCTTGGCAGCCCACCCACATTCACAACTACATGTGTTTCAACTCTCTCCACCTGTCCATCTCTACCCTTGTGGCCACCCTACACTCTGCCACCTCCCTATCTTTGTCTCCCTACTGACCTCCACTGTTTGCTTCCTTCCACTGATGAGGTATGGCCTGCAAACGCAGCTGCTGTCCTTGGGGGAAGGGATGGAGTTGAACAGAGGTGAGTGCAGCAGGGTTGCAGACCCTTGTCTCCTGAAGAAGTTTGTTGACTCAACCGTGAAGGAGGCAGCAGGTATTGGTATGTGAGAAAACCTTAGGAGATGGTGTGATGGTATGTTGACAGATGGGGTGAAAACATGCTGGTTTGGAAACAGTCATATTAAAAGAATGTACAGCCCACAGCTAAATAGAGGGCAGAGCAAGAGACTCTGAAGGGACATTCCCTAGGACAGTGATGGAGAACCTGTTCGGCACCAAGTGCCTAAACTGGAACATGAGTATGCTGAAGCACCAGAAACCAAAGACGAGCTGGCTGGTGAGCGCATGCACAGCGGCCAGCTGATCTTCAGGTTTCTGGAGCTCTGGTGCATGCAAAGACTACCTGGCTGGCATGCATGCACCAGAAGAGCAGCATGTGCCATCACGGCCCTAGGATCTCACGCTGTAATCTATACAAAATTTTTGTATTGATAATTTATTCTGAAAATTTGTGGTTAGCATTAGCCATGAAAACTATGGAAGGAAAGTTCAATTTTCAATATTCATGTTAATTTTATATATTTAGAGCAGGTGTATCAAACTCACGTCGTCATAGTGGTATCATGTGACATATCAGGATTTTTTTCCCCCTTTGCTAAATCGGGCATGGGCATGGCCATCTGGCCTGCAGGCCGGGAATTTGATTGCTCTGATTTAGAGAAATGGGGAAGGGAAGACAAACCCCACAATTTCTTTCTAGCTGTTGACAACTTCTAGAAGGTAGAATCTAGATAATGATGATGTCAGTGTCATCTACATACACTTATTCTAGATCCAAGCATGTTGCTCTGATACTGCATCAAATAATTTCCACAGCAAAATATTTGGAAGCTGCATTATATATCATTTCATTTAAATTTTGTACTAATTTCATCATGAAATTTTGTGCTAAATTCATCAAGAACATCATGACGCCAAAATCTAAGGAACAAAATTCAACAACACTTTCTCATTGTGGCTTTTGATAAAAACAGAATCGCCAACATGATCACCAATGTCCAATGATGGATATGGCACAAGAAGAAGAATTATTTCATCATTTCTACCTTCATTTTCTATTCTTCTTAATTGGGAAACTTATTAGAATATGTATACTTTTCTCTGACAAGTTACCATTGGGGATGGTGCTTGGGAGTGCATGAGTAAGGAAATGTCTCTGAAACAATGATCCAACAGATCATGTGTGGTCCAGTATGCTCTAAAGTTCAAGATTCTTCTCAAACATATAATGACACTAAGTAAATTCAATGGATTTTTAAAAAAATTCAAATGGTGTATCTTGGTAATCCTTGCTGAACAACAGAAATTTGGACTGGAATTTCCCTCGCTAAGCAATGCAGTTGTAAAGCACAATGTTACATGACTGCCTTGTTTAGTGACAAATTATGAATAGCCCTGTATCTATATGGAAGTATCAAAAGCTATGAAAACATTAAAACTGGCAAGGCATCAGGACTGGATGGATTACCAGGTTCTTATAATAATTGTTTTAAAGATTTATTTTTGCACCCACTTCAGAAAATGGTGAGCTCTATTTTACAAGGAGATGCAATGTCAGAATCGGGGAAAAAACAATATTGCTTTGTTACAAAGTGAAAACAGGATCTAACTTATACTATAAATTATAGACCCATTTCTTTATTGAACAGTGATTATAAGGTGGTTTCGTTAATTTCGGCAAGTAGGCTAAACATTTTTACAAGAATTATTCATGAAGATTAATGTGGATTTTTATGTAAAAGACAATTAAAAATGTCAGAACTATATTGAATATAATAGAATATTTACCACACATTGGCGAACACATTAATATTTTAGATGCTGAAAAAGCTTTTGACGATTTTAACTGGTCCATGTTTAAAGTTCTGGAAAATATGGATTTTGGTGAGAATTTTCTTCATGGAATCAAGTCACTATACACATCTTTAAAGGCTCAAATTATAGTCAACAGAGATTTGAGTAAACAATGTGATATTCCAAAGGGAACAAGATATAATTGTCCTGTGTTCCTTTTTTATTTATTTTGTTTCTTGAAGTTTTGAATAGAGATATTAGTTAGATATTAGGCAGATATGAAGATAACAAGTCTAAAAATTAAAAATAAGACCTTTAAATTGAGAGCTTTTGCTAATAATTCATTTTTGATTTTGCAGGCTTCAAGATTAATAAACAAAAAAGGAGTATGGCAAAAGAAAGCAAAGATAATGCCAGAAATAATAGGTGTCTTGTGTGTGCAATCCCAAAACTTCTGGAACACCACTTTAACACCATTGGCAAAGTCACCATCACTCCCAAAATCACAACTGCAAAGGGTAGCTTTACTTGGAACAGCTTACATCTTGCAACTATACCTTTAAAACCATTAAAAGTAGTATCTGCCTATCCTTGGGAAGGGCTCAACAAGTGTGTGGGGGGGGATGCCAAATCCATTCTAAACAACTGACTATGTGATAACTATAACATTTTAAACATGTATGCCACCAAATTCTCAACAACCTTAAGATCAAGGGATTTTAAGCTACCTCATTAAAAGCTAGGGAGAAATGTCTACTGGCTTTTGTTGGGTTCCAGAGAGGTGGTAGTATGACTTTTTCTTTCATTATTGCCCTGGAGCTTTATGATATATGTAAATGGGCCAGATGAATGACCTGATCAAACCTAAGCACCCTCTCCCTCTTTGCAAAAGTTGCTCATTGTAGTTGTTGTGTTTGCTTATATAATTTTTAAGGATTTTCATAAAACTGAAAGTTAAACATGGAATAATATAGAGTAAGATGAGGAAAAAAATGTGAAAGAAATACAAAAAAAGAGAAGAAAATATATGTAAAGAAAAGACTATTGATCTTTTTTACTAGTTGCAAACTTAGTCTCCTCCCTCCTTTATTAAAATTATATCATACTTCTCTTTCCATCTTCAACCCTCTTTAATCAGTATATACATAAATCACCAGTTCATTTTCTATTTTCAAAAAGTCCACAAGAAGTTCCCCATCTTTAATAAAAAAAATACTTGTTTTGTCTTATCCCTGATTAAACAAATCCTTTTTGTTATTTCTGCAAATTACATAAATTTCACAATCTATATTTCCATTGGAGATATTTCAGTATTTTCTACTTTCATGCATATAATAGTCTCACTGCAGTTACCATATACAAACCAAATCTTCCATAAGTCTTTTCTAATTGACTATCCATAAGTCTCATCCATCAATGTTACATCATTTTATGAAAATTCTCTTTTAAATTGCAGTATAATGTGATTTTTGGTAACTACATTCTTTCCTACTGGTGCATGTGTATGTTGTAATCAAAATTCTTAACCCATCTTATCATGCATTCTTTAATTTGTTCTCCTTTCATTTCAAGCCTGAGCAAAAGTTTATGTTTTAGCAACACACGTTCATCACTTGTACACAATTCAATTTTGAATTCCATTTAATATTATATATTCAATTCCAATTACTTCTTTATCTGTGTTAAATTTCTCTATTAATTGTGAAAATTGCAAATCTTTGAAAATTAAATCCCTCTAAAGTCAATTGTTTTCTTCCATAATTCATTTAACAATTCAACAAACACTTCATTTTAAATTCTCCATGTTCCTGAACAAGCAAATCAGGATAGGTTAACTATTTCACTTTGCCTTTTGATTGGTGTTTTTGGACTTTCTGATGATGTTTCAATGTATCTCTATATTGTTTTATGGTATTTTGTATTATTTTATTATTCATACTAGTATTTCAATTAATAGTAGAAATACCTGTTAAGCCCTAATATTGGCCACTATGAAGGCACAATCTATCAACAATGATTAGCATTGCAGGGAATTCTTGGCCTCACACATTGCTTCCACCACTTAACCAAACTATTTAAGGAAGGATTATTATTTTCCATATCAACCCCAAACCTCAGATTCTGGACAATATCTGATGGTATTGTGGTAGAGGTTTGTGAATAAAGGTTTACTACAGTTAGGCTGCTTTAAATATCACTAAGTCTTGGGAAGCACTCTTTTAATATTCATTCCTTTATTTCTAAAAATTTTAAATGTTGTAAAGAGTGTTTCTGAAATTCACTGAATGTCACATTATTTATTGAAATCAAATTGTTAAAATGCTGAATCTATCAAATTTAAAGAATCATTTTACAAAAGAGAATTTTATCCTCTATATAATGTAAATATGTAACAAAGGTTTTATATAAAATAAATAAAACTTAAATTATAGAAAGAAATTACGTGTAAAAACAATTATTTGTCTTATTTATTACAGTTACTAACAGAATTATGTGAATTAGAACACTTTAATACATGTGATTAGCAATTATTTCACTTCACAAAACACAATATATGTTCATAGTTAAATATATATGTCTATAAACAAAAGAGCTGTGAGAAATAACCAACAGGCTTTCTACTGTTAAATTAGGGCTTGGGTGGGAATCATGGTATTTGGTCTGGCTACTATCAGACATAAATAGTACAAATACTATCATTAGTGGTCTTCATTCAAATCTGACTAGTTAGGGCAGATAACTGATGTATTGATTTTCCATTTTCCCATTTTCCTTTTATATTTACATTTATATTATAAATGTAAAACTGTAGTTAAATTAATCAGACTTTTTTCTAAAAGTAGCAGTAAGTAAAAACATATAATTAAAAACTTCTCTACAAAGAATGAACTCCTAAAGAAAAAAATGCAAATAAAATTATTGTCATCATCTTTTGTTTTTTATTCGCAAGTATAAAACTGAAAAGAAACAAAAGCAGGGAACCCAGCATCTGTCATATCAGAATATAAAAAGATGATCCTGGCACAAAATGAAAAAGCTGTAATTCATTTGCAAATCAATCCTGCCAGTTCTATTTCAAGCTGGCGGTAACTGTCAAGAGTTAACAAGATAATCACTTTCAATCCTGCTTTCAATGGTACATTACACTGTTACTCCATTCAATAAGGCTGTTCTTTGGGGCACCAGATGAATGGTTTTCATTTCTAACCTGCACAAAAACTTGCCATAAACAAAAAAATCCACAGGGCTTAGGGGGGAAAAAACAAAACCCTTTCTGAGCATTTATTTGCCAGCATTTCTTTTTAAGCAAAATAAGATATTTGGACACATTGGTGTCCATTCATTTCTTATATTCCTTCAGGTCCTCAGTCTGTTGTTTTAAAAGTATTTGGCACAGAAGGATGAAACAAAGCATTTTTAAAAAATGTATAAGACAAATATATCTAGAAAACTTTATCTAGCTACCTCGTAAAGCAATGAAATATCTAAAAAAATTAATCCTTCCTAAAATTTTAAATAAAGTACAGTTGTGACAGTGATTAATATTTTTTTTAAAAAAAGCGTAGTCACAAAGAAAAAAACCCTATTACTTATTGTATATCAACATTAATGTATACCAACATAATTTATGAAACACATGAAATAAAGATTAGGAAGAACTACTAAGTAATCTTTATGGAAGAAGTACATTAACGCTAGGTCACACTGGCCGACGGATGCAAAACGTATGTAAAAAGGACACAGCGGACGAGCAAATTTTCCATCCGTTCTTATCCGCTCCCAAAAGTGCCCCAAATTTGCATAAACAGAGAGGACAACAACGGAAAGGAACGGACGTGGGGAGGATGTAGCGGGGATGTAAAGCGGATGTTCGTAGGAAGCCTAGCGGATGGAAGCGGATGACACATCCGCAGGGCTTCCGGGGGAGAACAGCGAAGTGGACGCATAGCGGAAGGAGTGGATGCGTTGTGGATGCGTAACGGGGACGCGGATGCATCATGGATGCCTATAGGATGCATAGCGGATGCGTAGGGGATGCAAAGCGTTCACTGCACACGCGGGGAGGATGAATTGCGAAAGCTCCGCGGATATAAAAGGAGGCAGCTCGCAAGCAGTCACCATTCAGAGGAAAGACCTGCTGCCAGAGACATCTTGAGAGAACACCATGGGGAAGAAGAGGAAGCCTGTGCCTACTCCTACCAGCCCTGGCAAGAAGGAAAGAACCACCATCCCACCCCCTGGTGCTGACTCTGAAGCTGGTGGTGCTGCTGCTGGTGCTGCTGGTGCTTCTCCTGCTGGTGCTGCTGGTGCTGCTGGTGCTTCTCCTGCTGCTGCTGCTGCTGTGATGGACCAGCTCCAAGGCCCTCAAAGCCCTGCTGCTGAAGGCCCTAAAGCCCCTGCCAGAGGGAGGAAGAGGCAAGGCAAGGAGAAGGGGGAGAGGAAACAGTATTCCATTTCTGAAGACCATGAGGAGGAGGTGCTGGAATGGCTGAGGGAGAACGAGTACCTGTGGAGGAAGGGCCACAGGCTCTATCGCGACACCAAGCGGAAGCAGGCAGCATGGAGAGAGAAGGCGGAAAGCCTGGGCTATACTTCAGATGTACTCCTTGGATGGTGGAAGCACATGCACACCTGGAATGGCAAGCTGCGCCTGAAGAAATCCGGGCAGGCCGCTGTCAAGCTCACTGACCGGGAGACCTATGTCATGGCCAGGTGCAGCTTCCTGGAGGGTGAGATCCACCATCAAGGAGCAGCTCCTCTGTCAACCCTCTCCCTCAGACAGCCCACAGAGAGCCACTCCTCTTCTAGCCAGGAGACAGCTACCGTGTCCAGGCAGGTGTCTTTGGAGGGCCCCACGACAGAGACACCCCCCCCCCAGCTGCACTCCCCGTGCCAGAGGACGTGGAGGATCCCCTGTCTCAGATGGAGCAAGAAGATGCAGCCACCAGAGACCAACCCACACCCACACCCAGCTCCACCTTCACAGAAAGCAGGCAGAGAGGCAGACCGGGACAGAGTCACACTGTCCTCTTGGAGATCAGGGACACAATCAAAGCCAGCACAGATCTCCTCTCCCAGCTGGTCCACTTCGACATACCATCCTCCAACCGCAAGCCCTTCATCACGTATGTGAGCCAGACCCTCATGGACATGCCCGAGGCCCAGTACCAGGCGATGAAGGAGAGGATCACAGCTCTTCTGCACCACCCTCCAGGCCCAGCTGAACCTGCTCCTACCAACTCCAGGTCTGCTCCTCCACCGCAGCCATTGTCACAGCCCTTCCACGGATTTCAGCAGCCTCTCACCTACCAAGCCCACCACCACCAGGACTTCCCACAGCAGAGGCAGCCCTTCCCAGTCCACACCCAGGTTCCTCAGACGCCACAGATGCCTCAGCTGATCCAGCTGCAGACCAGACAGCCCCACTACACTCCTCCTTCCTTCATCCCACAGCCAAGCCCTTCCTCAGAACATCTGTCATCAGTCTTGGGCCTCACATCTCAGGTACTTGAGGAAGGGCCTCTCAACCTCACAGGACTGAGTCAGCTCTCTGAGAGCTTCCTGCACACACCATCTCCTGTTGTACTCTCGGGGCCAGGCACCCAAATGGCGCCTCAGACCAGCACTCCAGCAACAGCCACCTCCACAGTCCCTGGCCCCTTTACATCTAAGACCATGGGCATGCCTCAGAGTGACTGAGAAGAGTGCCAGAGACTGAGTTGTTACCTGCTCACTTTATCTTTGCTTAAGACATTTTACTTGGGTCATTTTGCTTTTTGATAAAGTCATACAGTTTGTTATTAATAAAGGTTATCTTTGCTTCACACACTTGGTTCATTTTTTTTTACTTAATAAAGTGTTGGGGAAAACTTTGAAAAAAGGGTTAAGCCTTTGCATACTTCTGGATTGGTAAGGATAGCTGTGGGATGGATAGCTGTGGGATGGGTAAGGATAGCTGTGGGATGGATAGCTGTGGGTTGGGTAAGGATAGCTGTGGGATTGGTAAGGATAGCTGTGGGATAAGGATAGTTGTGGGATGGGTAAGGATAGCTGTGGGATAGATAAACCTCCAGTGCAAGCATAGTGGGACTGTATGGTCCACCCTCCCAGGTGCCACACCTATGGCCCTTTATTATCAATAACAATTTAATCATTCATCAACACATTTCAACATAAACAAAACCCTTTATTAATGCCCTATTCGTTGTAAGGCCACTCAACATACATGGTACAATCTCATCAGTGTGATGAGACAGGCTGAAGGAAGCATCCATTAAGCATCTACCATCCAGTCTTGCTGCTCCACTGCTCCAGCTGTGGAGTTGCACCACTGTTTCAGGAGGTTGCGCTGCTTCTTCCCTTCATGTGAAGCTCTGTTGGGGCCTTGCACATCCTCAGTGTCTATCAGCTTTTGTCCTTGCCTCCATTCCCCAGGCTCCATGTCCTCATTCCCGTGTTGGCAGTCCACAAGCCTGTTCTGCAACACTGGGTAGCGGGTGCGCATGAGATTGTGCAGGATGCAGCAAGCTTCCACGATGCTAATCACAGTCTGTGGGTCATGCTGCATGGTGGTGAGAAGTACATGGAACCTGTTGGCCAGGATGCCAAAGGCGTTCTCCACCACCCGTCTTGCCCTGGACAGCCTGTGGTTGAAGATCCTCTCTTCACGGGTGAGGTATCTTGAAGTGTAGGGCTTCATGAGGTAGGTTCTGAGGGAGAAGGCGTCATCACCCACGATGAAGTAGGGCACATCTTGTGTGTCGTTGGGTAGGGGGTCTGGATCTGGGAAACCCATGAGGTACCAGCCCACCCTTGAGGTCACTGGCATTGTATATCTGGGCATCTGAAGCTGACCCGTTGCCTGAAGCATCGATGTACATGAACTTGTAGTCAGCATCGACCATGGCAAAGAGGATGATGCTGAAGAAGCCCTTGTAGTTGAAATAATTGGACCCTGAGTTGGCTGGAGCTTTCCAGGCCATGTGCTTTCCATCTATGGCTCCAACGGTGTGGGGGAAGTTCCACTTCTGATCCCACTGCTCTGCAACTTTCCTCCAGCCTTCTTCAGTGGTGGGGAACTGGAGGAGCTCCTCCACGTATTCTTCAATGATGGCCTGCACCACTTCTCTGACCACAATGCTGATAGTATTGTGTGGCACCCTCCAGGCATATTGCATGTTTCTGTATTTGGTCCCAGAGGCCAGGTGGCGCAGAGTCAGTGCCACCTTCAGTCCAGGGTCCAGGCTGGGATGGAAGTTGGTGCTTGGCTTGGTCAACCTGGGTCTCAGACGCTCCACAACTTTGTCAAACATGGCTGGTGGCATCCTCATGAAGTGCTGGAATGCACGAGGGTCTTCGTTCCTCATCTCCACCATCAGCTTGTCATAGAGTCCAAACTCCGCTCTTCTCCCGATCCATCATCGGACCCAGACAGTTCTTGGACGTCTCCTTCTCTTTGCGTAGAAAAGGTGAAACTGTCTGAAGAGGGCTTCGTTCTGGTGTTGAATGATGGTGGCTACCAAAAGGAGTGTGGATCAATGGATGATGTGGAAGAGCAAGGGCAAGGCTGAAGAGGTCTGCACACCACGGCTGCTGGACTGATAGTGAGATCCAGGTGATTTCCTCCTATCTATTAAAAGGTGATATTTGAGCATTGTCGTGTTGGTGAGAAAAAACGATACATAAAGATAGTTCTTTTAAAGTGTAAGAATTTAAATATGAAAGATAAAATAAAAATAAAGCTTTTTCTAAATTGGATTGTTTTAATGTATTAATACATCCTAATATTAATATCCTCAATATTAATAATATCCTCAATATTAATTAATAAAACATGTTGCTCTTTCATAGGATTTTAAAAACCTATGTTCCTGAGCCTGGAGCGCTAAATGCTTTAAAGGTCCCATTTCTTAGCTTTATTGTTAACTGGCCAAGTATCTCGGTTGAGTATCTATTTTGGATGGTTTTTATTGTTTTTTTTTTAATTGTACTACAAGTAGTCCTCAATTTGCAACCATTAGTTTAGTGGCTATTCAAGATTACAGTGGCACTGAAAAGTGACTTAGAACCAACCTTAGAACTTACAGCCACCACAACATCCTCACGGTCACAGGATCAAGTTTGGGTACTTTGTAACTGATATGTATTTATGGCAGCTGCAGCATCCCAGGGTCAAATGATAGCCATCTGTGTCTTTCCCAGACAGCTCCTGACCAGCAAAGACAATTGGGAAAGCTGGAATCAAAATAACTCTCAGCGTCTCTGGTGCCACCGAGAATTTTCTTATTATACTTGAGAAAGCTTGAAACCAGTGGCCTTTAATAATGTTAACAATATTCAATTATATCACAATATATATATGAAATTTGGATTAACAACTCAGATGAAGTCATTTAGATATGAACAGAACTAGACGGTTTTGCTGCACAAATATCAGGGATGGCAGGAAGGCAGGCTAAACATTGAAATATTAATTTCAGACATATGACTTTTGTGATGGAGAATGAGAAAGTCTGAAGGCAGTGCTACTAAACTGCTTACAGTGATGTCCGGCAGGGTCTCTTATGTTACTGACTTATGCTCTGTCTTATGTTACTGACAGTTTCACAATGAAATAGAGTAGACCAATCAATGCTGGAGGCATCATAATATAGGTCTCCATCTGAATCAGGGATTATCTGGGCTTGACAGTAACAACCCTCAATATTTGTTTTGGCAAAATAATTTATATGTTAACTTATTTACTATTATTTTAAAGAATTTATTATGAACTATATAAAGACTTAAGAATTATTACATCTAGTGGGAGAGGTGTTACAGCCTTGTTTTGTCAAACATTTTTGTTATTAAACTAAGAACGAGTAGGTTCTGAAGGTCAATTAAATCCTTAATTTTGAAAATAAAAACTCTCATTCTTAGTTTTAAACACCTAAATTAGCAAACAAGATGCCACATAATATATGCTATGGGCATAGGTTTTCTCTGAAAAGCTGAGCTCTTCAAATGCTTCAGCTGCGATATAAACAACTGAGCCATGGCCAATACAAGCTAATTTGAATAATCAATATGACAACCTTATTTTTCTAATGCAAACAGGATTGATACAGTAAGGTGTCTCACTGCCATATCACAGTCATGGCCTCTTTTAACCCATAATTAGATTTAGGTGATTATCCCTGCTCTTCCTTACAAGTGTACAGCTTGGATAACAGATGACAAAAGCTATTTGCTACTTATTTATCCTTTGCAGCGGGTAGGTTATACAGGGAGATAGGGGAAAAGATCTTCAAACAATTGTTATTCATATCATCTACAGTTTGAGATAGTCACAGCCTCCTTATGTGCAAAGTGAAAATAGCCTAGAGCAGTAGGTACATGAAGGATACTTAAAACATCAGGGCAACACAGATGGAAATTCAAGGTGATGTCAGCCAAATTATGCCTAATGCAAATTGAGTTTTACAAGGAAGTACTGTATCAGTCAGTTGTCTCTTTACTCAGATTAGAATGAAAAGGTTTTCACTAGATTATTTTTCATTAATTTGAATTAATGGTTTTAATATTTATTTATTTTTTTAAATGAAGTAACACTAATAGCACTAAAATTGTTTAAATAAAGCAGCATAAGTAGTGAATGTTTAAGTTTATACTAAAATAAAATTACATTTAATATACTATATTAATCTCAAACATACCTGAAATAGCAAATATTAATATTTAATCAGAAGTATTCATTAATAAATTATTAAGACAAAAAAAATAACCATACTGTTCACATGTTTTTCATTAGAAGAAATTACATCAAATTAAAGGAAATGCCAATTACTTTTAGCTTCATGGAAGGTGAATTCATCCTCTGATAGGATATCACATGTTAACCCATATAAAGATGTATTTACTTATTGCATGTTTTGCATTAAATGTTAGCCTATATGTTTAAAGATTTACCTATTGCATTTATGAATCAAATCTCATATTAACCATTGTATATTAAAAGAGAATTGTTTATAATTTGTTTGTATCAACTTTAATTTTAATATATTTAATATATTCAAAATTATATAAAATATACTTGATCAGAAAAACTGAGACAATAATGTTTATGATCAATAACCTTTTAATTAATTTTGAGTATTAAAACTGATGTAAATAAATTTCAATTTCAAGTATTGCATTTGCAAAATTTGGGGTACATTTCAGCAATATTATTTCTATATCTTCAGATAGAGAGATTCCATACATAAAGCATAAGAGGCCATTCATATATTAGAGATCTCTACATAGCAACCAAAAAGCAATGCACTGGACTGCAGTAAATGCTAGTTTGTTTCATAATGTTGACTTAAATGGTGACAGAAATAATTCAATGCACTAGTTGGATTTACACATTGTACTAAACCATGATATGGTTTGATTAGTTTAGATTTAATATGTTGCATGAATCCAATCACTCTGGTTTGTAAACCAGGCTGTATGGATTCGTCTTTTGGAAAATGCTGCCTTAATATGAATAATCTGCTAATCTGCATGGTGACATAAACACTGCATGTAGCTCTTTCTATTACTGAGAAACAATCTGTTAAATATGTAGCTTGGCAATGTGATGCCTATGTGTAGCAGTGCAATTGTAAAAGGCTTCCAGTGTACCCTTAAGGCTCAATCTTCTCCTTCCTTCAACTACTATAGAGTTGTGGCTTATCCCCTAATTCCTTATTCCTTTGCCAAGGCTTCATTGAAAGGAGCAGCTACAGCTTGAGGTGATAGCAATGGCTGTCATGCATGGGCTGAAGATGAAACATTGTATAACAAAAAGTATAGTGCCAACAGTGTTCTAGTGTAGTGTTTGTGATAAAATGGCACAAACTTTAGTCAGGCCATTTAAAAATATATGTAAGTCTTCCAGTGTCCTTTGATCTTTCTTATCTCATCCACAAATCTAATCATAATTTTATTTATCCACAATATTATTTGGCTTCCTAAAATTGACATGAACATGAATCTACTTTTTAAGGTATGTGTGAATGCAAATTTTTGTGGAACAATAAAAAGGCTTTTAATTTTATAGGAGCAGGTGGATATTTAAGTATCAAGTACTATTCTATTTACAATGGAAAAACCTTCCCAATTCGAAGCTGAAGATACTATTCCCTGTTACATATTCCACCAGGATACGAGATGAAGCAAAAGCTTTTGAGTGGTTGAAACTAAAGCCCCTGTCACACAGCACCAATGGATGGAAAGAGGATGTAAAACGGAGATAAATACTTGCCATCCGTTGGTTAACGCGATGCATCAGTTCTGTACTCACTGCATCCATTTTTCATACTCTCTATCCATCCAGCATCCGTCTTCTGCTATTTCATCCGCTCAAAAAGTTTTGAGCTGCACAAAACTTTTTTGCGGAAAATGTATCCAACGCGTCCATTCTACACCTGCTACGCATACGGGGAACATCCGTTATACGTCCGTAGTCATCAGTTACATGTCCGCTATATCCGCTAGGCATCTGCTGCGCATTCGCGCAACTAGCATCCGCTCCAGCCGAACGGACCCAAAGCGTTAGTAGCACGGACGGAGAAAGGATGAAAGCGGATGCAGTTCGCATACAAAGCATTAAAATGGAAAAAACGTTCGTATAGGGGACGTATCTCAGATATTTAGGATGTCTGCAGGATGCCTAGAGGATGCAAAAGGACACCTAGTGGAAAACCTATATTTCCTATAAAAAGGGGGAGGAACTCACCTGGATCTCACTTTCAGTCCAGCAGCCCTGCGGTGCAGACCTCTTCAGCCTTCATCTTGCTCTTGCTCTTCCACAGCATCTAGTCATCTCCACCATGGATCATCACACACTCCTTTTGGTAGCCGCCATCGTTCTACAACATTGCGAAGCCCTCTGCAGGCTCTTTCACCTGTTCAACGGGAAGAAAAGGAGGGGTCCAGGAAGTGTCTGGGTCCGAAAATGGATCATGAGAAGAGCCGAGTACGGACTGTATAACAAGCTGATGGTGGAGCTGAGGAACGAAGACCCTCGTGCATTCCAGAACTTCATGAGGATGCCACCAGCCATGTTTGACGAAGTTGTGGAGCGGCTGAGACCCAGGTTGACCAAGGCAAACATCAACTTCTGGCCCAGCCTGAACCCTGGGCTGAAGGTGGCACTGATTCTGCACCACCTGGCCTCTGGGACCACATACAGAAACAAGCAGTATGCATGGAGGGTGCCACACAACACCATCAGCATTGTGGTCAGAGAAGTGGTGCAGGCCATCATCGAAGAATACGTGGAGGAGCTCCTCCAGTGTCCCTCCACTGAAGAAGGCTGGAAAAAAGTTGCAGAGCAATGGTATCAGAAGTGGAACTTCCCCCACACCGTTGGAGCCATAGATGGGAAGCACGTGGCGTGCAAAGCTCCAGCCAACTCAGGGTCCACTTATCACAACTACAAGGGCTTCTTCAGCATCATACTCTTCGCCATGGTCGATGCTGACTACAAGTTCATGTACATCGATGATTCAGGCAACGGCTCCTCTTCAGATGCCCAGGTATACAACGCCAGTGACCTCAAGGAGGGGCTGGAACGCAACCTCATCATGGGCTTCCCAGATCCAGACCCCCTGCCCAACGACACACAAGATGTGCCCTACTTCATTGTGGGGGATGATGCCTTCTCCCTCAGAACCTACCTCATGAAGCCCTACACTTCCAGATGCCTCACCAGTGAAGAAAGGATCTTCAACTACAGGCTGTCCAGGGCAAGGCGGGTGGTGGAGAACGCCTTTGGCATCCTGGCCAACAGGTTCCAGGTACTTCTCAACACCATGCAGCATTGCCCAGACACCGTGAGGAGGATCGTGAAAGTTTGCTGCATCCTGCACAATCTCATGCGCACCCGCTACCCAGTGTTGCAGAACAGGCTCGTGGACCTCCAACAAGGCAATGGGGACATGGAGCCTGGGGAATGGAGGCAAGGGCGAAACCTGATAGATACTGTGGATGTGCAAGGCCCCAACAGAGCTTCACATGAAAGGAAGAAGCAGCGCAACCTCCTGAAACACTGGTGCAACTCCCCAGCTGGAGCAGTGGAGTGGCAAGATAGGATTGTAGATGCTTAATGGATGCTTCCTTCAGCCTGTCTCATCACACTGATGAGATTGTGCCATGTATGTTGAGTGGCCCTACAATGAATAGGGCATTTAATAAAGAGTTGTGTTTATGTTGAAATGTGTTGATGAATGATTAAATTGTTATTGATAATAAAGGTCCATAGGTGTGGCACCTGAGAGGGTGGACCATACAGTCCCACTATGCTTGCACTGGAGGTTTATCTATCCCACAGCTATTACCCATCCCACAGGTATCCCTGCCCATCCCACTGCTATCTTAACCCATCCCACAGCTATTACCCATCCAACAAGTATCCCTGCCCATCCCACTGCTATCCTTACCCATCCCACAAGCACGAAAAGGCTTAAACCATTTCTAAAAGTTTCCACCAAGACTTTATTGACTAACATAAATGAACCAAGTGTGTGAAGCAAAGATAAACTTTATTAATAACAAACTGTAAAAGCAAAATGACCCAAGTAAAATGTCTTAAGAAAAGATAAAGTGAGCAGGTAACAACTCAGTCTCTGGCACTCTTCTCAGTCACTCTGAGGCATGCCCATGGTCTTAGATGTAAAGGGGCCAGGGACAGTGGAGGTGGCTGTTGCTGGAGTGCTGGTCTGAGGCGCCATTTGGGTGCCTGGCCCCGAGAGTACAACAGGAGATGGTGTGTGCAGGAAGCTCTCAGAGATCTGACTCAGTCCTGTGAGGTTGAGAGGCCCTTCCTCAAGTACCTGAGATGTGAGGCCCAAGACCGATGACAGAAGTTCTGAGGCCGGTCTTGGCTGTGGGGTGGAGGAAGGAGGAGTGTAGTGGGGCTGTCTGGTCTGCTGGTGAGCGAGGTGAAGCGTGGGTGACCATCTGTGGCGTGGGTGGCATCTGTGGCGTGGGTGGCATCGGTGGCGTCGGTGGCATTCGATGAACCTTTGGCTGGACTGGGAAGGGCTGCCTGTGCTGCTGGAACTCCTGGTAGCCGTAGCCTTGGGAGGTGAGGGGCTGTGGAAAGCCTTGGAAGGACATCACCTGGGGTGGAGCAGCAGACCTGGAGTGGGTCGGAGCAGGTTCAGCTGGGCCTGGAGGGTGGTGCAGAAGACCGGTGATCCTCTCCTTGATCACCTGGTACTTTGATTCGGACATGTCCAGGAGGGTCTGGTTGACGTAGGTGAGGAAGGGCTTGCGGTTTGAGGATGGTATGTCGGTGTGTACCAGCTGAGAGAGGAGATCTACGCTGCTTTTGATGGTGTCCCTGATATCCAGCAGGACAGTGTGGCTCTGCCCCTCCGGTCTGGCTCTCTGCCTGCTTTCTGTGGAGATGGAGCTGGGGGTGGATGTGGGTTGGTCTCTGGTGGCAGTGCCCTCTCCTTGCTCCAACTGCATCAGGGGGTCCTCCACGCGCTCCGCCATGGGGAGTGCAGCTGTCGGGGGGTCTCCGTCGTGGGATGCTCCACAGATACCTGTCTGGACACAGGAGCTGACTCTTAGCCAGAAGAGGACTGGCTCTCTGTGGGCTGCCTGAGAGAGAGGATTGTCAGAGGGGCTGCTCCTCGGTGGCGGATCTCACCCTCCAAGAAGCTGCACTTGGCCATCAGGTAGGTCTCCCGGTCGGTGAGCTTGACCGCGGCATGGCCAGACTTCTTGAGGTGCAGCTTCCCGTACCAGCTGTGCATGTGCTTCCACCAGCCGAGGAGGACCTCCGAAGTGTAGCCCAGGCTCTCTGCCTTCTCTTTCCAAGTAGCCTGCTTCCTCTTGGTGTCTCGATAGAGCCTGTGTCCCTTCCACCATAGTTACTCGTTCTCCCTCAGCCATTTGAGCACCTCATCCTCATGTTCCTCTTCGATGGGGTATTACCTCCTCTCCCGTTCTCGCGTATGCCTCTTCCTCCCTCTGGCAGGACCATCTGGGCCCTCATCAAAGGGGCTTCGAGGTTCTAGGGTTTGCTCCACCACACCACCAGCAGCAGCAACAACAGTAGCAGCAAAAGCAGCACCAGCAGGACCAGCAGCACCAGGATCAGCAGCAGCAGATTAAGCACCAGCAGAAGCACCAGCAGAAGCACCAGCAGAAGCACCAGCAGGACCAGCAGGACCAGGATCATCATCAGCAGAGTAAGCACCAGCAGCACCAGCAGGACCAGGAGCAGCACCAGCAGAGTAAGCACCAGAAGCACCAGTACCAGGAACAGCGCCAGCAGAGTAAGTACCAGCAGAAGCACCAGCACCAGGAGCAGCGCCAGCAGAGTAAGCACCAGCAGAAGCACCAGCACCAGGAGCAGCGCCAACAGTGTAAGCACCAACAGAAGCACCAGCACTAGGAGCAGCGCTAGCAGAGTAAGCCCCAGCAGAAGTCCCAGCACCAGGAGCAGCGCCAGCAGAAGCCCCAGCACCAGAAGAGTCAGCCCGAGCAGCAGAAGCCCCAGTAGAAGCAGAGTCAGGGCCAGGGGGTGGGATGGTGGCCCTGTCCTTCTTGCCAGGGCTGACAGCAGATGGCACAGGCTTCCTCTTCTTCCCCATGGTTGTTGGCTGGAGATGTGTCTGGCAGCAGATCTTTCCTCTGAATGGTGACCTGCTTGCGAGCTGCATCCTTTTATATCCGCGGGGCTGATGCAATGCATCCTCCCCGCATGCGCAGTGAACACTTTGCATCCCCTAGGCATCCGCTAGGCTTCCGTGATGCATCCGCTGTATCCGCTAGGCATCCGCTCTGCATCCGTTCCTTCCGCTGCGCGTCCGCTTCGCTGTGCTCCCCCGGAAGCCCTGCGGATGTGTTATCTGCTTCCATCCGCTTCCATCCGCTAGGCTTCCGTGGAACATCATCTTTACATCTTGGCTACATCCTCTCCCCTTCCGTTCCTTTCCGTTGTTGTCCGCTCTGTTTATGCAAATTCGGGGTACTTTTGAGAGCGGATAACAACGGATGGAAAATTTTCTCATCTGCTGTGTCCTTTTTACATACTTTTTGCATCCGTCGTCCTATGTGACAGGCCCTTTAAATACCCAGTATGGATTCATCCATTTTTAGCTGTTCAGTTGGCAGCTTGCAGCAGGAAATACTCTAATTTTGAATTTCCAGGCTATGTGGGCAGAGGTAGGGGAGATTTTACTAGAAATCTGGAGACAGATGCTTCGGGGGGGTGGGGGGAGGTTCCTGGTCCATAAATAGCACTAATTAGTTTCTTAATGTTTCCAAATAAAGTTTAAAAGTTATTTTGTTAGTGTCTAGGTCTCAGTTTAGCATATCACACCAACCTTAGATCCTGCTTTATTAAAGAAAGAAATATTTTCTTAGAAGAATCATAAACTAGATCCTTGGTTTACAATACTGTCTTATTTGGAGCATTAATTGAAGACCGAATGATTCAGAATCAGTTTGGCCTGTGGTTAAGACACCAGGCAAGAAATAGGAAACTATTTCTGAGTTCTAGGCCCAGTTTAGGCATGAAAGCCAGCTGGGTGATTTGGTCAATGCCTGTCACAACCAATGAACCAATGAATTAACTTGGTTAATTTGAAAAAAGTGGACCTTTCATTTCTTGAAGACTGGAAAGTAACAATGAACAATAAATGACATATTACTACATTTGGATTATTTAGACAGTTATGTTAAGGAAAGGAACCAAATGAGAATAAGCAAACTGTGGCAGAATTAATGTTGAGTATTATGCATCTTGCAGTAGCTTGCTGCATAAATCTGAAAAACATTTGGCTAATTCAACCATTTTTATTACAGTGAAATATAAAGTCATATAGGGAAATATTTGTACATCTCATCACAGGTAGAGGATATACAACTGAATCTCTGGTTTGACTGCCATTAAATAGCAAAAGAGCTAAACTATATTTGCAACTAAATTCAATATACAATTGCATAACAGATTTAGCAAATTTGCAATATTTTTATACATATTTTACTTCTAGCGAGTATTTTTAGTATATCTCTCATGAGTTTACTTCAGTAATATTCAAAAATAGAATGGAGATCAGCGTAAGCAACTGGGAATATATCTACATGCTAAATGCTTAAATTTAATTAAGGCTATAATTTACTTATACACACATTAACATTGTAGAGACCCATAGTATAGTTTCTCTGAATTACATTAAAATGAATCTAGCTGTTATCTTACTTCCATAATGTAGTATTTTGATTCAACTATACATATACACACTTAAATAACTTTAGCTTTTCAATGTGCACAGTATAATAAAATAAACATCATGCTATTTACACACGACTATATATTTTGGCTCTTAAAATAGCAATTAAAGAATCTGAGCTTCAGTGGCTAATCTTCAATTCAAGATGGGAAATTTAGGCATGGAAAGCTTTATTCATAAAAAGAAAAATCAGTTATTTTAGAAGTGGATCCTGCAAATGTTTTGCTCAGTAAGATCATGACAGTTGTTAATTTCATATAAAATTGTATGACGTCTGCCTTGTTCCTTGATTTCAATGCTAGCTTTGGATCATTATCTTATGGAAGTTCCTTACTCTGCCACTAATTCTTTCTCCTTCTTCAACCACATTCCTCTCATAAGCCTCAGCCCCTCTCTTCTCAGCATCTCCTACAGCAGTCAGCAACGCTTTGTTTCTGAGCACATGTGCTTATCTCAAACAGCAACTGATTTGTGTTTCACAGCACTGAAGAGTGATTCGCTATGATAAAGATCCTCTTGCTTCAGGAACAAAAGCAGACCAGAGTCCTTCTTTAGTGATTAAATATACTTTGTTTTAGAAGTAAATAATTCTTGGTGCAATCAGATGCCAATTTCAATAAATTCATCGTTAGGTTTTTTTCTCTCTAAGAATTAAAACAGTATGCTTCTTGAAAATGAGGAATCCTTTTCCATAACTTCTCTTCAGGATGAAGAGTATGAATAAGAAGAATGAAGAGATGAATGTACTCAATGCAGAAAGAATTAGAAAGTTATCATGTCCTTTTTCTTTATGTATAGCAGTAATTCAGCATACATATATGTACATATATATATACTGCTCAAAAAAATAAAGGGGACACTTAAGCAACACAATGTAATTCCAATCACACTTTTGTGAAATCAAACTGTCCACTTAGGTAGCAACACTGATTGTCAATTAATTTCACATGCTGTTGTGCAAATGGAATAGACAACAGGAAGAAAGCATAGGCAGTTAGCAAGACATCCCCAATAATGGAGTGGTTCTGCAGGTGGTGACCACAGACCACTACTCAGTTCCTATGCTTTCTGGCTGATGGTTTGGTCACTTCTGAATGCTGGCGGTGCTTTCACTCTAGTGGTATCATGAGACGGAGTCTACAACCCACACAAGCGGCTCAGGTAGTACAGCTCATCCAGGATGGCACATCAAGGCGAGTTGTGGCAAGAAGGTTTGCTGTGTCTGTCAGTGTAGTATTCAGAGCATGGAGGCGCTACCAGAAGACAGGCCAGTACAGCAGGAGACATCGAGGAGGCCGTAGGAGGGCAACAATCCAGCATCAGGACCACTACCTCCGCCTTTGTGCAAGGAGGGACAGGAGGAGCACTGTCAGAGCCCTGCAAAATGACCTCCAGCGGGCCACAAATGTGCATGTGGTTGCTCAAACGGTCAGAAACAGACTCCATGAGGGTGGTATGAGGGCCTGACATCCACAGGTGGGAGTTATGCTGACAGCCCAATACCGTGCAGGACGTTTGGCATTTTCCAAAGATTGGCAAATTCACCACTGGAGCCCTGTGCTCTTCACAGATGAAAGCAGGTTCACACTGAGCACATGTGACAGATGTGACAGAGTCTGGAGAAGCCATGGAGAACGTTCTGCTGCCTGCAACATCCTCCAGCATGACTGGCTTGGCAGTAATGGTGTGGGGTGGCATTTCTTTAGGGGGCTGCACAGCCTTCCATGTGCTCACCAGAGATAGCCTGACTGCCATTAGGTACTGAGATGGGATCCTCAAACCCCTTCTGAGATCATATGCTGGTGCGGTTGGCCCTGGGTACCTCCTAATGTAAGACAATGCTCGACCTCATGTGGCTGGAGTGTGTCAGCAGTTCCTGCAAGACGAAGGCATTGATGCTATGGACTGGCCCACCCATTCCCCAGACCTGAATCCAATTGAGCACATCTGAGACATCATCTCTCACTCCATCCACCAATGCCATGTTGCACCACAGACTATCCAGGAGTTGGGGGGTGCTTTAGTCCAGGTGTGGGAGGAGATCCTTCAGGAGACCATCCTCCATCAGGAGCATACCCAGACATTGTAGGGAGGTCATACAGGCACGTGGAGGCCACACACACTACTGAGCCTCATTTTGACTTGTTTTAGGACATTACATCAAAGTTGGATCAACCTATAGTGTTTTTTTCCACTTTAATTTTGAATGTAACTCCAAATCCTGACCTCCATGGGTTGCCAAATTTGATTTCCATTGATAATTTTTGTGTGATTTTGTTGTCAGCACATTCAACTATGTACTGAACAAAGTATTTCAAAAGAATATTTCATTCATTCAGATCTAGGATGTCTTATTTTTGTGTTCCCTTTATTTTTTTGAGCAGTGTATATCACAGTTGTCCGCAACATCATCAGTGACTATCAAGCATCAACCATCTCCCCTGATGAAATACTTGACATTTCTCGCATTGACTGAGAGCTCAAAAACAGAGACAGTTCTGTGGCCCCACGCTTCTGCAGTCATTTGCAAAAATGAATTAAGCAAATATAAATTCATTCATACTATAATTTCACTCGCCAAAAACAACACCAACCATAAAAACCTCTTATCTCGTCCTGACCTAACCTTACAGCAATGTACCCACTCCCGTATACTACACACAGAACTCAAAAATAATTTAGACAATGGAGAGAAGTACTTGTACATTGATTACTGTGCAGACTGTATCAAAAGTGTGACTGTATCACACAACTCAAAACTCAGCCTCCAAACCTTCTTCAACCAATCCACCATTACTCAAGACTAGGCACGCATGCCCCCAACTACCTCAATTCAAACTACAACTGGCCTTAAATGCAAGCTACTCAATGCAAAAAGCCTTGTAAATAAAATACCTGAATTTCTCCTCTAACTAAATATAGCTAAATTCGACATCATATTTGTCTGTGAAACATGGCTCAACGGATCTCTCCCTGACTCCATTACCTCAGAAAGAGACTACCATGTTTACCAATCCAATTGTGAAATCCGTAGAGGATTTCTTCTATAAAAAGTCCTAACATCTAAAAATATCCAAGTTACCCAAGAGCTTGCTCTTCCTGAGACTATTATCTGTGAACTGACCTTAAATATCACATTTCGGTCCTTACTATGTTACAGAGCCCCGATTATGACATCGAACATGTAAACAAGCTAAATACACTATTAACATGGGCAGCATCCTGCCCACTCGCTTTTATCTTTCTTGGTGACTTCAATCTACCTCACATTAACTGGACCCTAAACGAATGTATAATTGAATGCATACATTCAACCTTCTACAATGCTGTAACAAATCTGGGACTGGAACAACTAGTAACCAACAATACTAGACTTAACAACTGCCTCGATCTCATCTTCTGCAATAATTTGAATTCAATTTACAGAATACAAATTAAAGAACTCTTTTCCAACAGTGACCACAACATGATTGACTTTTGTCTCAACATATATCCACACAAAAATCATCATTACGACAAAATCCCCAATTATAATTTCAAAAAAGGCAACTATGATCTTATAATCAACGATCTCTCTTCCCTTGATTGCCAATTTCTATTCACTGGATGCAATATTGTTGAAGACCATTACAACGTATTCTTACTAGAAATCAAAAGAGCCATCAAACTATATGTACCAATAATAACTCCCAAACCCAGAAAAAACAGATTACCCAATAACAAGGAAGCTTCAATCCAAAAAGAGATCAGTTTGGCGAAAAAACAAATCTGGTCACGTTGCCAACTTCAAAAGCCGTTACAAAAATCTATGCCACCAGATAAAAACTGAAAGCACTAATTATCACATTAAACAAGAGGAAACCCTTCTATGCACAAATTCCACCTGTGCTTTTTACAATTTTGTCAACAACAAATTAAAAAACTCGAGGTCCATCCCACCCTTGAAAGGACCTAATGGCAAACACTGCAACGACAACACCATCAAAGCAAACCTCTTTAACACATTCTTTGGCTCAGTATTTGTAAACAGCAATGGATCAAGCCCAGTACTTCCTAGTTGAACTACAGACAAATACAATAATCTAATACATATCGATTTTCCAGAAGACATTGTTGAAAAAAGCACTGCGCAATCTAAAACCATCCCAATCTGTTGGACTGGATGGAATATGTGCCTACTTCTTAAAAAAGCTATCCACCGCCACAGCCAAACCTCAAAGCATAATCTTTGAAAAATCTTTCAGGACCAGCTCCTTGCCAAAACTATGGTCACAAGCCACAGTCATCCCCATCTTCAAAAAGGGAGACCCCAGCCTAGTTGAAAATTACAGACCAATCTCTTTATGCTGCATCACCTGTAAAGTCATGGAATCAATTATTAACCAATCCATTATCCTCCACTTAGAGACAAACAACTTACTCTCTAATAAACAATTTGGTTTCAGAAAAAAACTATCATGTAATCTGCAACTCTTACACTGCGAAAACATATGGACTACACAACTCGGTCAGGGCAAAGCAATAGACACAATCTACATAGACTTCTGTAAATCCTTTGATTCAGTACTACATGACAAACTACTCCTAAAACCAAAATCTTATGGTATCTCTGGCCACCTACATAACTGGATAGAAGCATTCCTCTTAAACAGACAACTAATGGTCAAAATTGAGAGCGTGCTATCAAAGTCTGTACTTGTCAGTGTGGTGTCCCCCAAGGCAGTGTTCTAGGACCAACTTTCTTCATACTCAACATAAATGACCTCTGTGATCATATTTAGAGAAACTGTGTTCTCTTTGCTGATGATGTGAAGTTATTCAACACCACAAACAGTACTACTACCCTCCAAAAAGACCTTGACTATGTATCAGAATGGTCAATCAAATGGCAACTTCAACAATCAAAAAATAAATGCTCTGTCTTACATATTGGCAGAAAAAAAAATCAGAAAATAAAATACAAGCTAAATAGTGAAGACCTTGTTGAGGATCCAAACTTTGTCAATAACCTTGGGGTATTCATCTCAAATGATCTAAGTGCTAGAACCCACTGTAACTCCATAGCCAAAAAGGCATTAAGAGCTGTTCATCTAATCCTACGTAATAATGTAATCCTGGTAACATCACACTACTAACTAGAGCATACAAAACATTTGCTAGACCTAGACTTGAATACAGTTCATCTGCCTAGAACCCATATCACGTACCTGATATTAACACAATTGAAAAAGTCCATAAATATTTCACAAGAAGAGTTCTCCGCTCCTCTACTCATTGCAGAATACCTTATGCCACCAGACTTGAAACTCTAGATCTAGAAAACCTTAAACTACACCGCCTTCAGTCTGATCTAAGTATAGTGTACAAAATCATACATTGCAATGTCCTAACTGCAAATGAATACTTCAGCTTCAATCATAACAATATAAGAGCACACAATAGATACAAAATCAAGGTTAACCACACCAAACTTGACTGCAGAAAATACGACCTCAGCAACAGAGTGGTCAATGTTTGGAATGCTCTTCCTGACTCTGTGGTTTCTTCCCCAAACCCCAAAAACTTTAACCTGTCTACGAATGACCTCACCTAAGAGGTCTGTAGGGGGCGTGCATAAGCGCACCAATCATGCCCACCATACCTGTCCTATTTTTTATTTTTCTTGTAAGTATCTATCTCATGTATTCAAAACTATATTTATTCTTAGACCTCTATCTTGTAAGCGATTGATAAATCAAATCAAATAAAAAAAATAAAAAATACAGAATTTAGCTTTATAACCTGAACAATCATGCGGGAGCTAACCCTGAATTCAATAACACCATGCAGCTAACCCTGAATTCTTACACAGCCTTCCCATGGCCTTGTATAGCCAGTAGCTGCCTCACGGAGGGCCATTTCAGGTGTGTCTCACCAACAGAGAGAGGAAGAAGCAGTGATCAACTGGGGGGGTGGGGACAGAGGGCAGCCAAATGCAGGATGGCCAAAAGGGCAGAGGTAGAGGGATGAGTTAAAGCCAGATGAATGCAGCAGGGCAATGAGTTGACCTAATAATGAACCACTTAGCAAAAATACAAACTCAAGAATAAAATGCAGCATACTGGGCTCCAGTGTTTTAATACTTACATTATTTTAATAATAAAATACTTTTGGCATTTATAAAGATATACAAATTAATCTCTTTGCAGAAGACCCAAAACCCAACATACTGTGCTAATTTGGATACAGTATGATTTTCTATTTTCTATTATGAAAAGATTATAATCAAAAGAAGTTACTTTTTGCTGTTTTGAATATGAATATTTCACTGAAATGAAGCTTTATGCCCTTCATAATTCATTGATGTAAGGAATAAACTACTTTATATAGTCCACCTAAAAATTACTAAATTGTAAGATTATATTTATTTACAAGAAAATGTGGAAAGGCAGTTTGGTGTAGTAGTTAAGGCATCAGGTAGAAACCAAGAGTTCTGTTCCCTTCTTGGGCACAAAGCCAGCTGAGTGACTTTGGCAAACTACTTTCTCCAGGAAAACCTACCCTTCTGAAACAACCTGCCAACCAAATTGCAGGGATATGTTCAGGCCTGTCTTTGAGAATCAGACATAATTGAACAGAAAAAAAAATAAAACAGTCAATAGTGTAAATCTATTTTGTAGATAGTGTAACACTACAAACAATAGTGTACATTACAAACAATAGTGTAAATCTATTTTGAAGATAAATTGCCTGCTAATATGTCTATTCACCTATAGAAGGCCTGCATAACTAATTGACCATCAAGATGAATGAAGTTTACTAGATATATGGTACAGACAGGTTAATGTCTATAAAATGCTTTTTCTCCAATACTGTGCACACAAATTCTGTAATTATTTTATATTTTTCTTTCTTTTTTATTTATAGTTAAAATATATTGCCACAAATTCATCTATGTATTACAAATAAACAATATTTTCTTTTTGCAAAATCATGTATAAAGATTTTTATCTGACTTCTGAAATTTTTCAACTCAACTTATATTTCAAAAAAGTGTGTGTGTGTGTGTGTGTATGCACATACGTTTTCATTTATTTAAACATTACAGTTCCACAGAAATAAAAACTTTAATTGCCGAAAACAAAATATTTTATGAAAGACATATGCTTGGGTTTTTAAAAAAATATCTTCTAAAGCTTCTAGAATAGCTGATTAGCAAAACTGAAGTATAATTACAAGTTTTAGAGTCAAATTTCTAATCTTGTTTTAATGCTGCATTATATGTTATAAGATGCAATGCATATAGCTTATAACAAAAAGGTCACCATTTCCAATGAATGATTGTTAAAGACTTTTCTGCTTTGATTGTCTGGCAGCAACCTATGAGATGCATATTTAGATGATTACTGCATCTCTGAGGTGGGAGGGGGAGTAATGAGTGCAGTTTAGTAGTTTTGAATGGTACTCTATTTAAAATCAGCAAAGAGATTACAGGTCACATTAACTGGATTTTCACAGCTCCCAATCATTCAGTTTCAATTGTTCATTGGGTCCAGCCAAACAAGAACCAATTGCTTCAACAATGCAAGACATTTGGAGCCTGAAAAATATTTCTTTAGGTTTAAAAATATTTCTTGAGAACAAAATCAAACACAAGGAAACAATATTACCAATTCTAGTACTGTTTAAAAAGCAGTACTATTGGAAATTTTAAAGTGCTCACAATTGCCAAATTTATACATTGTTTCAGACAACACTTCTCTAAAACATATTACTACCATTCTATTGAATGGGGTAGGTGTAAAAAATAGTTTCAAATAAGTTAATAAATCTTTTTGTATATGGCTTAAAGAAGAGTGCTTTATGTGTGGCATTATGATACAAGCATCTTGGACAGAAGAAGCTCAGTTTGAGTCAGTCATTGTTAGTTCAATTTACATCATAGGTTTTTTGCTTCAGAACAAGCGGGTGGAAAGAATTTTAAATAAAGATACAAAGTATTACAACATTTGAACAGAAAAATAAAAGGTACATTTTCTTGATGTGATGAGGCATGATATAAATCCAGTGAATACATAATTTTACTTGGTTACCATATCTCTTTTAAATAACATACATGGACACACTACATACATTTAGACTACTCTGATAAATCATTAATACATCTCATTATATAAGAATCAGCTTAGCTTAGCAAAGCTTTTTTAAACTGCCCAAAATATTTTATTTTCAATTGTAGGAAAAACAGTTCAGTTGCTTTTAATAAAATTGTATTGCCTACTTTTTATAAGCATGTTTTTATTACTATTTATTATATAAATTCATTCATGGTCATTTTCTAATTCATTAGAAAATTCTTATAGCATCACTATTAGGATATACCGCAGAATGATATGCTACCAAAAAACATGCTCAGGCTGAAACAATATGTATTTAGTAGGTTCTTCTTGAATGCACATTTTTGAAAGAGTCAGGGGTTCAGATTAGTTCTGCAAACAATCTTCTATGCAAATCCCCAGCTTTACCCTCACAAAGTGGGAAATCATATCCTCAGGTCATGACAGCTGTTGTCTTCTGAAACAATTCCAGTTTGTCTATTATATGCGTATTATGTAATACACAAGCCTCCTAGATCTCCTTATGGGCTTTATACCTTCCTAACTTCCTAGTTAAGTTCTGGATATCTGTGTATCACCTGGATGCAAAACTCAAGCAGGTGTTTACTAGTGTTATAAGTGTTTAATATCTGAAGGCAAAACAACACCTTAGAGGCCACAGAAGCATTCATGAGCATCTCTATGCAATTTCTAAAAGGAGCTCTTTCTTTTCCTGGTATCACTTGTTTTTGATAGAGCAATGTTCTTGCTCATCTAGAATTTGGATGGGGCAGAAGAAGAGATTCTCCCTTCCATATAGTTTAGTTTAGTTTCTTTTCCTTTATTATCATTATGAAATCAAACACCATCTTCAGTGCACATCATGACCATGAAAATAAACACAAACACACATCCTTCACATTCCACACATTGAACCGAAAACCCCCAACACTGCACCAACACTCCACTATACAGTAGAATTCAAAAGAGCTACTGCCCTGGGATAGAAGCTGTTTTTATATTCTGTGCCGTCTGCCAGATGGTAATAGTTCAAAAAAGGATGCCCAGGATGAGATGGATCTTTGAGAATGTTTTGAACTTTCTTAAGGCAGCAGAAGCTATAAAGCTCTTCCAAAGAGGGGAGAGGGCAACCAATGACCCTCTGGGCAATGACATTAACCCTCTGGAGTGCTGCCCTATCTGCCACTGTGCAATTGGCAAACCAGACAGAGGTGCAGTAAGTTAAGATACACTCTATGGTGCAGCGGTAGAAGGTCACCAGCAGTTTTTCATTCAATTGTTGTTTTCTGAGAAGTCTCAGGTAGTATAATCTCTGCTGGGCCCTTTTGACCAGGGCTGCAATGTGAGCAGTCAGGTCCTCTTTTATGGTAACACCCAGAAACTTGAAACTGGCCACTTGCTCCACTCAGTATCCATTGATAAGCAAGGGCTGAATGTCTGATCTGTTCCTTTGATAGTCCACTATAAGCTCCTTGGTCTTATTGGAGTTGTGGACCAAGTTATTGTCTCCAATATAAGTGAGGATTAAGGATTAAATATTTCTTTTTTCACCAGGATTACAAGATCCAACATTTTTTTACACTTCATATTGTTTGTACAAACCAAGAGTATACAATAATAATTAATTTTTATTTTAATAAAATCAAAAATAATAAAACAGTTTGTATCAAATCACATGAAGATCAGCATATTAAAGTCAGAACCAGAAAAGAGATAGAAGGACAGAGAATAAGAATTTTCAGGAAGCAAAGGAACACTGAAAAGAAATAACAGGCTGATGACATTCCTCTATATATTTTCCCTCTCAACTTTATCTAAATGCTACCTTTTCTTTTCAGGATACTGGGTATTAGACATGAATCTCAGATTCAGTCTGGTAATTGATAGAAAATCCTTACTTGTCTGAAGATATCCAACTTAGATCAGAATTAGTTTGGTTAAGTGGTTAAAGTGCTAACTTAGAAACCAGGAAACTGTAGTTCTGACCTCTCTTAGACATGAAAGCCATATGAGTAAGTTTGGCCCAGTGACTTTCTTTCAGCCCAATCTGCCTCACAGGGCTGCTGTTCTCACAAAAATAGGAAGCAGAAATATTTGGTATTGCAATCTTGAGTTATATATAAAAAAAGCAATATAAATAATAATATTTATATTATTGCAGGCAAAGAAACTTGTAACTCTGCCTTCCTCAATCTCAACTTTCTCACTGGAAGAGAATACTGGCCTTAGAGTCATAAATTTACCAGCAAACCAGCAGTTCCTTATTTTAAATAACTGAATAGCTTTCATGTTACTCCTGCCAATGTATGTAAATATAAATGTTTATGTGGTGACCTGTAGTGTCTCAAAATAACCAAAAACATATATTAAAAGTCCGATAAAAAGCCTTCAACTTAACTTCACTGTTTTATTAGGCACAGTTTAAAGTCACAAAAGTAAATAATGAGGCAAACAGAAAACCAAAACAAACCGCATTGATGAGAGTTCTGAAGCAAGCCGAGATAACTAATTATAAACTCCAGAAAAATAACCAAGAAAAGTCCATGGAAAGAACGCCAGCAAAGATAAACCTCTTTCAAGGTAAACAATAATTGACTCCAGCAATTCTAACTCCGTAGTTGAAAACTTATATACATAGCTCCCACCTGCAAGCCACGAGGAGGATCATAGTAATCTCCTCTTGAGTAGACTTCACTTTTCCATGATCCTCTCCTCCCTGCGTGAACCTAGGATGGATAGGGGATGGGGCTGGATCCTCCTCTGACTGCTCAGCCGGCCTCTGCCCTTCCCCAGCCTCCTCCACCACTTCTGGAGCCACACTCCCACTTCGTGTTGCTGTTCCTCCTCTTCCTCAGTCAGACTCCACCAGGGGCATGACACTATCCCCCACCGCAGGGCCCCCTCCCCAGGGACCAATCAGACGAGGATGTTGAGGAAACTGAGCATGAAAGTCCTGGACCAAATGAGGAGTATGAACATCAGTGGCATCGACCCAGGTGAAGTCCTCTGGTGCATAACCTTTCCATGCCACCAAATACTGAAATTGGCTCCGCAACTGATGTGAATCTTGGATGCTATCCACTTCATACTTGTCCTCTCCCAGAGGGGCTACTGGGGCTGGCTGTGATGGAGCCAGTCTATGCGGACTGTCGGGTGAGGCAGGGACTAACAGGGAACAATGAAAAACAGGATGGATACGCATGGTCCATAGCAGGGAGACACAATAAGCCACAGGATTGATCACTGCCTCGACCGGAAAAGGTCCCAAGTAATGGTGATTGAGCTTTTTCAATGGTCACGTCATTGGTAAATATCAGGCAGAGAGCCAAACCCGATTGCCACTAAAGGTGGAAAATCACGATGATATCAGTCTGCAAACTGTTTATAGTCTTCCTTGGCTCTCTCTAGTTGATCGCGGACCATGTGGTGTATGCCTTTTTAACTCCTGCAAAAATGTATCCACTGCCGGAACTGGGGAATCAGACGGGGCTAAAGGGGAAAGTCATGGATGAAACCCATAGTTAGCAAAGAAAGGGGACACATGGGTGGATGCATGTTGAGCACTGTTATAAGACAATTCTGCCATTGGCAGCAATTCCACCCAATTGTCTTGTTGAATATTGCTGAAACAGCGGAGGTACTGCTGCAAAATAGCATTCACTATCTCTGTCCCCCATCAGTTTCGGGGTGATGAGCAGACGACAGACACGCCTGAACCTGCAGTTTCGCGAGTAGGGTCTGCCAGAAGTGTGCCGTAAATTATACCCCCCGATCTGATACCATGTGGTAACCCATGCAACCAGAAAACATAGAAGATAAACAATTGAGCCGTTATCTTGGCCGATGGAAGACCCACTTTGGAATAAAGTGGGCCATTTTAGTCAACATATCCACCACCACCAAAATGGTTGTGGCACCATTTGATGGTGGTAACTCAACAATGAAATTCAATGAAACTGCCCCCCACGATCATTCTGGCATGGGCAAGGGCTGCAAGAGACCAGGGGGCGCACCAGGAGCATACTTGGCTTGGCAACAGATCCCATAGGACACCACATATCCTAATACATCATGTTTAAGTCTCAGCCACCAAAATGTCCTAGAGATGAGGTGCAGTGTTTTGAACATCCCAAAATGTCCTGCTGCCAAACTATCATGACATTGATGTAGGATAAGGCCACGAAGAGGACCTCCAGGCACATAAATGCGATCACGGAACAGCAACAGGTCCCCAATATATGCCCAAGGAGTCTCTTGTCTCCCATTCTCATCTAATTCTTGACGTCAAGCTGCCACAAATGGGTCCTATCGCTACACCTCCTGAATCCTCACGCGAAGGTCCACTGGTTCCTTGGTGGCTGCAAATGGAATCACACTCTTATGGAATCACCATCTGGGGCAAGATTTTATCCTCCCTTTGGGTATACTCGGGCTTCCAAGATAGGGTATCGGCGCATTGATTCCCTCCACTTGGAACATAGGTCGCCCGGAAATCGAATCAAGCAAATAAGAAGGACCATCTCACCTGATGCTGGTTCAATGTCTGAGCTGTACGTAGGTGTTCCAAATTGCGATGATCCATCCGAACCTCAATTTGGTGAGAAGCCCCCTCCAGATGGTACCGCCATGTCTCAAAAGCGACCTTAACCGCCAATAGCTCCTTGTCCCAAATAGTATAGTTGTGCTCTGGAGCAGATAACTTCCAGGAATAATAAGCACACGGGAACAAGATGCTTGCAGGAGCATAGGCTGGAGAAGCACCACACCAATAGCCACATCGGAAGCATCTGTTTCCACCACAAACGGCTGGCCTGGATCAGGGTATTTGAGGATAGGCTCAGAAGAAAAGGCGACTTTCAACGCTTCGAAAGCTACCTGCTCCTCAGCACCCCAATGGAACTTCTCCCCCTTCTTCAGCAGATTAGAAAGGGGAGCAATCAAGGCAGCAAAGCGGGGAATAAATGTGTGGTAGTAGTTCGCAAACCCCAACAGTCGTTGCACATTAACCCGGTGTGGATGTTCCCACTCCTTGAATGATTGTATTTTTTCCGGGTCCATTTCCACCCCAGCAGGTAAAATACAATGTCCCAAGAAGTCAATCGTGGTTTGTGCAAACTGACACTTCTCACTTTTAGCAAACAGGTGGTTATCACACAAACGTTACAACACCAGCCGCACATGCTGCCAATGTTCCTGCAGGGAGTCTGCGTAAATCAAAATGTCATCTAAATAAATGACCACAAATTGATCCAACAAATCACGGAAAACATCGTGCATGAAATGCATGAACACAGCTGGGGCATTGGTTAATCCAAAAGGCATCACAGTATACTCAAAATGCCCGTACCTCGTCCTCTGCACGAATGCGAACCAGATTGTAGGCCCCATGCAAGTCCAACTTCATAAAGATCTTGGCTTGATGAAGCCGCTCAATTAGTTCAGGTATGAGGGGAAGCGGGTACCGATTCCTCACTGTGATTGCATTCAACTTGCAGTAATCACAACACAAACATAGATCCCTCGATTTCTTTTCCACAAAAAGCACTGGTGCAGCCAATGGGGAGGTAGAAGGCTGGATAAACCCTTTCTGGAAGTTCTTGTCAATAAAACCCCGCAACGTTGCCAACAACCGGTTTCGACAGGGAATATATCCGACCCACCAGCAATTTTGCATCGGGGCAACAAGTCAATTGGACAGTCATAGGCCCGATGTGGAGGCAACTGATCCGCCTCCTTCTCCCCAAACACATTAGCAAAGTCCACCAACTCCGCAGGTAGATCCAGGTCCATGGGCATAGCCACACTCCCTGCACAGGAGCGCAAGCAATGGTTGGCATACTTCCTATCAAGGATCTGCACAGTTCCAGACCACCAGACAATTTGTGGATCATGGGCCTGTAACCACTCCAAATCCAGCACCACTGGAAAATGAGGCACTGCTACAACATAAAACATGGTTTCCTCCACATGCTGCCCAATACGCATGCAAAGGGGTTTGGTTGCAGCAATCACAGGTCCCAAACGAAGGGGCTGACCATCAATCGTCTCCACCATTACTGGTGGGGATACCTGTTGCTGAGGAATGAACCACTGCTTGACAAAATGAGCATCCATGAAATTGGCTGTGGCCCCTGAGTCGACCAAAGCTGGGATCTCCACCACTCCCACACCAGGCACGAACACACTTGCTTGCAGCACAAGATGCTTCACCAATAGCGACTAATGTCGACTGATGGAGATGTCGAAGATGTCAAAGGTGGCAAGGGTGGCAAGGTTGGTGAAGATGGCGGGCCTATGGACTTTACACCCCAACTTGAAGACTGCTGTAGGCCGAGCTATGCTCATTTCCCACACCTCAGGTGTCGCTGTTGTGGATGTCTTAACAGGACACTTGGCCACAAAATGGCCTCGATTGCTACAATAGAGGCATTGATGAGAGTTCTGAAGCAAGCCGAGATAACTAATTATAAACTCCAGAAAAATAACCAAGAAAAGTCCATGGAAAGAACGCCAGCAAAGATAAACCTCTTTCAAGGTAAACACTAACTGACTCCAGCGATTCTAATTATGTAGTTGAAAACTTATATACATAGCTCCCACCTGCAAGCCATGAGGATCATGGTAATCTCCTCTTGAGTAGACCTCGCTTTTCCATGATCCTCTCCTCCCTGCGTGAACCTAGGATAGATAGGGGATGGGCCTGGATCCTCCTCTGACTGCTCAGCCAGCCTCTGCCCTTCCCCTGCCTCCCCCCATCACCTCTGGAGCCACACTTCCACTCCCTGTTGGCTGTTCCTCCTCTTCCTCAGAGTCAAACTCCACCAGGGGCATAACAGTTTAGAACAAAAATCATCAATTGTACTAGTATTTCATGTAGAATACTAGACTATTTTACGAAATTCTATTTGTACATGGCACTTAAAATGTGAATAAAATCACTTGAAAGACTTCCCTTCCTTAGCAATATTGATGGCTTTGAGAAAGGCTTGAAAGGCTAAGGAACAACAGGTATTATTGCAGATTCACATAATTGAGAAAGCCAAAGAGTAACATACTGGTTATAGAAAGCTCATTACTGTTTTGATTGTGTGAAGCTGTGAAGAAAATGGGATCCCAAAACAGCTTATTGCCCTTGTGCAAAAACAATACAAAGAATAGAAATCCATAGTCCAAATAGATCATAGCAAAGGATCCTGGCTCCAGATTCACAAAAGACTGAGGCAAGCCTGTATATTTTCTCTTTAGGTGTTCAACCGATATGAGTATGGATTTAAAACTGGAAATAGAAACATCCATAGCCTGCACTATGCTGCTAATTATTCTACTATGATAACTAAAAGTGCAAATGATCTGCAAACTCTCGTAATGGAAATAATAGGACTATGAAAAATGGGGCTGTGGTTAAATATGAAGACCAAACTAACCAGAACTGATAATGAAGATATTGGGGCAGGAACTTAAGGGACTTGCAGATTAATAGGCATTTGGGATAAAATACACAGTACAAAATTAAAATTCCATACAATATTCTGAATATTATGTTTGCTTCTTTTACTAAACACATTCATTCAAGATAATTTACAGCTAATATAGACAATACGCAGCTTAAGGGAAGCCTTCACTCAGTAAATATACGACAACTGATTACCACCAGTTTTGTTACTCAAAAAGAGTTTCATTGTCTTTATAGTATTTGATTGAGATGTTCAACATATTGATTAATCCTGATTAGGTATCAAATTGTACAAATATTTAAATGAGGCATCAATCCAAACACACTTAAAATAGAACAGGTAGGCTAGGCAAACTGTGTTAGAAAAAAATAAATCAATTCAATAACAAACATATAACTGAACAAACAATGCTGCTTGCTACTTATTCTATGGAAAATCTTTGAATTGTTTTACAGGTGTACTTCATCCAATCAAATATTTTAGCATTTGTTAATCCTGAAAGATGACAAGACCTCTTTAAAACATCTCATCTTTTTCAATAAATTTTGCATAGAAACATGTTTCTCAAACACAGAGTTGCCTGCTGTCACATTGGAAGCATGATAAATGTTTAATGAAAACAACACCACACAGCTTGATGTCAGACAACAGTTATCACACAGACCCACTTTGATCTAAATAGGCATTTAAAAAGAGTTCTGAGCATGCCATATACTACAGAACTCTTATAACCTATATGCAAATTAGGAAACATTAGCATAAATGACTCCCTGCTGCATAAAGTACTATGAGATAAAGAAAAAAGACAATTTCCAACAATCTATGATTGCTGTCAAATTCAGGACAAACAGTCCTTATTTATTTTGAACATCAGCCATGTTCTATAAATGTATCAATACAAATTAATGACAAAGGCATTATAGCCACTAGCTATGAAAAGAACTGTAATAATGAGTAAATTTAAAAAGAAAAACACAAGTAAGCATTTTCCTAGGAGTTACTTTAGAAGATTTATCAGTAAGAACAGTACTGTTTTTTAAATTTTATGAAATTTATGGAACATGAACCAGTGTTACAAACATGGTATAAGCAAGTGCAAAAGATGAATTTTTTGGCTTACTTAACAATAAATTGCTTGCCATTGTAAAGGAAAATGTATTATGTATTTCCCAATGTGATATTATAATATACATATTACATTTCTAGAATGAGAAATCTTTTTTTAAAAAAAACTTTTCATTAATAACAGTTAGCTCTGAAAATAGTAACTATAAAAATTTATGCTCTTTGAAAAATTCTAGATAGAAATCTTTCAAAAGACTGAAGTTTACCTATTCAATCATGCAAAAAATATTTCAGTGCGTTAAATAATGACTCTAGGTAATGATCCTGAGTAATACCATATGGCAATCAGAAAATCGAATCAAATTTTCTACAAAAGAGAAAATATTTTTAAATAAAAAGGAAAAAATGTGATTTAATACAATTTAACATATCTTTATGACACAAATTGTTGCTCTAATTCTTATCCTAATTTTAATAAAACAGCAGAACCTTTTAGATGATAAAAACAGCTTTTCCTTTTAATATAATAGTTGTTTTATACTCACTGATTTTATCGTTTTAAATTATTGTAATCTGAGATAATCTGAGATAAAGAAGGAATATCTTGACTTTACTACAATTCCAGACCACTACTGCCTATCTCAAAACAAAAACAAAAAAAACAAAACCTCTATTTTTCTCCAAGTATTCTAAATGGATTATTGATTGCAAAGTTTTGAGCTGAGCAAAGGCAAATAATGCAACCTTATTTAGAAAACTCTGGTAAAATGGCAAAGACCATTTTAAGGGGGGAAGTCCAATGGAATAGGTACAGAAGGAGAAACTGTGGCACTAGGACTGGGAAATAGATTATTTCACACCTCCAGTTTTGCTAAAAGTATTCCGAAAACTCATCTGAGGATATGCATGATAATTTCAGTTTATTACCATTATTATCTTGTATTCAACTAGGATGTTATTGTGGTTTTAACACGTTAAAGGAATTCTGCATTATTATTTCCAGTAATTCGGCAAATTTAAATGACCACTATGGAGTGTGAAAGCTTTGAACATCCTACTTCTTTCCTATTAAAAATTCTGGAGAAGTGGAGACCTTGAAATTATGTTTGTTAGTTTAGTGGGCCTCATGAAAAATGAATTATGGATTTTATTTATTACTGAAAGATTTTTAAAATGGCCCAAAATTACTTCTTTAACAGTACAAAACCTTTGAAAGATTCTCATTTATTCTCCATTTTTAATTTTGAAAAGGAAAATTTTAAAATGTATCATATTTTAAATTTAGAATTACTTTAGAAATGGAATAATGAGGTTCAAAGCATAACTTTCAATTAAACTGTTTTCTCACGGTGGACAGCACCTAACTCAAGAACATCAACTCATTGTTTTAATAAGTACATATATTTGTTCTGTGCAAAATCTTTCTACTGTGTCCTGTTCTTATTTAAATTGCACTAAATAATTCTTCAAAATGACATATAACTGTAAAGAGAAAAATTTTTTGGATCCATATTTCCAAAACAGATATTTTTTTGATCCCTGATTAAATTAAAATTAAATTCCACTTAAAAGGTATATAAGGAATTAATTACATCAAGAACATTCCTTCAAATTTCATTCAAAAGCCTATAAGCATTTGTTCCTAATTTGTATACTTGATTTCAATTATCATATACTAGTTGATCACTGAGAACAAAAATGCTGCATGTAACTTTAATTATATAATAATTAGAAATATTACACAAAATAAAATCAGTCAAGAAAATTTTTCATTAATTGTTAAAATGATTATTTTAATCGAACATAATTTGTGGATTTTAAACAACCAAGGTTTGGTTTGGTTTCAAGAAAAGTCACATTAAAGTATTTCGAGTTGAAGCAATTTAGGGATTAAGTGTATGTTTTACCTAGTTAACAATCTGTTTTTCCAAAATTATTGGAAATATTTATCTTATATAAATTCAAGAGAACCACTCCAAAGTAGTACTGATATATAAATCCTAGAACTCTCTAACCTTTCTAGAGTTTAAAAAGTAAAAGTAAAAGCTTACTAACAGAAGTTATTTAGCTTATTTACATATTTAATAAACTGACAACTAATATTTTTTGAACAAAAACAACTACTAAATGTTGCCCAGTAATAGACTATAATGGCTTCTAGAATTTTGTTTTTTGCAAGAGTATATCTTTACAAATTATTTTTAAAACAATGTGCCTTTTGTAATATTAAATTTATTAAAATTTCTACATACCGTCATTAAAAAAAATTGCTACAATACATAATTCCTAGCAAAGTTAAGATTTCAATCATCACTTGTAGATACAACCTGGAAGCAATTCATTTCTTCAGAGAAGCTGAATCAGAGAGAAAGCTCAAAAGCATAGATGTGCCCACATGCTTGTGTGTATATATAAAGTAATAAATCAGAGACAGATGTAAGCACTAGATTTAAATTAATTTGCTTCAGACTTATGCACATTTTGACAATATTAGTATCAGGAGAATAACTTAAGTATAACATTATAGAAATGCATTTACTTACCTCCAGACATGAAATACCATAAAAATAAAAAAGAAGTACCTAACACAGTGTAGTCATTTTTGGAAATCTGATAGATGACTTTTATTAGAATAAAAGGTTCCACTGAACAACAACTCACAAAGAGATCTATTAAAATGATCTTCCAGGGTTTTTGCCAATGAAAAACATCTGGTTAAATTATGTTCCTGCAATAAATACTCCTTTCTTCAATAAATCATAATGTTGATGTTCCAATTATGCATTTAAACCTAGCATCACTGCTATGTCATATAAACCGATTATCTTAAGAAGCAAAAATGACACTTTATAAACAGTATAAGAAAAATAGTAACTTTCCACTGAATGTAACATTTTAATACTTATCAATATCAAGCACTTTAAAAAGAAAATTAAATAGATAATATTTGAGCTTATTATTTGATTAATGAAGGAAAGAAAATAATATATAGCAAAATAATCCAGTATAAATCATTTGCCAGAATTACTGAATTTTGGGTCCTTGGTACTCTTCATTCAGATGTTTCATTGCCAAATTAGATAACATCTATAATAATAGGAATGGGGTTTGCTCTTATTTTTCTATACTAATTGTATATAAAATAGTATATCATATATAAAAATAAGTGCACATTCCACTTCTTTCTAGCACTGATGTTACCTAATTTAGTAATGAAACATCTGCAAGAAAACCACTAAACTTAGAGAGCACCAAGTTCAGCTGAACTACAAATATTTTTTCTATTATTATTGAACTTACAACACTGTCACATGATAAGAAGTAATTATCCAATCTGATCAACAAATTTATAACAGTTTTTAGAAAATGTCCTATCCATTTTAGCAAATATGACTGGGGTATTATATTAGGCAAGATGGGTAGCCTACAGGTTTGGTAAATAAATAAATACTATGTAAATTATCAGTTTTCTGTAAGTATAATATGCAGTGTAAACGTAATGCTCTTCTTTCAAAGTAATTTCCATTATTGCCTATTGCTGCCTGTCTATTAGAACATCTAAAATCCATTGATCATATTTTATATGAGATGTTTCTGAATCTTGGGAAGATATCTACTCATGTCATTTTAAGACAAATGCTTTTTGAAATGGTGTACTTTCCCAATCTAAGAGGTCCTTGGTGCTCACTGAGCTTAGTTGTTTTCTTGCATTACCCATTTCATTACCCAACAAAGTAACATCATCAGTGCTATCAATCCACTCTGTTGCAATCAATGTCTTCAATTCTTTCAATATTTATCAGACTGCTAATAACATGCAAATCACATATTAGAGAAGGGGGGCTTTTTTTTTTTACTTGCATTGCTTTTTAGATTTAGTCCAGGCTTTCTATCTGTTTTAATACTTTTATGGATTGGAGGGAGGGTTTTTATATGCCACCAGTGTCCCTTAGAGTTAGATGGTATGATAGTGTATTAGCATTTTCTCTTTCTAACAATTCAATTGTATACAATGATTATTGAGAATGTCTCCCTCCAGTCAATAATAAGTTAATGAGAAAGGTAGATAAAGTGGGGACTAATAGTTTAAAGAAGTAGTAAGTCTTTCAAATCCAAATGAGGTCACATTCACCAGAAATGTGATATGAAGTTGGAAGATAGGGTGTTTTCTCAGGTTTTATATATTGAGACTTTAGCTATGACTAACTTTAACTGATATACCTGTCCCTTTCTAGAAGAAAGCAACCTTTTAAATGCTAGTGACCTCTAGGACTGATTGCTTTAGCAAACTCTACACGCCTTTGCATCTAAGTCACAAAACTTTTGATGATAGAAAACTCAGCAGCCAGGTTAGTTTCTGGAAAAACTCAAAAGAGCCATATTATGACTGTGCTTAAAAGCACACCAGCTGCCAATTTCCTTCTGGCTGAATTACAAAGTGCTGGTTATTAGTTTTAAAAACCTAAATGGCTTGTGATTTTTTTTTCTACAGCTCACATTATCCTGAGGAAGTTTTTCCTTTTATTTAAATAATATTTTTATAGAAATTTAAAGATTAAAGAACTAATACAAACTAATAAAAATATGAATTAAAAAGTGCAAGGAGAAAGAAAAGAGGGGAAGAAAAAATGGTTAAAACAGGAAAAAATTATAATGTAATGACTTCTCTCATCAAGATAAGTTCAATTTCCGTAATTTATCACCTACTCTAATATTTTAACCTAAAATCTCTTTGTGTCATATTTCATCTTTTATTTATTAGCCAATAGTGAAGCTTCATTATTCAATCTTAATCCAGCAAATTGAAATCCATGCTACCAAATCATTGTTCTGATTTATTATTTGTATATCTCTTTTAACTATTAAAACAGCAACTGGTTTCATTTGTAAATCCATATAACATCTTTGTCAACATCATTCTAGTAGCCTGTCAATTTTAAAGGCATATCCAAAACAGCCTAATTCAAAGTTTTATCCTTTCCTCTTTTGAGTCTATTTTTACAGAAAGTTCTGAGTATACTGTGTTGCCAAAAATCCTTGAATTCTTCCAGAGTTACTTTTCTCTGTTCTGTATTAGTTGGTTTTCTCCTTTAATTATAATCTCTCTAGTTGCTTCTAATAACCAGACTTCAAAGTTTCATCACATTTTTCTCTAATCTATATTTTCCCAGGAAAAGATTTAACTTAAACTCAAAATCTTCATATTTAATAAAATTTTAAACTACAATATATTCTTATAATTATTTCATTATTTTGCTTCTAGTGAATCCCTTAGTCTGTTTAAAAGTTTTCCAAAAACAACATTCTAATCACTCTTTTGCTAATTATTTTCAAATAAAAAGGGGATTATGTTCTTCAACATACATGAAATCTCTTTTGTTAAGGATTGAAGAAAAATAATCCAATAAAACCTGTCCTTCTGAAGATTCTTAATACCCAAAACCAATTTACAAACCATGTCCAGTGAAAGTGAGTAAAAAAGAAATTTGGCGAAGTCAGTGTTTCTTTTGAAGACTCCAAACCATTGCTTGGGCAAAGGTGACTCTCCCAGCTCACAAAGCTATAAAACCCATCAAAGATTGTGACTTTAAAGGGGAACACCTATATGATGCACTCTGGACGCAAATCCTCTCCTTAATCCAGAGAGAATTTGGGGGAGCCAATTCATTCATAAACTCCTCTTTGTGTCATTAGCTCCTCACTCCTACAGATCTGTCCTCAGTCTGCCATGCTTCCTGGAAGAAGTTTTCCGATAGTAGTCATCACTGTTTTACTTTCTTTTTTACTGTAAACATGTTTCTACTGAAATCACTAAGAAAATTCATGCGTACTTATAATTTTCTCAGCCTGCTGCATATATTTATTTTATACTGTTTTTAATTGTTTTGGAATTGTTCACTGTCCAGGTTAAGATGGACAGCTATATAAAATTAAATAAAACCTGGCTTATCTAAATGAAATTGGAGGGAAGCCCAAAAATCAATCAGGTAATGAAATACAAAAAATAAAAATAAAAAATAAAAAACCCATAGAAAAGGCACTATTTCTCAGACACAGGATTTCATTTGAAATCAGCTAGAATGTTCTTGGAAGATATACCTCTAGATCAGTGTTTCTTTTAGAAAGAAGATCCCCTTAGGGGTCCACCAAATCAAAATTATTTGCTAAATTTTGAAAATATTTACAAAAAATTGAAACAATTTTCTGCTTATTAGTTTTTCTTTCATAAAAATAGTTTTTCATGAAAAATATTTCATAATATCTAATGGAGTAAATATTTTTACAAAACTCAGAAAACATTTTACAAATATGTCCATTTTAATTTATATTATGGGAAAATATTAACAAATGTAACCCTTACAAATGAAAACTCTTTTGGAGTCTTTTGGGAGTTTTAAAAGTGAGTCATTACTCCAGATACTTTCCATTGAAGAAACTGAGAAGAGATCAATTTCTGTTGAACACCAAAGCCATTGCCTGCTATTATAAACCAGCCAAAGTCTGTTCCATTTCTCGGCCTTTGGGGATGGATGCTATACAATTTTATTTTGCAATTCTTTTGCTTTATAGAGTTATTCTGTTGGTAAATAAACTAGTGTTTCATCATGGGCTTTTATTTGAAATATTAACATATTTTTTATCGTAATTCCACTTTGCATCTTGAATTTTCTATTTAAAGATAAGGATTTGGCATAAAATGTGGTCTTCCATTTCCGCTTGTCTGCATGCTCCTTATGATATCCATTTGCAAGAGGCCTCCACTCCTGGAGTGGAGACACGAATGGGCATTGGTAGAAGTTACCATGAATGCCCTTTTATCTATGCTGTGAGAGATGGGTTGACTCCTTCCTATGATGTCATTTCGCTGAATCTGTACTAAGATATAAAAGCTAGCCCCAGGGAGAGACCCCAGCATTGGCGAAGATACTTGACAGACTGAAAGCACAAAATGAACACAGAAATATGACTTACCCTCGACGGACAAATCAAGTGAGGGGCTGGGCTCTCTCACAGCACAGATAGAAAGGGCGTTCACAGTAACTTCTACCAATGCCCATTCTCCTCCATGCTGCATCAAGAGCCTAGGATGGGACATACCAAAGCTTGCATGTCCACGGGCAGGTCCTTGTCCGGCTCATTACATCGACTATTCAACCACTCACTGAACAACCTGTCCATCAAAGGCTGTAGTTGCCAAGGCAAAGGTATCCAGATGGCAGTGTCTGATGAAAGGAGACAGGGATATCCACGTGGCCACATGACAGATCTCTTCCAAGGATGTTTGGGTCGCCCAGGCAGCAGAAGTGGTTGCGCTTCTGGTAGAGTGCACTGTCAGACCTCAGGAAATCAGAAGGGACGCAGCTTTGTAGGCCTGCTCAATGCAAGACCTGATCCACCTAATAGAAGAAGAGGCCTTGTGCCCCAAATGAGAAGGGAAAAAGAAAACAAGCATGGCTTCCAACTTACTGAAGAAGAAAGTACGCATAATGTATATTCTAAGAGCCCTTCTTACGTCTAGTGTGTGCCACTGCCGCTCTAAGTCATGGTGCAGGAGAGGACAGAAGTCAGGCAACACAATGTCCTGGGACTTGTGAAACCAGGTGTTAACCTTTGGAATAAATGAAGGGTCCATACGAAGAACAACCCGATCATCGTGAAAGGAACAAAGGTCCTGTCTGATGGAAAGAGCAGCAAGCTCAGAAGCCCTCCTGGCAGAAGTGATGGCAACAAGAAAACTACCTTCAGAGTCAGGAAACTGAGAGACACTGTTCTAAGGGGTTCAAAGGGGGGCTTTGTAAGGACATTAAGGACCAAATGAAGGTCCCAGGAAGGATTTCTGTGAACCAACAGAGGGTGCAGGTTGGAAGCCCCTTTCAAAAACCTCCTGACTGAAGTGTGATGGGATAAGGAAGGAAGCGAACACCATGAAAGAACTGAGGAGAGGGCCGCAACCTGCCTGCGTAAGGTGTTGGGGGCCAAACCTTTCTCCAGCCCATGCTGAAGGAAGCTAAGAACTTCTGCCAATTAGGCTGAAGAAGAGAGACCCTCCCTAAGGCACTATCGGGAAAAAGCCTTCCAGGTGGCATCATAGACGCGCCTTATAGAAGGTTTGTGAGAAGCCAGGAAAGTGAAGATGATCCTTTCTGGAAGATCAGCCTCCTCCAGCCGCTGCCACTCAAGTGCCACACGGTCAGCTTAGGCCACTGGGGCTCTAGGTGAAGCAGAGCCCCCTGATGAAGGGAAATTTGATGAGCTGGGATCCTCCAAGGAGAAGCCACCGATAGGTTCACCAGGTCCACAAACCAGGGCCTCCTTGGCCAATAGGGTGCTCGGAGGAGGAGCTCCGCTCATTCCTCCAACATCTTCTAAATTACTAAGGGAATGATGGGAAGCAGGGGGAGGCGTAGACGAAACCTTTGGGCCATCCGTACCGAAGACCATTGGTCCCCTCCGCTCCCTGGCAAGGAAACCTGGTAAAGAATCTGGTGACTTGGGCATTTTGAGGAGTGGAGAAGAGATCCACTTCCGGTGTTCCGAATCTGAGGGAAAGATCCCTGAATAGAGATGGAGGAATGGACCATTCTGCCTGATCGACTAGGCTCCTGCTGAGCCAGTCGGCCTGGGAGTTGTCCATCCCGGAGATGTGGTCCACCGAGATTGATAACAGGTGTTTCTCTGTCCATAACCTCAACCATAGAGCCTCTCTCATGAGGGCTTTGGATGAGCTTTTGCAGCCATGTTGTCCGTAAGGACTAGAACATGAGAGCCAGTCACTGATTGCCTGAAATGCTTGAGAGCCAGAAAAATGGCTCTGAGCTCTAGCCAATTTATGGGAAGGGTCTGCTCTGACCTGGATCAAATGCCCTGAGCTATCTGGCTCTGCATATGGGAACTCCAACCCAGGAGGCTGGCATCGGTGGTTATCACTAGCCTGTCTGGGTCCCTGAACAGGTGTCCCCTCCAGATAGATGGGGAATGCCACCAATTGAGAGATCTCCGGATTTGTGGTGGGACTGGGACCTTGATAGATGAATGGCTGGTTCCTGCTCGTTGTTAGGGGAGCAGGAACCATTGCAGGGCTTGGGAGTGGAGCCAAGCCCATGGGATGATGCCAATACAGGAAACCATCTTCCCCAGAGGTTTGGCAGCAGTGACAGGGGGACAATTTGATGTTGCTGGATCTGGCTGATGATCTCTGCAAGACTCTTTCCACGAGCTGGGGACAGGAAAACCTGGCACGACATGGTATCAATGACTGTTCCCAAGTGTTGCAATTTGGTTGTGAAAGAGAGCTGGCATTTTTGGTGTTGATGGAAAATCTGTGGGTCTGGAGATATGACAGGGTAATTTGCAGATCGCAATAGGCCACATGGATGGAGGAGGACAGAATCAAAATATTGTCCAAGTAGCATTGGATCCTAACTGGAACAGAACACAGAGATGCCATCAATGCTGCCAGAATCTTCGTGAAGACCATTGGAGCCGATGAGAGGCCAAAGGGAAGTGCTTGATACTGGTAATGGGTATTCTGATTACAGAAACGGAGGAACTGGCAATGATGAAGCCAAATTGGGATGTGGAGGTAAGACTCTGTGAGATCAATGGAAGAGAGGAGATCGCCCTCCCAAACGCTCTCTAAAATAGAATGCAGAGTCTGTATTTTATATTGCCTGTATTTTACAAACTGGTTGAGAAATTTTAGATCAAGGATGGCTCGCCAACCCCGAGGCTTTGGGAACGATGAAAAGGTGAGAATAAAGCCCACGTCCCCATTGAGAGGGGGAACAGGTTGAATAGCTCTGATTTCAAGAAGGTGTTGAATGGCCTGATTCATGAGGGCTTGCCTTGAAATGTCCTGAGAAACAGGACAGATCAAAAATTTTTCTGGGGGTGGCGTTGGAAAGTCCAGTTGTAACCCTGATCTAATAGTGCTGAGCACCCAGGCGTCCGTCGTGAACTCCTCCCATTTGGAGGCAAAGAAGGCTAGGCGACCTCCGATGGGTGGAGAGAATGAAGGATTACTTAGAGCGATGGAAGGAATGATTCCCTCCCCCCCCAAAAGGGCCGTTTACCAGTAGAAGGTTGTTGCCTGCCAGATTCTTCCGCATGTTGGTCTTGGCGTTGGGAGTATGGCCTGTGAGAGTGGGAGAAGCGGGATGAGGTCTCCACTCGAAAGGCAGGAGGGCGACAAGGAGCAGGGCGATAGTCAGCTTTCTTCCCAGAGGAAGAGAGAATTTTACGTTTATCTCTGGTTTCAATGAGATAATGTTCCAGAGCATCGCGAAAAAGCTTATCGCCTGTGAATGGAACTTAAGCCAGCTTCCATTTTCTGCATGACTCTGCCTGCCAATTTCGAAGCTATAACATCTTCTTGCTGCTACTGAAGATGCCATGGCCCTAGATGTAAATTTGGCAGAATTGTGAGTGGCATCTGCAGTGAATTCTGCCCCTGCGATAATCTTATTAAGGTCTTGGAGAGACCGAAGGTCAGAAGCAAGCAATCTATTCTGGAGTTGGCACAGCTCCCGTATGGATGCCCTCGTGAAAAAGGATGCTACTGTTGAAGCCTGAACAGCCCATGCAGTGACCTGGCGATTGCGCTTGAGGGTCTGTTCGGAATGTTTATCATCCAGTTTCAGGATATCTTCTGGCTCTGTGGGAATGCCAAGATCAGAACGAGGCCAGAACCGGAATGTCAACAGAAAGCACTGCCAGGGCATTGTCCAAATCTGCACTGACATTGTAGAAACGCTTATCTAGAGAAGATGGGTGAGGACCTGCCGAAGGAGAAGTACACTGTTCCTTGACCATGTCCAGGAACAAAGTGGGAAAAGGCAAAACCTCTGCACACACTACAGGCTTGGATAAGAGCGAGTCTCCCTGGCTAGAGGGATTTCCTAGTGGCTCAGGAGCCACTTCCTCCAGTGATAGCTTGGCAGTGATCAAAGCTTGCTGAGTAATGGTCTGAAGACAGTAGGTTTGAAGACCAATGCAGAGGATGTCTGCTCTGAGCGAGAATACTCCTCCTCTGAAAGATTTTGGTCAAAAATCTCACCCTCTTCACACTCTGAATGAGAAGACTAATTGTGTTCAGATGGTGAAGCCCTTTCTTCCTCATCAACCTCCTCCCATTCTGGTAGAGAAGAATGGACCCTGAGCTCCTGAGGCCTGTGTAAATCAGGATGTTGTGGCAAGGAACTTATAGATTGATTGAAAGGGCCTGAACCCTTTCTAGAGGTTTAAGAATTTGCTTGAAGCCTTCAGCCAATACCTGCCTTATGGCTGGTGAGACGACATCTTGGATATCCCCTGGTCTATGCTCAAAGGTAGAGGCAGAAGGCCGAAAGCCTGCTGCTGTGGGAGTGAAGGTGGCTTCAGGCCTAGATTGAGGAGAGGTTTGAGGCCTGGAGGGAGGGGGAGGAGCATCGGGCACAGAAGCCTGTTGGAAATAAGGCCCAGATCTGCTTAAATCCTGAGGATCTGACTGTACAGCAAGAGCCTCAGGAGACCAAGATGGAGGATGGAAAGGCTCATAGATAACTTCTCCTCCCCTGGGAGGGCTTGGTTGGGGCCCATGGGTATCACCTGAAACATGCTGTAATTATACTCCCTTCTGTTGAATAGTTCTGTTGAACTGCCTCTCTAGAGCTGCATGTCTGTGCTTCTCTGTCCTCAATTCAGCCTGTGTTGCCTTCTTTGGGGCTAGAGGCTTGGCTTTGATTTTAGCAGCCACCTCCCTCTGGACTTGATTTGGGCTTAAGTGACTGTTCTACTGGGTGGGAAAGCTCTGCCTGAACCTTATCTTTCTCCATTCGTAAAATAAAGGCCCTTGCATTGGAAAGAAGCTGTTTAGAAATTTTTCTATTAAGCCCCTTAGGATATAAATGGCTCCCAGGCTTACAAAATGGCCACTCACTTTGTGATGGAAGGCTTAAATCAAAGATGGCCACTGACTACAGGAAAACAGGTTCTAAGATTGAAGAATTGCTCCTTAGGCTATACAGAGCCCCGAGCGAAGTCAGCAAGGGAAAAACACAGCAACCAGCTACACGATCAGCTGGCTTGAGCTCTTATCAGTTTGCCAATCGTGTTTACAATCGCTCCAAACTGCAGGCATGGGGGAGGTCTGCAGACACTGCCCATCTTGCCTGCACAGAGCTTTGTAATGCTGCTCCCAACACTGCAGGAGAGAAAGAGCCCTGCTATCCTGGAAGAGCAGCTGCCCAGATCCCTGGGAGCTGCTTGAAGAGAGGAAAAAAGTACTGAAGATCGCTGGTGATTGCTATCTAACAGAAGCTTTCAGAGACACAGCTACTGACTGAAAGGAGCTGAGTCAAAAGCTGGGGTCTCTCCCGGGGGCTGGCTTTTATATCTTAGTACAGACTCAGCTATGACATCATAGGAAGGAGTCAACCCATCCTGGGCTCTCGATGCAGCATGGAGGAGAACTAGACCCTAGTTTCCTGGATCATGTGAGATACGAAGAACAGCAAAAAAAAAAGGTGTTTTGAAATGTATAAAGGAAAAAGAAAGGAGTCAATATACCAGCTTCTCATTAAACGGAATAAAACACTAATAGCTAACAAAAATGAAAAACTAACTCAGCTCCTATTTTGCTTTAATAGAAGGATGCGCTTTTCATCAGGCAATTGCAAAGAACAGAAAAAAAGTATGGGATTTATAGAAATATGGTCAGGGAATCTATGTATACTTTGAGCAAATTAAAACTTACCTTTAAACAATATGAAGGTTTCAGCTGGTAGTTTAGTAAAATATTTCTTTAATACCGCTCAGAAATCTTATAAAGATGTGCCAAGCAATTGGAAGAGGGCAACTGTTCCCTTATTTTACAAGAAAAAAAAAACAAAATGCTGCACTGGACATTTGCAGTAATATGAGAATAGACAATGCATGAACATTTGCTACATTTGAGAGATAGCAGAGGAAAGAAATGGAAAAATTGAGAAGGAGGCAGTGAGTCAAACTTCAGCTGCAACTAAGCAGAGATGGTATTCAGCGGGTTCTGACCAGTTCTGGAAAACCAGTAGCGGAAATTTTGAGTCATTTGGAGAACCGGCAAATGCCACTTCTGACTGGAGATTTTACAGTATTCTTCCCCTGCCACACCCACAGAATTGATAGTAAAAAAAATTGAATCCCACCACTGCAACTAAGATAAAGTTGATACCCAAGTATGTAAACTATATAAGAGGTGGGGATGTTCTGAACCAGTTTTCAACTACTTTGCTATTTAAAATCACTTTAAGATAAAACAGATTTTATTTTAACTAAACCCTGGAATAAACCAAGTTTTGATTCTTTCAAATCACAGCTCATCTGAAATATTTTGGCAAAAGAACACAAGTCCAAATTTTGAATTCAGGATTCAAAACAGAGTTCATGTACACACCTAGTTGAAAACTATTTGGAACTTCAGAATTGTAGCACTTCAGAATTGGTCACTCAGCAATGCTTCAAAAGGTTTGGGAATATGAATGTAGCATTGATTTGCAATTCTTAAAAGCAGTCATAGTCTTTCCTGGGATCACATAACTGGTACAGAGAACATCAGTACAATCCCAGGAAAAAAAACATAATTGCTTCAGAGTGTTGCAGACAGAAGCTAAGTCCATATTCCCATTCATTCTAATACATCTTTTGGAAACTGAATTCAAAGTTCTACATATATTTTTTTCAGATTAATTAGCCAGTTAGCATGGTTGTTTCTACCCATCTGATCCTATCAGGAAGGATGGGCATGCTTCAGGTTCCACCAATCAAAGAATGTTGTATGGTGGGGCCTTGAAGATGTGCCCTTTCTCTGTGTTATCCAATTTGTGCAACATTTTACCTATGGAGAGCAGGATTATCTAGACCCTGCTGGTCTTTTGTAAGGTCCGAAAGACCTGATCCAGGCAAGTCCAATTCAGAGGGAATGACATCACTGGAGGATGTTTACTTTGGTTTAAGTTACAAAAATTCTGGATGAATATTTATGTAGTATTAAAAATTCCCAATTATTATTATTAAAATCAAATGCCAAACTATTTAGCAATAAAAGTAGCATAGTGATTAGGAATGATTCATTAATGGAGAACATTATTGTGTCTAACTTATAGAGCAGACAGATGATTGGCATTCCTAAGCATCTCTAACTATCGACACAATATAAGCAAGATTCCACCATCTAAACTCATAAGCAATCTCTTTATTTCTTGAGCAATTTGCACACACATTTTTTAAAAAGTCTGAAGATGTCTACAAAGGACTATCCAGTTATTCTAGAGCAAGTACTAATTTGCTAATTTCTTCACAAGTAATTAATGAAAATATTAAATATTGAATAAAATAACTTGCAGTAAATTTAACATTTGCTCATAAGCATAATTGGTTTTGCAAGAGCCTTGTGTAAGTCAAACAATAACCAAGTTGAAACAAATAAAACAGATTTTAAAACAGGTTTGAGAAAATCTGCATCTAATTAGCAGGTAGGCATCACAACTGTATAACATTTTATACATTTGTATTTATGAAGTAACAGAAGATCTAAGAACTTTTTAAAATGGCGTTTATTGTTCAAATAAGAACTGTGCTGCATACTAAAGTGATTTAAATCCTATAGAGCTACTTTGAAAAAGATCATAAATGGTGAAAGAAAACATGTGGAAAAACTGTAAAACTAGAAAGAATTTGCGACAGAAAACAGATCCGCATTCCATAACCAAAAGGAAACTACACTTAATTAAATGTACACTACATTTGCAATATCATCCTAATAAAGAGTGAAACTACTAATGTTCATTGTTCTGCAGTGAATGTGGCCATTGTCATTTTATATTCACCCAACAATATTACACTAATATAATAAAGCATTCATTAATAGATACAATTTTCAGAAAGGTAAAAATGGTTGGGTCTTCTTCCTCGTCTGTCATAGAGGACGAGTTAAGTAAGTAAGTTATACCCACTAGAAAACAAAACCAATTGTATTGCTGAAATTTTCCAAATTGCTTGTATGCTATATTTTGAGAATCAAATCAATCAATAACATTTTGTCTAATACCAACATCAGTTATTAAAACCAAACAAAGATCCCATAGTTTTCAAATAATTGTCATTACAAACTTAAGAACAAAATAGTTCAAAATTAGACAGCAATAGTTAGAGAACTGACAGAATTGCATATTTTTAATTCAATGGTGTATCTGCAGCTATCTCATATTGTTCAACATGCAATTAATCATATTGAATGAATTCATATTTGGCTCAAGATGTTCCACTTCCACAAAATCTATGCTTAGCACACCAGTGGAATCTGGGCTGGACTGGAGAAGAGGAAAGTAACATAGTAAATATGTATAGATATTTTACTGAAAGATATTCCATACCAATACTGTTGTTAAGACACAATTATCACACTATTGAAGTATATTACTTTTACACAACCCATAAATGAATTCTTTATTCCATCTAGTTTATACATTTCTTAAATCCAGCCATCAAGCCTAAGATGGTTTCCAAAGAATTGATATTTAACTATTATCAGACTCTTACTAGATTCTCAAAATCACATTCAGATTTATTGTTGAATGTATAATAAATAAAATGTGTAAACTATTCAATTCAGAAATAAGAAATATACAAGAATATATAGAGCTATCATAAAATACATGAAACTCACAACTCATAAACACATGAATCACAACAATCAGTACAGTCAATGTTCCACCAGACTATCATCTCCCCAGGCCTATTGGCAAGAAACATGTCTGATAAAGGAGAATATTTGTCCCTCAGGGTTGACATGAGGGTACTTGGTGCTTTCTGAGATTACTTATTTTCTTGCAGATGTTTCATTACGCAAACAGGTAACATCAGTGTAGGTAGCATCATCAGTGCTCTGAAGCAAGTTTTTGCCTTGGAAAAAGCCAGTAGAATCAAAGTAAATCTGATCTCCGAGAGGATGATGTTTCACAAAGTGGATGTCACGGCAAAAAATACTATTCTATGAGCCCTGCAAAATGACATTCCTAGGGGGGTGGCATTTGCAACATGTGCCTCATGCTCGACCTGATGGGACAGATATATGTGGAGAAATAGCCCCTCAAATAACTTAATTAGTTGCATAATTGCCAAAGGATGTAGCATTTTTCTTCAATTCTGCTGCTTAATGATGGGTTTCAATTTAAATAAAACTAGAATTATTTTGAATAAATCTAAAACTATTAAGTTATAATGTTATTAGTTATAATTTGTTAATCAGTGGTACATTCCTAAGTGAATAGCAACATAATTATACTTTGAAATAGTTTGCAATCCAGACCATAATATGACTTTTGTTTAAGACACAGGGTGTACTCAAGATAAAACTTATAGTTTTCTGAAACTGCCTGCAGATATGTAGGACATATTGATTAACATTATGGACTTGTAGCCTAATATAAGCTCTAAATTGAAATTGACTGCAATTAAGGAATTTGTTGAAAAAAGATTTGGTGTGCTGCTTAATCAGTAACAAAGCAAATGGGATAAATGTATCTTTATAAATTTGGCTATTTAATTTAAAAGTGTTCATATACTTTAAACTTTATGATTTTAACATTAAAGCATTACAACAGAAAGTATAATACTGAGTTCATTTACTAAATCTGCTGTGTGTTTTACTGGTTAATATGTGGCTTACATAACTTGACAAGATCTTACAGATGGTCATGATTATGTTAAGCAGGACAATACACACACTGAAAACTTTTACATATGCTCACCTAATGGCCTGCCATATTAAATCCAATAAAGTACAATAAAACAACTATATAGCAGGTCACTGGGAAAGCTTTTCAAATTAACAATTGTATATATTGTGTATATTAACAACTCAAAACAGCACACATACATCTGTACAAAACAAGTTTGAATATGATTAAAGTAGTTATCTTTGAATAAATGTCAGAATTCAGTATAACCACCTTTTGTGTCTAGTCTTAATGTTTAATTACCTTTTTAAAAAAATCCATGAAAGCCCTAAAATGTTGTTTTGAGGTAGAAACTTTTACTCAGCAATTCATTGGGAGCAAAGATAATTGTACTGAAATATATTGCAGTGTTTAAGCTAACAAATGAATAAAGGTAATCTATACGAGCCTGTGCCATTACCCTGAAGTTGTTAAAGGATCTATGGGAAGAATATTATTCGTACCTGGAAAAACTAATGTAGCACAAGAGAAAACAGTGATGAAAGAATACTAACTCATATGGAAATCCAAATATAGTGACAGACACAATTATTTTACTAATTGCTAATGAATATAGTAAGGTGATTTCAAAAGGAAAAGTTTGCTTGGACTACTTCAGGTTTTGACCTCTGTATGAGCAAAAGCATTTCAAACTGAAGCTCACCAAAACTGATTAACGACACCAGTCAAGGCCAGCATGTAGTTGAAGCCTTTTCCATCTATCATATGGCCCAAAGGATGGTTAAATGAATCTTAAAATGGCTACAAACTGCTCAGTGACAACATTGAGTCCTGTCAATTAGAAATAATTAGGTAGTCATTTTGGTGGTAAGTCTTTTTAAGTGCATACATAATGATGCAATGATGCTTATTAGCGATCTCGTATAAGCTATGCTCAAACAGTGTGAAATAATTATGCAACTCACAAAGCCTTGCAATTCTCTGTACTTTACCTTAATGCATTTAAAAAACCACTTCATTACCTCCAGTAATTAATCCTCGATTAATTACAGGAAAAGCCCAGTTTACTGTGCTATGTTTCTAATTATCTTATAAATAGTTATGGTTTTAATTAATGTGTTCATTAAGCTGAATATCTTTCTCAAAGCTATGCTCAGAGCAAAGGTTCTACTTTTGAGAGAAAAGGCCTAACTAGCCATAAGGTGAAGCTATTTTGGATGTATTTGATTTTATTTTAATATATTCAACTTCTTAATTGGCATTTAAAATCTAATTTGGAAAAAATTATCGAAGCTTACAAAGGATTTTTTTCTTATCTGCAACCAAAAAGCTTAATAGTTTTAATAGGCAAACTTTTAACATATATTTGATAAACCCAGGAATCAGATTCTAAGTGCCAGGCAAAAAATGAATTTAATAAGCTGTAAGGCATCTTAGTTTACAACAACAAAAACCAACAATTTCCTAGCCATCAAGTGAATTTTACCATTTAAATACGTAATTGGAGACATTTAGCAACTTTGTACAATTAAGTGAAAATATGTTATTTGAATAATTGTATTCTACTCTGAAATTTGGTAACTTCTGAAATACTAGAAGATGCATTATCAGTAATCTAACTAATGCACATATATCACTTTTCAATCAATAGCTCAATTTAGGTGACATGTCAAATTTTGTGAATGGCAATATAATCATGATTTAGAATAACAACCTTGTTCATTAATCTAGAGATAGTGAGCAAACTGCAAAATATATGTAGAGGTTCATTTGAATGTTTAAATCAGGGGTATCAAAAGTCGTCACAGCATTGTCTCGGAACATATCAGCACTTTTTCCCCCTTTCACTAAACCAGGGTGGGCGTGGGCCGCATGTTTGACAGTCCTGGTTTAAATCAACAAATTACCTAAAATATAAGAAGAAAATACCAAGTGAGATGAGCAGGAAGTTTCTCCAACAGCTTATTTCTTGAGGTCAAGTTGAACACTACCTTCAAATTCATAAAAGGGTCAAAATTACCAGATGCGTATGCCAGGTATTTTTCAGCCAAACCGAGGAGGACTTGACATGTGTTTCCATCCCAAGAATGTCAACTTTAAAAGACATCCACTTTAAATGGTCTAGCACATAACCAGGTCTTTGGGCTTTGGATTTTTCAGATCTTTTGGTATCTAAATTCTGACAAGTAAAGATGGCACAGAGTATACCTGTCTACAGAGTCTCTTGCCCATGTGGGGAATTTTGTGCAGCCTCAATTTGGTTGCTCCTTAGCATATCAAGCAGCAGGGCAATGTTGCTAAACTGGGTATCAAGCTGAGCATCCCAGTCAAACTTCAAACAAGTGGTAACTTACTGTGGCTTGTGGTCCTGGTATCAAACATTGTCTATTGACTACTGTTGCTAAAAATTGCTGAGAATTAAGTTCCGACTTCCATGTCCAATTGCAGAAGGAGAAGGATTAAGGTTTTCCACATTGTTTCTTGACAGAATCAGGACACTAATCACTCTAACATCCCTTGTGGATGGGTAGAAATAAGCTGAGTTTGACTGTAGGAGAAGGGAATTGTTTTTGTATGGCAATAGCCACACCAGTTAGATGCTTGTGCTGTCTCTTCCTCATGCAGAGGACCACATACAATCAAGTCCTTCTTTTCTTAGATGTTTACACAAACTATTCATTCTAAAACAAGATCACCAAATTATACAACAGTAAATGCTCAAGACCACACTTACCTAAATAGGACACAATCCAGTTTAGCCAATCTAATATCCACCTCCCATGTCAAAATTACTTGTTTGTACTGAATATCAGCAACCTTCAACAAAATATACCAAATTTCTTAAGGACAAGAACTGCATAATGGCACCTACAGGGACAAAGACTGCATAATAGCTACATTGTTGCCAGAACAATTGAAATAAACGTTTGAAAATAATTTATTTTCTTAATTATTTCAGTACTGGCAAGGTTTTCTTTGCATTCCCTTCTCTTCTCAACCTTTGAAAATCTGACTCATGCACCAAAATAAAGTTTGCATCAACTTTAATCTGGTAAAGCCCATGTCCCACTGCACCAACGGATACAAAGAGGATGTAAAACGTTAAAAAAAGCTTGCCATCTGTTGGAAAACGTGATGCATCTGTTGTGTACTCATTGCATACGTGTTTCATACGCTCTATCCCTCCAGCATCCGTCCACTGAGATTTCATCCGCCCAAGAAGTTTTGAGCTGCACAAAACTTTGTGAACGGATGAACTTTCCACTGTGTACAATGTAAATCCGTGACATCCGAGCAACAAACGTTCTATGTCCGTTTATCATCCATTACACATCCGCTGTATCCTCTCTGCATCCTCTGGGCATCCCCTCAACTCACATCTGCTGCAGCTGAAGACGGAAAAAGGGAGGAAACAAAAGGTACACGGAACGTTTACACAGCATTAGTAGCACGGAAATAGAAAGGATGCGCAGTGAACGGTTTGCACCCGATATAGATCCACTAGGCTTCCTATGAACATCCGTTTAACATCCCCACTACATACTACTCACGTCCATTCTTTTCCGTTCTTTTCCGTTCTGTTTATGCAAATTTTTGCCACTTTTTGGAGTGGATGACAAGGGATGGAGCCACCCCCGAAATTTTGCTCATCCGCTGAGTCCTTTATGCATACGTTTTGCATCCGTCGGCCAGTGGGACAGGGCCTTAAGAGAGAAGTTCCTTGAGAATGGGCTCCGGCATGAGTCCGAAAGCTCAGAAAACTAAACCTCTGGTCCCAATTACTAACCCAGGTTGGATCCTGCAACATTATTCTCAGACATGTATATTTTGCCTTTATTCTTGCTTGATTGCTTCTGCCCCTCCCTCTCTTCCTCATATGATCTCTATTCAATTTCATTGCCTTTTTTGTCTTCCCAACTTAAGTAACATTTCTCTTACTCTGACTATCCTATTATTTCTTTCTCCCTCTCTGTATCTCTCTCTCTTTCTGAGTTTTTTGTTGTGGTTGTTGCTTCTGCTAGAAGGAAAAAAGAGGAATGACATGACTATGATTATGAGATTTGATTACCTTTAGTTGCCCTTATGTTTCTATTGTGTCATTGTCCTGTATTTATTTTTATTCATTGCTTTTAATCCTATCTTCACTGCCAAGTGACAATTACAATATGGGTAGCTATATAAATTGATAAATATTGTTTGAGTGTGCATTTCTATTAATGAGGATGGTTGTATTGAAGAAAGCAATAGCCAGCAAATGCAAAGGGAAAAATCAGTTAATTTTATAAATGTGGTACCTTACTTTACAGTTCATTAATTTTAATTAATAGTTATTAATTCTTTCAATATACTGTTTTATCCTAGTTCTGGGTTGTAACCTTTTATATTAAGTGTCCAACTCCAATGGACTCAATACATTTTTATTCACTCACTCACTATTATTCAATTTCTGTTGCTGCCTATTTCGATCCATGACTCCAGGTAGCTTACAATTCAAAATTACAATATAGTACATACTGCATAGCATACATAAACATGGCTACATCAACATATCACATGCATTCAATTAATGTAGAAGGGGAAATCTGCAAGATTGATTTTAAGTTCAAAAAGGTGGAGAAGCTACACACTGCACAGTTTTCTGTCAGGTTTTGCCTATTCCTATAGCAGAGGCATTTATTGCTTCTCTCCTAAATTCAGGTGAAACATGGCTATCATTACATCACAAACAAATAAAATATTGTATGTATATATGTATGCATGTATGTATGGGCTAGAATGTACATCTATACAGTATGTAGGAGTTCTACTCATATTATTTCACAACAATGTTCAATGAAACAGTTTGAAACTCATAAATTTTGACAAAATCACAAATTGCTGCACATATGGTTTTAACTTTTTCACCCTTCATTGTTCTGATTCCTCTCTTATAAATTCTTTTTGCCATGTTAACAGTATTCTTCAATCTGATGTTCAAAAATTAAACCATACTTATTAAAACAACTAGAGTAACAGTAGGCCTTTCAAAATAATGGAATGTTCTCTTAATAGCCTTAAAATGGAAATGACTTTTGTGTGTTATCACACTGAATTTGTGGGGGGTGTTAGTTGCCAATCTTACACATATGACTGAATGGCTTTACACCTCCTACAAGTTTACCACTTGCAGATAATTGAAATCTAATATCATTAATTAATTCAACACTCATCACATAAAGTTTAGGGTGCAACTGCAAAAAGATGAATTTTTGCATCAGCCACATAGGAAAATATTTGAATCATTTATTTTAGTTATATTAAAAATTGATTTTAGATTTATGCTATTTGTGTCACGTTAAAACATTAAATGCTGCTTTTAGGATGTAATAATGTATATGCAATATGAAGGAAGGTAAAGATTTTGCCATTTTTCATTTCCTAATATTCTTCTCACTTAGAATATATCATACACCAGAATGGGAATACCTAATATTTGACAAATATACCATAAATCTGCAGTGTATAATGGAAAATGCCATGAACATCAATCCCACAATTATATGCCTATCCTCACATTATGAACATGTTGATAATTACATAAGTTACCATCACATAGACATTTTGAAAGTTACATTTGTTCATATGTCTTTAACAGTGTTTTAACAGAGTTAAGAAACCTTTAAAATAATAACACATACTGATTTTAGATGCAGGAGATTTATAACAGATGTACTGTGCTGCATCCTAGCAATCCAATAACATAATTGTCATCAAGTTTTACCAGCCAAAAAGGAAAACACATTATTTCATTGCATACATTAAAACAAATGCTTTCACTGATATATTTTCAATAAAACTTTCTAAAATAAGTTTTAACTTTAGCATATTGTATATAAATGATGCAATTAAATAAAGGTTATAACTGGGGCTTAAATTGTTTAAAAAGATTAATATTGCTCCAACATTGTTGCTTTAATTCAAATAAAGCCTTGGTAATGCAAATAATTAAACAATGCAATTTACATAGAATATGAAGAATGCAACTTGCACAATTAACACAAGTTAATAATTAGCAACATTAGCAAAAATAATTCAGGACCATACATATCTATAATATATATAAAACTGTAATATCATCCAAGAAATCCATAACATTATAAAAAGAAATGCCGCATCCTAATTTTCACATGGCAATAATTTCAAACTGGTATTTTAATCTCATTTCCTTGAATAATATCCATACTCTAGGGTCATTTTCCTTCTCATATTCAATATTGTGCATGCTTGTATCAAGATTCCTTTCTTCATATCCTGTCAGAGTATCAATCACTGCCTCCTGTCCACTCAATCCACATTTGATTTATCAGCCACCGTCTTTCTGGACTCCATAACTCGACCCAAACCATTTTAACAAGACATTGACAAATAGCACTCAGTATCACATCAACCTGTTCCACTTAGTAAACTAAGAAACGCTAACTGTGACATCTCCACATAAGTATTCTGTTCCATTCCCCAGACTGATGTATATTAATGAGGAGATGGCATTTGAAATGCTTCTCCCACATCAGCATCTAATAAGATCAAATTAGGAAATAGGATGATCTATTAAATTTTGTAGAGCTGAATTTTTTTATATCCTATATCTGTGGATTCAGAAAGTGAGCTGTTACTTTCAATTTTTCTGCTGACAATGTGCCTGTATTTCTCCGATGAATTATCATGTTTAAAAAGATTGCAAACAACAAAACGTTATTAAGCAAAATGCCAGTAAAACAAACTAAATCTATTTTAAAATTATTAATGTAATGTAAATGTGGTAGTTCTGCTGAAATTTAGTTTGTGATTTTACATTATTTGCATAGCCCTGTTTTATTGAAAGACAATTGTAAATCTATAGTATTACAGAGAACCTCATTCTTGATTCAGATTGCATTTAAAATAGGATAAAAAACTGCAGTGTAAACATTCATCTTTGAATAAAGGAAAATACTTAAAGCACAGTATTTTTAAAACTTAAAACTCCTAATAACAATTAGGAGTTAAGTCTGATAATGATTTACTGGTCTAATAGACAAGTTTACTAGTCTTAATTTATAATCTTGATTTCTGTAAGAAAAATACGATAATGCAGTACAGAGTTCCTTAAAAACATCCAAATAAAAAATCTTGTGATTTTTAATCTGAAGTCAGTGTTCTGTATCCAAACAAATAAACCATTATCTGGTCAAATCTGTTAAAACAAAATAACTTCCTGCATTTGTAGAATCACAAATTGCCCATCTCAAATTTAGCCAATTCTATCCAGATATGAGAACATAGAAAGATTACATAATTCATTTTTTTCCTTTAAATATAAAATTCCCTTCTTTCAAAAATAAAATTCCATTTGGAAAGGTAGCCCAATTTATTATTAGGACAAAAAACACAACTTATTTTAAATATTCTTGATGGCTAAATATGAACATGGGAATATTTATTTTTTAAATTAGGCAAGTCTCAGAAATGTGATATGCTATAAATAAAATAATATATTTATCAGAAAAGGCTTTTCAGTGAACACCCAAATTGTTTCCTCCATTGTCTGAATCTCTTAAATTTACCTTATCTTATCTAGGAAAGTCAATCCCCTTGTCTCTTCTTCAACCTTTTGGAAAATGAAACAATTGGTGAAGCCAAAGAGCAATTTGTAGGATCTTGCAGTCCTAGCTGACTTGGTTTTCCAACATCCAAATAATAACCATCTTCCATTATTATTTTTTCTCTCCTCATTAAAAATTCTATTATTCAGGGCCCTTTTGATTTTTTTTTTTTTGCTCTTTGGATTGTTATTTTGTTTCCAGCCTTCTAGTTCTCATTATCTTTTTCTTTTTTTTATATACTTTTCTTTTAATTTTTATGTCTAAGTTGCCCAGCGTCACTATAGAGCCAGGCAACCTCAAAATTTCAGCCCCTGGGTTATGAATGACCACTTCATGGACAATCCCTACATACAAGCAGACTGCCTATTACTTAAAATTGCAGAAAGTGTTCTCTTTTTTTGAGAAAGGGCTGAAACTGCACAGTGCTTCTAGGAATCGCTGAATTCATATGTTTTTAATATACAGCCTGTTCTTAGGGGTTCCTGGAAGCACTGTGCAACTTCAGCACTTCAGTTGGCTTAAGGAAGGGCAATGCTGTCCGCCATTTTTAGTAACAGGAAATCCAAGCTCTGACTTAAATATAAATTGAAGTTAAAAACAGTGAAGGAAAAGAACTTGTTCTTAACTTGGGGACTGCCTGTATCTCTTTCCCTTTTGATTGGCCTATTGATTTTGATTAAGTTGTAGCCCTCAATTCTATAGTTTTGTCCCATCAATAACACTTTGCCTTCCTGAATTAAGACTCGTTCTTCCTATTTTCCCTGCATGCTTTAGAAAGAAAATTTATTGAGTTTTGTACCTTGACTTTTTCCTCTATTTGTTTTCACTCCCAGGCTTCTTCTCATACTTTGCATTGTGCTGTTTTCCAAACTCTTGTTTTCCTTTCTCTAATATTCAGTTTAAGGCTGTCTAGATCAGGTTCACAAAGCACCTTTTACACAGTCTTCTCAGTTCCCATGAGTGCCTCTCTTAAGCCCATGTCACACTGGCCAACGGATGCAAAAAGGACACAGCGGACGAGCAAAATGTTCCATCCGTTGTTATCTGCTCTCAAAAGGGGCAAAAATTTGCATAACCGGAGCGGATAACACGGACGCGGGGAGGACGCAGGGCGGATGCAAAGCGGATGTGGAACGGAAGCCCAGCGGATGGGAGCGGATGGGAGTGGGTGGCACATCCACAGGGCTTCCGGGGGGCCTCAGCGAAGCGGACACAGAACGGATACAGCGGATGCAGAGCGGACGCCGAACAGATGAAGCGGATGCAGAGCGGAAGCCTAGCGGATGCACAGTGGAAGCCTAATGGATGCCTGGCGTTCACTGCGCATGCGGGGAGGATGCATTGCATCAGCCCCATGGATATAACGGAAGCAGCTCGGAAGCAGGTCGCCATTCAGAGGAAAGGCCTGCTGCCGGACACATCGACTGCCTTGCCTGCCCTGCCTGCATGTCTGCCTGCATGTCTGCCTGCCAGCCTTGCTGCCAGCCTCCCTGCCAGCCTGCCTGCAAGCCTTGCTGCCAGTCGGTCTGCATGCCAGCCTTGCTGCCTGCCTTCCTGCCAGCCTTGGTTCATGTCTGCCTGCCAGCCTTCCTGCCAGCCTTGGTTCATGTCTGCCTGCCAGCCTTGGTGCCTGCCTGCCTGCCAGCCTGCCAGCCTTCCTGCCAGCCTTGGTACCTGCCTGCCTGCCAGCCTTCCTGCCAGCCTTCCTGCCTGCCTTGGTGCCAGCCTCCCTGCCAGCCTTCCTGCCAGCCTTGGTTCCTGCCAGCCTCCCTGCCAGCCGGCAACCCCACAACCATGCGGAAGCACAGCAAGCCTCAGCCATCTGCTGCCAGCCCTGGCAAGAGGGACAGGGGTACCATCCCGCCCCCTGGCCCTCACTCTGGTTCTGCTGGGGCTTCTGCAGCATGGGCTCGCTCTTCTGGGGCTGGGGCTTCTGCTTCTGCTGCTTCTGCTTCTGGAGGAGCTGATGACAAGCACTCCAGCACCAGCCACCTTCACAGCACCTGCACCCTTCACCCCTGAGACTGAGCGACCAAGAGGAGTGCCAGAGACTCATTTTTGTCTTATAGCTTGTTGTTAATAAAGTCTATTTATGATTCACACACTTGCCACACCTACGGCCCTTTATTATCAATAATAATGCAATAATTATCCACACATGTCAACATAAACACAACTCTTTATTAAACGCCCTGTTCATTGTAGCCCAACCAAACATACATGGCCCAATCTCATCCGTGTGATGAGACAGGCTGAAGAAAGCATCCATTAAGCATCTACCATCCTGTCTTGCCACTCCACTGCTCCAGCTGGGGAGTTGCACCAGTGTCTCAGGAGGTTGCGCTGCTTCTTCGCTTCATGTGAGGCTCTGTTGGGGCCTTGCACATCCTCAGTGTCGATCAGGTTTCGCCCTTGCCTCCATTCCCCAGGCTCCATGTCCCCATTGCCTTGTTGGAGGTCCACGAGCCTGTTCTGCAAGACTGGGTAGTGGGTGCGCATGAGACTGCAGGATGCAGCAAGCTTCCATGATCCTCCTCACGGTCTCTGGGCAATGCTGCATGGTGGTGAGAAGTACCTGGAACCTGTTGGCCAGGATGCCAAAGGCGTTCTCCACCACCCGTCTTGCCCTTGACAGCCTGTAGTTGAAGATCCTCTCTTCACGGGTGAGGAGTCTGGAGGTGTAGGGCTTCATGAGGTAGGTTGTGAGGGAGAAGTCGTCATCCCCCACGATGAAGTAGGGCACATCTTGTGTGTCGTTGGGCAGGGGTTCTGGATCTGGGAAGCCCACGATGAGGTTGCATTCCAGCCCCTCCTTGAGGTGACTGGCGTTGTATACCTGGGCATCTGAAGAGGAGCCGTTGCCTGAAGCATCGATGTACATGAACTTGTAGTCAGCATCGACCATGGCTAAGAGGATGATGCTGAAGAAGCCCTTGGAGTTGAAATAAGTGGACCCCGAGTTGGCTGGAGATTTGCAGGCCACGTGCTTGCCATCGATGGCTCCAACGGTGTGTGGTAAGTTCCACTTCTGATACCACTGCTCTGCAACTTTCTTCCATCCTTCTTCAGTGGAGGGATACTGAAGGAGCTCCTCCTTGTATTCTTCGATGATGGCCTGCACCACTTCTCTGACCACAATGCTGATGGTGTTGGATGGCACCCTCCAGCTGTACTGCATGCTCCTGTAGGAGGTCCCTGAGGCCAGGTGGCGCAGAGTGAGTGCCACCTTGAGCCCAGGTTCCAGGCTGGGTGGGAAGTTGGTGTTTGCCTTGGTCAACCTGGGTGTCAGGCGCTGCACAACTTCGTCAAACATGGCTGGAGGCATCCTCATGAAGTTCTGGAACACCCGAGAGTCTTCGCTCCTGAGCTCCACCATCAGCTCCACCATACAGTCCGTCCTCTGCTCTTCTGGCAAACCATCTTCGGACCCAGACTCTTTTTGGGTGGCTCCTTTTCTTCTCGCAGTAGTGTTCACAGAGCCTGCAGATGGCTTCGCACTGTTGCAGAACGATGGTGGCTGCTGAAAGGACTTTGTTACAATCCACGGTGGACATGACTGGATGCTGTGGAAGAGGAAGAGGCAGATGAAGGCTGCAGAGGTCTGCACCACTGGGCTGCTGTTCTGAAAGTGAGATGCAGGCGAGTTGCTCCCCCTTTTTATAGGCAGTATAGGTTTTCCGCTAGGCATCCTCTAGGCATCCTCTAGACATCCTTAATATCCGAGATAGGTCCCCTCTGCGAATGTTTTTTCCGTTTTAAACGCTTTGTTTCCATTCTGCATCCGCTAGGCATCCGTTCTGCATCCGTTCTGCGTCCGTTCCGCTTCCTCCCCACGTCCGGGTGGATGGAGTTGCGCAGATGCGTAGCGGACGCCTAGCGGATATAGCGGATGCGTAACGGATGCAGAACAGATACATAGTGGATGTGTAGCGGATGCAGAACGGACGAACTGGATACATTTTCCGCGCAAAAGTTTTAGGCAGCCCAAAACTTTCGGAGCGGATAAAACATCCATAAACGGATGCTGGATGGATAGAGAGGAAGCCAAACAGAGGCAGTTAGTACATCGCGTTTTCGAACGGATGGCAAGGTTTTTTGTCCGTTTTACATCCTCTTTGCATCCGTTGGTTCAGTGTGACATGGGCTTTACCAGGAGTCACTCATCTCAGAAATAAGACCCATTATCAAAGATTCAGTTTTGAAGAAGGTGCTTCGGGACATGCTGGAGGACATACAAAGTACACTTTTGAAGGATTTGCAGATGTCTAACAATAGATAGAGGTATGAGAACATTACTTCTCTTTAATGCTGCAGTAGTATTATGGTAAATGTGTTAACACTGCAAGCATATGCTAAGTCAATCATCTGCACCCTTCAGAAAAGCATTTGGGGAAAAAACTGGTAGTGTATTTTGCTACCCTCAAATGGTGCTGCATCATGGTTTCATCATGGTGCTGCATCATGGTTTTGTTAAGTTCTTGATTTATTATACTTTTTATAATAATTTTTGTGTTTTGTGTTATTTAAAAGCTCATTCGAGTCTTTGGAAACTGTGTAGCATATAATCAAAGAAATGCATACTGCAAATTTTTACATTTCAATGTTTCAAGAGAGAACATACCCTAATAAAAATAGCTACTATATACCTATGGGTATGAATGAAGAGGTTTGCAAGCACTGCAATCATTGGAATTCTAGATTAGCCCATAATATTGTATTTTCATCTCACCAATCCTATACATTACAAAATAAATACAGGGCAATGCTGTCTGCCATTTTTAGTAATAGGCAGTCCAAGCTCTGACTTAAATACAAATTGAAGTATTATAGTATTAATCACATCACTTTTGCAACAAATGGTTCATCATGCTACCATCATAATTAATATTAAAAATAATCTCTATTGTGTTTAACATGTACTTAATAAATTTGTATTGCCACAAAAATAAAATATTTAATTTCTAATCACTATATAAAATGCATATTTTCAAATAAAGTTTTCTATTTTTATATATTAACTATTTTTCTGAAATAATTGTAATATAAAGATCATGATTCTGCAGAACATCGATGTTTCATATGATTATGATTTCATAATTTCAGCTTTCATACAAATTACTTGGTACCCTTATTTTGCTATATTTATTGTGGATTTCAGATTCACAAAGTATTTGCAGTTTCATAACTCCATTGATATCACACAAAATTCCAAGTATTTTTTTTTAATGAAAATTACTTATGAGTATTGGTAAGTCCTTTTTACTTTAGCTTAAGCAAAATATTCAAATGAGCACACTTTCTAGCAATTAATACCCAGCAACATGATTACTTTTTAATCTGATATTATCTATATATGCTATCACCATATATTTTTTATAGATATCGTAACAAAACTGGTCTTATATCAAGTCTAAACAATATATATGGACAAAGGAACTCCAAGTTAAACCACAACATTAAACTTATATAAAGGTCAAAATACTTTCTTTTGCTGTTACATTTATAATCTTGAAGTTAACATAAAATCATTAATTAATGGTTATTAAGACTTGGGAGTGCAAAGTGAAAAACATTTTATCTGGTAATTGTTCTTCCAGGGCAAAACTGTCATACCTTCTTGATCTGCTTTTTGATCTTGATCTCTGAGACCGATATGATTTTCCTTGTGCTCTTGATCGGCTATGACTCCGTTTTCTTTTGGACCCATATGAAGAACTGCTGCTTGATCGATGCCTTCGCCTCAAATAGATACAGAAAACTCACTTACAATGAATCATTTTTTTTCATAATCACATAAATCAATATAGTAAATATGGTAAAAAAATCACATACACTCCAAAATATATAGATAATATAAGTAAAAATGGTTATTAAAACTTTTTTTCTAAGGCTAAATCTAACCTATCGAAACAATATACAGGTTCCAGAAGACCTTTGGAGAACTCAAAAAGATTTTTTTATAAAATGATAAACTATCTAAAGATATTTTTTAATAAAATGATATAATGTTGATATTTGTCACTGGAAGAATTATTTAAAATGTATAAAAGTACTTTGAATGTATGTTAGAAATGTAATTTATCATGCTGTGTGGGTATATAAAAAAGCTTAAAATTTTTAAATTCAAATATGTGACATTAATTCAGATGATGTTAAAGACAATATACAATAGAAACCAGAGATTTTCCTTTTGGGAGTGATGGACACTTAGTTGTAAAAACTCATGGAACTTAGCTTTTATAAATGATAACAGCAACAAGACTTTCATATACACAAGATTTGGAAAGATTTGTCATTGCTTACGATTGAAGAGAGAATTGTAAAGTTAATGGAGCTGGCTAGAATGGTGAAATTGATAGCTTTAATTAAAGAAAAGTCACTGATTACTTGTAATGCTGACTGGAAGCCCCTATGAACTTTTAGCACTAAACAGAATAAATGAAATTATGATATATGGACAAAAGAAAAAATAATAGCTTATAGAAAAATTGAAAGTTGTGAACTTAGAGAAGAAGCCTACAGTAGTATTTGATTTACAACTGGTCACAGTGACCATTTGAACTTACGACAGAACCTCTAAAAATTATTTATGATACATTCAAAGTTATGGCTATTACAGCACCCTGCACTTATTCACCCTTATGACTGACTGTAAGAACAGAGCTTACCCCCCACCCTCCTATTCAGCCCTGCTGGATCCCTACAGTCACTCATCCAGCCAAGGGAGAGATGTGGCTGGCTGTAGCACATGCTAATCAGCTGGAACTTGTAACCATCTAGTTTCCTTCCCTCCTAGGTAGGAATGAAGATATGACTGCAACTTGCAAGCCTGTCCTGGGATCAAAGTTTCAAGCTTGTGCAGGGGATCAAGAAGACAAGCAACAGTATACATTGACTTCATCAGCGTCTGTATGTCCTTGGCAGCCACAAACTGAAAGTAGCCTAATCTAACCATTCAAAGTTATCAGTGCTGGCATCCAGACTGGCCTAATTGTGAGATATTTTATTTGTAAAAATTATTAAAAGCAGACAAAATTATCAAACTTTGTGTGATACTCTCCAGAGAAAGCAGCATGGGTCTGAATATGCCCCCTCACAACCTAACTCAGCAAAACAACCCATGAGCTTTGCAAATATCTGGGTGGAAAAAACAGTGACTTTGCTGTACATATTAATAGAGTAAAAGTGAGCATCAAAGGATGCTTTTTCTCATTTTTTACATATTCTATCCTGTGTTCAGATATTTTATTCTATAAAACATATAAACCACTTAAAAGTAAAAACAAAAACAAACATAAGATTTTTACTTTACTACATCTCAGTCTTGAAGGATATGCATGATCTATAAATTGTATCAATCAATATATCCTTAAGAAATATATATTTGAAACTCAATAGCACTTTATGTTGCAGTAACTATGCGGGGATGTAGCATTGTCTCTATTATACAGTGATATTTTTAGCCACTTACTGGTACTACTGATAACAAAATTTTCAGGTTGAACATGGACTTCTATGGAAAAAAAAAACTATGCTCATTTCATGGATGTTAGTTTTTTAATAAAGAAAAAGAAAAAATCCTGACATTAAAAGTTTAGTAACTGTTAAAGCTTAATAGTAAACCTTTCCTCCAAATTTTAAAACTTGGATCTAATTAAAACTGAATCAAGAATATTGTAAAGATTTAAGCTCTTTTTACTTTATAACATAAAACTATTCTCCACTGTGACTCATACTACTTTCATCAATGCTTCATATGGAGAATATAATAATGGCTTCAGAGTCAAATTAATTCACAGCATGTATCCTTGTTCCTCCAAAGTATATACTATGTACTGTTCAGACTGCAGAACAATGTAACAAAGTCAGTATGTACATATACTGCTTACTACTAGAACATTAGAGGTGTACTACGAGGAAATATGCTACTGCAGGCATATTAATAGATTTTTTATAAAATCTGAAGCAAAGGGAATTGGCTAGCAATAAACACATACACACCCACCACTCTAGGATATTTGTTACTGATAAAATCGTTTTGAAATTAGAGAACATTGGGTGATAAATATTTTCTTACTGTATTTGAGTAACATATTTTCCAAAAGAACCTTTCTCTGGATGCTGCTTTCTGTGTTTTTTGCATTGTTCTTTCTTTTTAAACGTTTTAACAGCACCCAAAGTCACTGGCAGTTGACTATAATTTACTATAATTGGCAGTTGACTCTAATTTAATAAATTATAGTTGGCTCCACAATCAATCAGATGTTTAAACTGGATTTGGCATTTCTTTCCTCCTATCAAGTCCTTCCCTAAAACCTGGGATAGGCAGGTTTGATAGTGTCAAAGGTACTATTACTTTCTCTATTTTATTGTCCCACCAGTTCTTGCTTATGGGCAAATAGTTTCTTGCAGATCTTCCAATGCACCATCATTGTGGCTACTTTGTCATACCGTTCTTTGTAGTCAGTCTGTAGAATCTTTTGCAGTATCTAATTAGGTGGCCTTTTGTTTCTTCAGCTTCTTTACACAGAGACATATTTAGATTAAATTTGACATTTTTATCTATTTATTATGTCCTTCCCAGGGTCCTGGGATATAGAGATGTAATTGTTCAATGGAATTCAAGGTATTGTTGTAAGATGCAAGCTATATTATTATCAAAAAGCAAACGCCTTCGTCGTTCTCTGATGCAAACAACCATCCCAACCTCATTCTGTCCCAGCACTTTCTGGCTTTCAAAATGCTAAGTACCTACATCACAATCATGTGACCATAGGGAGGCTGCAATGGCCAAATTTCAAGGACTGATTGTCTTATTATTCAGTGACATCATAACTTTGAATTATTGTTGAATGAGTGGTTGGTAAGCAAGGACAAGCTGTATGGAGTCAGTTCTTTCTCTAAAAAGATGCTATTTGTTAAAAAAAAGTTAATTAGGCAAATTATATCAACTGACACAAGTTATATGAATGCTACAATTTATACAATTTTATACAATTTAAACAATTTTAGCAGACCACACCATAGGATGAAATACTGAACTGTACCTGAATATTTTAAAAGTTTCATTTACCAATAATTTTAAAACTGAAGTAATATGTTTACCTTTTTTCATATGAATGTGAACGAAACTGGACATCTCGAGACCGTGATCTTGATTTTCTTCCTGATTTTTTATGGCTGTAACTTCTATCTGAGGAACTGCTTGAAGATGACCTTCTGCGATGTTTCTTTTTTCTTCTGCTTTTAGTCTCTTCTTCAGTGTCTGATGAATGGCGACCCATTTTAGCAAGCTAGTTTTTACATGTATTAGAAAACTGTAAAATTACAAAGTACTGTATGATTAATAGAAAAGTGTATCATTACTAAATTTCCACTCATTGGTCTAAAATTGAAAACAAGACTGTATCTACTATCTATTGTCACTACGTAAGTAACACTGTTCTCCAATATATAATCATGCAAACTTTTACACTTTTGGGGAAGACACAATGCTCTATGTAACCTTTATTTAAAACAAGAAATAAACTAAATGATCTTAGAACGTAAGCTTGCACACTCTTAAATCCTATTAGGCTCAGCAGAACTTTATAAAATGGATAGACCAATATACATTTCATAGAAAGCACAAATAATTGTTAATGCAGTTCAAGCAAAAACTTATGAGGTACAAAAAGAAAAAGAAACAGTACTGGAAAACTAAAATAATTTGCTGCATTAGCAGATTTTAAGATTAACAAACAGAAGTTGAAGATGTTAACAAAAATATGTAGATATATCTAAATTTGTGTGGCAGGGAAAAAACCCCACAAGGTGTAACAGTTGCAAAAGAAAGGAGGAGGATTGCATCTACCTGATTTGAGACTGTATTTTGCAGCTTGCTGCTTGGTTTTGTTTGGTTGGTGCTGCTGAGAAATAGAAGACTCTTAAGACTCAGAGCAACACAACTTGATATTTGGCATGGATGTTGTGGTATAACAAAGCCAAAGTTAATGTGGATTTTAAAATCATTATGCTGGACATGTCATACTGAAAATATGGAATAGATATAAACCCAAGGTGTGCCCCAAAACATGTCAGCACAAGAAACATTTTACAGATAAGAAATAATAGGCAAACCCAAATGGGCAACTAGTACTTTGTCAAGGGGAGGAATACCAAAAAAAAAAATCAAGAATTGGCGGCAGAAATAAATAACTGGCAATATTTTTCATATCTACAATTATTAGAAAAATTTAAAGCAGACAAGTTTGTGGTTTTTCAGTACTCTAAGAATGAAATAGAATTATGTGCAAATGAAGTATATGCAATTGCTAAAACTTTATTTTTGTAATTTGAAACAGAACAAGTGAAAGAGTGTACAATGAAGTAGTCTAAACGGTTTGGTTATAATATATAGATGGAACAATGGAAAAATATTTGGCTGAAAGGACTGAAATGTACGAGGGCTATCCACAAAATAGATTACATTTTCATCTGTAGCAAGAAGGGGCGGAGCTAGCACGGCCATCTTTGGTCTGTGCATCCGCTGCTTAGTCTGCATCTAGTCGTGCTAGTGGGAGGCTCGTATCGTTGCCTGTTATTCCACAGCAAACGTTTGAAATGTGTGCTGCAATTGAAAATCCCACGAGTTGTGAGGTGCGATCAGTGATAAGGTTTTTGTTGGCAAAAAACCATAAACCAATTGAAATTTTTCGGCAACTGTGTGAAGTGTACGGGGACATCATCACTGAAGGTGGAGTGCGCCAATGGTGCATTAAGTTTAAAAATGGATGAACTAACGTTCATGATGAACAGCGGAATGGATGTCCAAGCATTGTGACTGATGAACTGGTCGCGAAAGTCAATGACAAGATTCGGGAAAACCACCGTTTCACAGTAACTGAACTTTCACTTAGTTTTCCACAAATTTCACGCAGTTTGTTGCATGAAATTGTTACACAAAAGCTAGGCTACCACAAATTTTGTGCAAGATGGGTGCCAAAAATCCTGACAGAAAACCACAAGAGTCAGCATATGGCCGCATCATTGACATTTCTGTACTCTTACGACAAAGATGGAGATTCATTTCTTGATCGAATCATAACAGGAGACGAGACTTGGGTCAAATATGTGAACAGCGAGACCAAATTGCAGTCTATGGAGTAGGGGCACACAAATTCCCAAAAAAACCCAAGAAAATGTTTGCAAACCTTCTCTGCAAGTAAGATTATGGCGACTGTTTTTTGGGCTAGGCAAGGTGTGCTTCTTATCGATTTTCTGGAACACGGTGCAACAATAAACTGTAAGGTATTGCAAAACGTTGCAAAAACTAAGAAAAGCAATTCAGAACAAGCGTAGAGGAAAATTAAGCTCAAAAATGTTGTTTTTGCATGACAATGCCTGACCACACACAGCAAATCACACTCGAGAAGTCCTGAATGCTTTCAAGTGGGAGATTTTTCCTCATCCGCCCTACAGCCCTGATCTTGCACCAAGCGACTACCACTTGTTTCCGAGGATGAAGACCTGGCTTGGATGACACAGAACTGCGGGCGGGCGTGACTGACTGGCTCAGATCTCAGGCGGCTGAATTTTATGACAATGGAATTACAAAGCTTGTTCACCGCTATAAGTTCCTCAATTTGTTCCGTGAATATGTTGAAAAGTAGTATTTAAGTGTCACTTTCAAGTGTATATAATAAAAAAAAAATTCCTACGCTTTGTTTTTTTTTCTATCGCAAAACGTAATCTATTTTGTGGATAGCCCTCGTACATATTATAATCCGTAGCTGGTGAATAAGTAAGAAAAAGCTAGAAAATCTCAGATTCAAACACATATACTGATTCAGTGGATTTTAAAGATTAATAGAAAATTGAAGCCAGAGGTCTTTCTTTTGGGATTGATGGACAAACTGTTAGGGAGAAAAAGGCATGAAACTTTATTTTTATAAAGTACGGGATAACTGCAAAGGCACTGTTGTATTGTCTTGTTGGCATAAACCCACAACAGTTGATGAAGATGATGGATCTTTTATGAAATGGCTTAAATTGACATCTTTGAGCAGAAAAACAATACATTTTTATTGATGAGCCTTTATGGACTTCTCTCATAAAATAGGTGTGCATGCATGTATGTGTGTGCAAAATTAAAGCCAAGCTAGCATGACAAACAGAAAGGGATGGTGGTTATTCAAAAAGTTTAAATGGCAGGAGGACAGACCTGACACAAACGGTTCCTCCCCTTCTCCAAACTGGACCCCAGATGAATTGGGCTGACTTCTGGCAAGTTGGGCGGGGGGGAACAGGCATCAGTCCAGTTCAGGCCTAATATCTGAGGCCGGCTCGCTGCTTTGAAAGCAAAGGAGGCTCCGAGCCACTTTTTGTACCCAGAAGGCCTTTCACAGCCCTTCGGAAAGAAGCGGCCTCAGCATTCTCCCTGCCCAGCAACTCTCCCCATCGGTTTAAGCTGACGGAGGAAAAAGACGGGGAGCCCTAGGAAACCCCGGGACGTGGATACCCGCCAAACAGATTTCCTCGGTCGAGAAGGAACGGCCCGAACCGCCAAGGCTCCGGGCATTATAGGGCTTCCAGACCGGATTCTGTCTCCTATATTCCCGAAAACCAGAATATGAGGCGCTTTGGCGAGTTTTTTTGAAACCTCTCCTAATCCTCCGCCTCTTTCCCGAGCCCAGAGGCAAACCGTACCAACCCCTCCCCCCTCTTCCCCGAAAACCGAGCCCATTTTACCTCAGGAGCCGGCTGAAGGCCTCCGCGCTGCCGAGCTTCCGTAGTTTGAGCTCAGCGCCTTCCTCCACCAGACCGCCAGCCAGACCTTACTAAGCCATCACAACGCTCATCCATCCACGTGCCCAGGCGAGGAGCGCCGAGGTTATCGATCGGAAGGCCGGCGTCTTGCGCTGGCGGCGGCGCGGCTTTCTTCCTGGCGGCGTTGCTTCTTCTTTTGTTTTGGTTTTACCCCAAACAACCGCATTCACATGAACACATTTTTTTTTTTAAAAAAAAAAAAAATTGAATTAACGTCAGTATCGAGTTTTTTGTTTTTTTTAATGCACCGGTGGATGAGTTTTTGTGCGTGTGCGTGTGCGTGTGTGGCACAAAAACGTCCAGTTTTTGTGCACACGCGCGTCACATCTAGAAGGCGGGGGGGGGGGGAGAAATCCCGAATAAATCAGAGAGTTCTGTCTGTATAAACTGCACTTTGATTAAAATTGAAATGATTTATCTGCAAACTGCTTTGAAGATGCTACAGTTCTCCTACAGTTGGAAAGGAAGGGTTTCCGGAGCTTAGGCTCATATTAGTTTCCCAGCTGAGACGACGTTAAGGTTGGTTGAGATTATTGCTAAAGGAGGGAAAGTTGGAGAAGGTAAGAATGAAATTTATCGGTTTTCTTTTCAATCAAGAGCGATTCAAGCAGTTCACTGTTTTCTGTACAGAAGTGATCTGCAAAAAAACAAACCCATTTGACATAAAAATGAGAGAGTTTTGTTTCCTGAAGTAGTTGCTGCTTACTCTGAGTGGCTTCAGGGCTTCAGGGATATGTGGGATAGAGCTGTTCATTCGTAGGGAGCTAAAATGCTATTCAAGAGGGCAATGGAGATCCTGGTTTTCTGCTCTTTGGTCCACCACTACCTCCTCTCACCAGTCATGATCTTGGAAATAAACCATCCACATTAAATACAGACCAATCCACGTTCAAATGTCAAGGTTCAAGTTTCAACATTTGAAAGCCACAAATCCGTTTTCAGGTTTTGGTTGTGAAACTAATCATGTTTGTACATTTCACATTCAACTTACTTGGATTTGCAGAAGAGCAAGCAATCTGTTTCTGACAATAGTTAATTTACACTGCATAGGTATGCTCAAAAGTGAAATATTCAAATCAATGATACATAAGGAAATGTTATAGAGCTTCGGGTTCGAATGGCATTCTTATATTCATTTCTCTGGGAATAACTCAGTCCTGAGAACTAAATGTCAACTCTTGGTGAACATAGGCAAAGTTGCACTCATGCTACATCTGTATCCATGCTTCTCTGAAGTAATCCTCACTAAACGCAGAACAATTAATTACTAAATTGGATATCTACATTTACACCTTAATGTCCAAGTCAGAAGTATTACTACATATATTTGAATTGATAGATTGGAAGCATTTCTGTTTTAATTCCTAATTAGCCTCAGTGGAAAGGTTATTTTGCAATTTTTCTAATGTAAAACAGAAATTTCTAGCTCTCACCAATGTAACATCTGCAATTTTTGTATCGGCTCCTCAATTCATTGAACACATTTCCAAGTCAAATACATAAAATTATACAATTTCTTTTTTTATGTATTTAAAAATAATTTTAAATTAATGCATTAACCCATAGTTTGTTTTATTTTTCAAATAGAAGCCTATTTATTTTCATTCAGTAATTAAATGACACTGTCAGAGTCATTTTACTGGAAAGTTGTCTCCGTATATTAATTTTCTTTAATGCAGTGAAGGAATGTACACTAGAGCTTATCTGGAGATGTAGGAAACTTGAATTAAATCCTGTCATTGTCACTGAAAAAGAAAGAAACACCAGGATTAGTTTAAAAAGAATTTACTATAGAAAGCTTTTATAAGAATTGGTATCCGGAGCCCCCATTCATTTCTCAAAATATCTTTGAACTTGAATAGATGGTGATTTTCAAGAGATGCCTTTAAGATTCCAAAGTTAATATTTCTACTTTCCAAATAGAATCATATTCACATTGTTCTTTTTTACTTGTTCAGTGAAAAGTAATTTCTGTCTAGTCTATAAAATATGTTACTCATAATTCTGTGGTTTTCTAGGAGTTTGTATCATCACTTTCATCTGAATAAGAGCACTTAATTGAAAGCCATAAAGCGTATAAGATATTCTGACAATTTTCTAATAAAGTATTTAAGAGCTTAACTTTTACCTTCTAGATCTAAAACACATTTAGATGCCTTGATTCCATATAATATACATGTTGCTTATAATGTTACATTAGCTGAGAAAAGGGGTAATATATATCTCAATATAAAATAATGTAGAAAATATTTGGAATCACTCCAACCAAATGGAAAACTTTGAGTATTCTGAGTATTAAACAACAAAATGTACTAATCAAGGGAGGGGAGCCAAACAGCAATGGGCATTTCAATTTGGCTTTTAGATACCGCTTAGGATTCCTGGATTATGCAAAAAGAAAACAAAACCCTTTCTGGGCAATATAATTCTCAGAAGCTTTCAATTTACTCCCATGAGATTTTCACATCACTCCCCATAGGAACTGGGGGATTTTCACCTCTTCCTATTTCTTTGCAAAGAAAGTGTCCGGGGCACTTGTTCTTACTAAAAAAAATGAGCGTGGGCTTGCATCTAATGATTGCCTATTCATGGATGGTAAATCCAGATTCTCTCAAATGATCCCATTAACTCATGTTACAATTATACAAGTGATAATACTTTTTCCCCTTTTAACCTTTACCCTCACCAGCAAGTCAAAAATATGACTCCTTTTCCTTTACATCTCCCAGTTAAAAAGTTCCCAAAATGAGAATCTATACTCCATTTGAATTTTCAACCTGGAGACTATTTGGTAATATAATTAAATAGTACCAAAAAAGAAGGCCTTGGCAACATCAAGCAGGGTGACATCTGGTTAGTATTTGGATGGAAGACCACCAGGGAATCCCAAGACAATAAACTAAAAGGGGAGCTGGTAGGAAAAATGCTGTGAAGGAAGCAGTGGCTGCCTTGCCTTCTGTTGCCAAGAAAACTTCATGAACCTCACCAAGTATCACGCCTGGCTTGAATGACACTTTATTATCAAAAAGAGACAAACTGGACTTCTTTCCTAGTAAAACTAGTGCAGTGATAATCTGGAGAGGGACCGGGGTTGCTCAGTCGGGTGTCAGTGACTGTGGCAAACCCGAAAGCAGTGAACTTACTGGAGAATGAACCCAACTGCAATTGTGGACGTAAAAGGGATGGAGGATCAATGAGTGGACGGGGCAAAATTGGGGATGGTTGGATGTCTGGTGGGCTAATTCTTCCAGAAAATGAGCCTCTTTTGTTTGCTTTCCTCCACCACCCCCGACCTTCCGAGTGCCCGATAGGCCACAACTGTTGCAGCCGTCTTAAGCTCGCTGCCTGGAAGCCGCGGGGCACGGCTCTCAAGGGAGCCACTCCTTTGGGGCTTGCCCTACAGACCGGTCTCCCCAGCGAGCTCTGCTCTTCTGCCTCTTCCCGAGGTCAAGAGCCGCGGATCCGAGCATGAGGGATTGGGATGAGCCGACCCAAGAGAGCCAGGTATGGTTTCAAGAGAGGATCCGTCTCGGGCTTGGCGAGTTCTTTTTCCAGCAAGCGGTGGCCAGTCGCGCCCCTCGCTGGCTTGTCGGCCCGGAGCGCTTCCAGGAGGCGTTTAGCCAAAGCGCTCTTCTTTCCCTTCTGGCAGTCGCCCGCCCGGGTGGCTCCTCATTTCAGCCCCTCCCCTGCAGATCCAGCCCCTTTCCCTCTGGCGTTTAACTAACTCGGGACACACGAGCGCAGGATCCATGCCTAATTAAATTAATTAGGGCTTGTTGTCAATCCTGGATTAATGGGAGGGAGGGAGAGAGAGAGAGGGCGAGAGAGCCCAGCAGCCGGATCTGGAAAGGGGGCGAGGGGCGGGGTAGGGGTGGGGGACGGAGAACTTCTCCCTCTCCCCCACCCCCACCCCCTCCCCGCCTGCCTCTTTTTCTCTTGCGCCTGGGCTGCTCGAAGAGAAGGGGGTTCATTCCCAGTACCAAAGGGGAGGTAATTTGCTCCAAACGAGGGGTTGGCTCTGCAAAGTATAAATAGTGGGGACTTCAATCACCGAAGCCCAGACACATCAGAACTCTTCGCGGGGAGAATTGTCAAAGGCCGGTTTTTACAAGCTTCGCTAGGGGTTGGGAAACCTCCGCTCCCATTTAACGCTCCAGCCAGCCCTCTCTGCGGCTTTTCTCTCCCTTCCCCACCCACCCTCCCCCTTTTTTTTCTTCTCCTCCCACTCCCTCTCCTCCCGACCCCCTTGATGTGTTTATTGGGGGGCTCGGAGCAGTCAGAGGAGGCAAACGAGGGGGAGAAAAAAAGAACCCAAAGAAGAGCCGGCGATGGAAGAACTTACCGCTTTTGTCTCCAAGTCGTTTGATCAGAAAGTGAAAGAGAAGAAGGAGCTGATCACGTACAGGGAGGTGCTAGAAAGCGGACCCGTCAGGGGAGCTAAGGAGTCCGGAGGCTCCAACGAGCCCAGCGCGGAGGAGAGCGGCAGCCCGGCGGCCCGGGGAGCTGGTGGAAGCGGCGGCTCGGGAAGGCGATCGCCGGTGCGAGAGCTGGACATGGGCGCCGTCGACAGGAATCGGGATGCGGACACTCCTAAACTCAGCGAAGGTAAGACGCCCCCCCTCCGGCTTGTGTGTGGGGTGGGGTGGGGGGCAACAGGCGAGGCTGGGGACCACGCGGGTGGCTGCCGGAGATATGGGCTGGGGGTGTCAGGGAGAGCCAAGAAAAAGGCGCGCCCAGCTCAACGCGCGCGCACGCGTATGCTTGCGTTTCCACGCTTGCGGGTTCGCTCGGAAAGCTCCGCTGAAAAATCCGCGTTGAGTCCGGACTGGCAAGAAAGAGGCGAGAAAACTTGGCGAGAGAAAGGATGGAGCCGGGCGGTACGATCTTCGGCGCCTTCAATTTCGCTCTCTCGACAAGCAGTGCAAAGCGCTGAGAATATTGAAAACTGAACCCAATTTGGGGGGGGGGGGGGGAAGAGAAAGAAAGCCAGTCCGGCCATCTCCCAGGGAGGTACGATTTCAGATAACGGGGGTGGGCGAAAGGGCTGGGGTGGACGGAATTCTACCTGTGGATTTTTGTAGGGATCGATTGTGGGTCCGTTTTTGAGAGAGGTGCTGGTTAGGGTGGCTAACTGAGGTTTTCCTCCGGTAAGCGTTGCCTGCCTGGTAGACTGTGAGGGTTTGTTTAGGGTAGTTTTTCAGAGAGAGGTTTTTTATGGGGGAGACTCCAAAGTCTTTTTTACGGCAAATGTGAGGGTCCGATTGCTCCTCACATTACTTTAAAAAAAAAAAAAAAAAACCACGTTAAACTTCCCACGAAACACGTAGAGTAGGTCACTCTGAAGTCCACCTTTAAGTAATATTTACGGTTGAAAATTAATTCGCTTCCACTAAGCGACTTTTCGATATTTGCAAATGTAAACAAAGGCAGAATTTTTTTAAAAATCGCATATTAAAAGGGGGATCAGAAAGCTTAGTGTAGCCATTATTAGTGCATCAAATATTGTGTACAGTAAAAGTAAGAAAATTACGCTTTACCTTTTACAAAGTGCATTTCAAAAAGTGTTAATTTGAAAGACGCGGTTGATAATAGTTCCTAAGCATCACGCTATAAAAGAAACATTTAATCGTAAGCATCATTGAAATCCGAAAAGAGGAGGCTTCTTCTTATAGCTTTAACCCTGAAGCCCTTCATGACCTTCCACTGAAAAGAAGAAACCGCACCAACGTCCAGGAAGAAAAATGAATCTTAAACAGGGCCGCAAACTCGGCGACTTTCAAGTATATCTGAAGATCTGTGTGTGGTTTGAGTCAGCGAGTGGTATATTCGCGGAGGGGAGGTGGAGGCGGATTTCTTTTTTCTTCCCCCAAACGTTTTGTTTAACGAAAGCAGCTCCTTCCAGATCGGAACTGGATTGAAAACCTGAGCCGGAAATGATTTGCTAAACAAATTCCGAACATGATTAGAGAGGGAAGCGCAATTGCGATAAACAAACTTCGGCGGAGCGATGGGCAAACATATTCGACTAAGGTAGATAAGGTTAGCTTAAAAAGTAAAAAGCCCGGCCTGTTGTCCAAAGTGAAGGGTTTGTGTCTGTGCGCGCTCGGCTGTGTAGACTCGAAAAAATGAAGTAAGAGGGAAAGATTAAAACCGAGTTTCTCTCGTTTATGATCAATGGCAACAGGCCTTTGTCTCAGGAATGTATAAACATCCAAATTCCCCCCGTGGATCCGTTTTCATTTTCATCTGGAATGGGGGAGAACCAGGACAAAGAGGCGGCAAATGGAGAGGGATACGGTTTAAAGTTTCTCGACGCAAAGAAACCAAAGGATAGTTTTGACTTCTCTAAATAGATCGAGGAAAGGTTGCGTGTGGCAGACGCTGCCGCCTTTCTCCTGCACCTGCAGCAAGGATTTCTCGAAAGCCCTTGAAAACCTTGAAAAACCTGGCGGGTTAGGTAGTTTCCAACGCGCTTCGCAGTTGACTTGGCTTCCCAAAGAGCCAGAAAGGCCTCAGTGGAATGGATTTTTGGGAGTGAGGGGGAGGCGACCAAAACAAAAAAAATAAAAAAAATCTGACTGCCATGTGTGTCCAGAACCCGAAAGATTCCTCCACCAACCCCAACTTAAGCGAAGGCTCGGATTTTTTTCAGGTTAAATCTTTTCCTCTCCGATCCAATCATTCTTCAGACCCTCCTTCCAAATTGAAAGATCTGACATTCAAGCATCAAAAAGAAAAGTAGCCCTAGTCGACTTATAAAGTCTTTCTAAATTCAGCGTCTCAACCCCTTTGGCTTCTGTTGTGCAGAGGATTGAGGATTATTGGGGGAAGCGAAAAGGACCTTCGGATCCAATTGCAGAACTCGAGGTGCTTTCTTAAATCTTCATAAGAAACTCTTAGAGGGAAAGAAAATCCTCTGTGTGTGTATGTGTGTGTTTGAGGGCGGGGAGGGAGAGAGAGAGAGAGAGAGAGAGAGAGAGAGAGAGAGAGAGAGAATATCTTGCTGATGTGTAATTCGATTGAGACCCTGGGGTACAATTGTCCAAACTTCTAAAGCACCAAGGCTTTGCATCTGATACCTCGAAGAAGGTTAGGTTTGGACCGAGCTGCAAAGGAGAAGAAACCCTTTGCTGAGCTGTTTAGAAACAACTCGCATTGAGTTCGCCTTCCTCCCTAATAAAGGCATCAGTTTGCCCGCTGAAGTCCATGGGACACTGAAGGCTTGGGAGGGGGGGCTCAGAAGGGAAGACCAAGCCAGATCAAAACGGTAAGCTAGCTCTTCCGCTTGGCCCACCGGCGCCTTCGCCAGCCGAGTCCTCCAGCCGCGAAACCGTTAAGGGAGGTGACCTTTCTTCGTTCATTGATCTCTGATCCTCCCCCTCCCCCTCCTCACGCCTCCCCCCCCCCCGCCCTCGGCTTAAGGCAAAAAGACGCGTGGGGGAGACCCGGCGATCAGAGCAGGCCCAGGGCTCCGGGGGAGAAGGTCCGGCTCTGATCGCCTTTTGCGTCTCGTCCTGCAGTTTCACCGGAGCTGAAAGAGCGCAAAGAGGATGCCAAAGCGATGGAAGACGAAGGGCAGACGAAAATCAAGCAGCGGAGGAGTCGCACCAATTTCACCTTGGAGCAGCTGAACGAGCTGGAGCGGCTTTTTGACGAGACCCACTACCCGGACGCCTTCATGAGAGAGGAGCTCAGCCAGCGGCTGGGACTGTCGGAAGCCCGGGTGCAGGTGAGGCCCACCGCTTGCCAGGATGTTGGGGAAAGGGGAAAGGAGTTAAAAAGCGACGCTTTTCTCCGACTAGCCGCTTCTGGACTCGGGGGCTGGTGGCGATTTTCCTCTGAAGCATCCCGGAGCCGCAGCGCCAGCGAGGGTGGCTGGGTGGCATTTGGGAGCGAAGGTTGCAGTTGCCGGCGGGCGCTCCTTTTGGATCGCGGCTGGTTTAACTGTACGGTCAAAAGAGAGGCCGCCCTTCCCCGGGCGAGCCTTTGCTTGGCCAGGAGCCGCGATCCCTTCCCTGTCAGGAAACAGAAGCCGGGACCGCGTGTGGGTGTGGATTCCCCGCGGAAGGACCCCTGGTCACTCCAGTTTGGAAAGGCTCCTAGGGGCGAACACGTGTCTGGGCGCTTTCGAACGACGCTTCAGCTAGGAAGGGAGATCCGTTGAGGCACCACCAGCTTTGGGGTTTCTGAAGGAAACGAAAGTAGCTGCACTGGTCGTGAGTCAAATCCACCCACCCTTAACACCGCTCAGACTCATTCGGCAGTATAAGCGAGCCTCCCCGTCAGCACACCGGGCGCCTTCCAGAGCTCAGGTCTCTTCTTAAAATGGGGGGGGGGGAGGGGGGGGGAGAGGCCTTAATACCGAGGTCTTGTAATTTGCTTGCGGCAGGTTTGATGGAGCGTGGGAGGAGACATTCAAATTAGGCTTCACCTGACGTGAGATGAATTCAGGTTACTGTCGGAGGGAAAACGTATTCAATGGTGTTGAAAACCTTGCTTCTATTGTCCTGCTGACAAGCCACCTTCTTCGCTTTCTAACCATTACTGTTGTTGTTACCAAGCTGGGGTGCTCAGTCGGAGTCTTAGGGAATAAGTCACAATTGGCTGGAGTTGCGCAAGGTGCGGATCCAAAGCAAAACACTGGTGCAAATGCAGCCAAGAGATTGTCTGTGAGAGAGATGAAGATGGAGAAGATGGGAAGGCAAACCAGGTTTCATGCTGGGCTAAGCTTCCCACCGCAGGCCAGGCTGAATTGTGACTCCATGTGTGAAAATGATTAGCCATTGAGTAGGTTAGTGTATGTAACCTCAGACAACTGGATGAAATCAAGTAAATGTTGATTCAGCAAACCACACTTTGTAGATTCAGCAAACCAAAGGCAGCCACTGTGAGTGGGACTCAAATAGGATATTTCCCTTGGCTTCAGTTCTATCATTCCAGGTTTTAAATTATATCAATCTAATCTTTCCACCTGGAATAATGTATACGGCCATACCAAAGTGTATCTAGGCTAGATAGTATAGGCACACACAATACACCTTCCTTTGAGTATTGACCATCTCTTTTAAAAATCAAAGTCTAAAACAGGAAATTGGATGCGTATTTAAAGCTTCCTCCCTTGTAAGCAATTTTAAAAGCCTCCAAGAAAGGTGAAAGGAAAGCTTACACACCCTCAGTTTAGAGAATGCAAGCAGGTTTTTTTTTTTAAGAAGCTGTTTTGGAGATTTCTCCCTCCCCCCCTTTTCCTACACCTTCCAAATTTTCCCTAACAGTCCCCCGAGCCAAAATTTTGTAAGTTCACTCCTTCCCTCCAAAGATGCTGGCAAGCCAAAAGCCAGATTCGTTTGTCCAGTGTTCCGGTGAACACTATACATCTCTATCTGCCGCAATTTGTGATTCCCAAGGAAAACGGATCCTCCTTTGTGTGAGCCCAAGGAGTCGTTTAGGCCTTGAACATCTGCAGCTGCTCACAGAGTAACTGATCCTTTCCTCTCCATCTTGGCGGCATGGGCTGCCATCTGCACCAAACTGGGCTCTAGTTTTGAAAAGCTTTCTCTGCATCTTGTAATCGGATCAACTCAGAATCTGAACGGTCGAGTTGCAGCAAAGGCAGAAGAGAATCAAGGGGGAGGGGAAGGGGGGGCCGAAGCACAGAGTGTTTTTTTTTTTTTAAGATATAACCTAGGGAAAGTTGCAAGGGGAAAAAAAACCCCTCTCTTAGTTTGCCCTTGTTATTCCTTTCTGATTTTCCATTTATCTCCACTGCTCTTTAGTCTGGCCACTTAAAACACACACAGTTCCAAACATGGGGTGTCTGTATTTTGAGTAGTAGGACTAAAAGGAAAAGAGAGAAATAGAAAAAAAAGTGGAAGGAATTAAATGCTGCTTGATTCCAGAGTAGGGAGGTTTGGTTGCCTCAACAAAAGAATAACTGGCGCTTGGTATAATCCGTTGAGAAGAACTTCCAGAGATTTGCATTGATTAGAGTCTGGATCCTTTCAAATGGCCCCAGAAAATGCCTATGAGTTGGCTTTAAGCATCCTTTCCTGCCTGGTTCTCCTTGGCAGATGGCAGGAAGAAGAGCTTGCTAGCTAGTGTGAGAATACTGGAAGCTGAAATCCCAATCTCCAGACCTATTCCTGTTCAGGTTCACACAGAAGCAATGGCCTTAGATGCTTTACTAAGCATCCCCTAACTCAAGGGTTTACTCTTGAGTAAAGATATTGAGTCTTGTGTAGCTGCACAGGATTCAATTATTTTACTGCAGTGATTACAGGGAGTTCTCTGCATGCAAGACACACTAAGTCAGATGGGACCTGTATCCACAAAGCAGGCAGGCTGGGCTCCCTTTGCTGCTTTTGGTCACTGGCTGCTGTCCCAGGAAAAGCTAGCAGGAATGGTAGCTTTAGCTTGGAAATCTGGAATCTCTTGCTAGCAATTCCCTGAAAACAAAATAGTGTCATTCACAGGCTGGGTGAGCCTCCATCCCACAGTTGGTTTACATGTCTATTTCTTTAAAGCTAACAGTCATTAATCTGAAGAAGGTTAGCTTTAGAGTATTAGGGTCATCTCAATGTGTCCTAAGGTGGGTTCTAGGTGTGCAGACATCCACTCACTTCTTTTCCAACTCACTCCTTCCTCTTTCAAAGAAAATCTCCAGCGAGATTTTTTTTTCCCTTTGAAGGACAGCAGGTTTCTGTCACTCCTACCTTCTTACCTTTTCCCTTTATACACTAAAGCCTGGAATCCAACCAATTTAAAGTAGAACTCACTAAAGATATAAGGCAGTTCACTTTTAAGCCTTTGCTCAAATGTTAGTCTTTCTGAACTCAATGGATCTTAACAGTATCTTCTTTTGAACTCACATGGAGTATGTGTAGGATGGCAGAGGAAGAATAGATAGAGATCAGGCAGTCCAAATTTGTTAAGGGGTAAAGTCCCAACTTTATTCTTCTTCATGTTTTTAAAACTTTGTCTTGCTTTAATGTAGCCAGAAAGGCTATTTTGCCTGCTGTACAGCTGTTTTCATGTTTTTTATTTTTTTCCTAATATGGGAACAAATGAGATTATCATAATAATGAGATCATTATTCTGCTTCTGTATTGCATGCTAGTCCCAGAGAAAGAGAACATTTCTCAGCTTCTTTATTATGACACTTTTATGACCCTCCACCTTAAAGTTTGTAATTAAATGCTTTAGTGTTTTGTTTTTTCTTACAGAGAAACCTAATCAATACAACTAGTTTTTAATGAGCTCATTACTTTTTGAATTATTTCATTCATATATATATATATAACTTTGTGCAAATATGCAAATATGCAAAATCCTTGATCCAATTTCAAACTTTCAGAGTTAGATCAAATAGAGAAGTTCAGCAGGAACATCCCTGCAAAAATAAGACTGTATTGGCACGAAAATCAGAAGAGAGAATAATTTTCTTTTGCTAACATGGGTTAGGAAGGAGCAGGGAGACAGAGATTTAGACTTAGGTTTTGCTAATCCAAAAACCTGATAATCAGACCCCACTTCAAATGTCCATCTTGTACTGAATACTGTTATTTCCCTTTAAGCCCTCGAACTATGTAGTCACACATTCTGAGGCTAGGAATTTGTTTCCTGGCCTCAGGAAAACCCATCAGCTCAGGTCCCTTTTGTCCTGTTTTGATTCCAAACTCTTCTTCTGACTACCCCTAAATTTGAGAAGAAAAAAAAAATATGTAATGGTTTCCATTGTTCAACTGGGGGTCAGTGCATTTATCTTCTTTAGACTTTAATAGTGTTATGGCATCTGAAAGTCTTATATCATTGTTATTAAGGAACAAACACTCTTTTAGAGTTTGTGGTGCTTAAAACGTTATATTTTAATAATGTTCCTGGCCTTGAAAGCACCACAAGATTCTGCTCATTCTCCTAAGGAACACCCCATGCCTTCCTGTTTTCCTTTCTGCTCTCCCTGGTTTTAGAGTCCAAATAAATTTCCCTTCTGCTCCATCCAGGCGAGCTTCTTGCACAATAACCCAGTTTTTAATATCTGACCATAGCATATGCCTCTGAATCTCAGATTAGAAATTAGGTCTCTGGAAGACTCTTTTTTTCAAAAATATAAACTGGGACCACCCAATTAAGTTCATCCATTTTACTTCCTCTTATACCCACATTTTGTGTAAAGGTTTAATAGAATTACCAACAACATTTACTCAGAAATAAGGTCAGTTGGCTACATAGGGACTTCCAGAAAACTGAATGAAGAAAATAAACCTCACTCTCCCAGTTGAAAATCATAGGAGTTATAGCAGACATCTAGGCACATCTACTAGGAGACAGGACTTACTGAGCACAATAGGATCAATCCCCAGTGAATCTGTATTGGGTTACAACATTAAAGTGCTTAACAGGCCTGACATGAAATACATTTCACTCAGAAGGGAAGTAAGACCCATTGATTTTACAGAGGAAAATTTCAATCTATCAGCGTTTCCTTGGGATAAATTTCTTTTGGAGAATAGGGATTGCTTCCAAACCATTGGAAATATTCTCTGCCCCCATCTATGTTTAAGCTTCAAGCCTAGTTTCAACTGAAATATGAAAATGTAAAACTAGTTTTCATTTCAACTGGCTTCAGATTTATTGAGGAAGTCACATCAAATGTGTGTGTGATTACAAAACTGTTTATTGATGCATTTTACAATGTTTAACACGTGTGTGACATATCTTCTACTGTACTATTTCTTACATTGCTAACATGTGTAAAGTGCATGATGCAAGTATTTGATAACTGCAATGTCTGAAAATGAGATAAGCTTCTCAAAAATGAACATGTAAATGTTATTTTCACTCTAGATCATTGTTTAACTATAGAACAGAAACAGTCTAAACTTTGGACTATAAGACTGAGATCTGTGCCTTTCCAACTTTTGGGACAATAGCAGCAACTGAACTTTGATACATATACAGAATCCAGTTCATTGTGAAGGAGAGTGCCTCATTCTACCCCATGGAACTTGGAGATAGTTGAAGGGAGATTCAGAAATATTTGCAACACGTCCAATATTTGTAAGACAAGATGTTATAGTTGACTGATGACCCTTGTGATGCAATGCTACCCAGGCTTATTCAAAAAGGAATGCAGCTGTGTTTCATGGAATTTACTGTTAGATCAGGGCAGCCTGAGGAGAGTCCAAAGTTGGACAAATAATTGCAGTGTGAGCCAGGGAAAAGATCTGAAAGTTCTCTAGAGACCAGATTTAGATGGAAACGGGCTGGGCATAACAAACAGGAAGGGAAAAAGAATCTCTGCTTACAAAATGCAGCTTTCCTGTAATAAACATGGCATCAGAGAGATCACTTAATATATATATAGTTGTGGCTTTATATTGACTTGTTTGCTTTCCTCCCTGTTTGTCTACCCAGGTCTGGTTTCAGAACAGAAGAGCTAAATGCAGAAAGCAAGAAAACCAGCTCCATAAAGGTAGGTGTGTGAAATGGAGCCAAAGGGGCCTTTGCCATAAACATGCCTTCTTTAATTACTGAGCTCTTGAGTGTCCTGCTTGGTTGGGGTGCTATAATATCTATTGAAGGTACCTAGCATTGCAACTTTCTACACATTTATCAGCCTGATTTCTTGGGATACAAGGGGACTTCCTTCAATGCAAAAGTACATAGGATGGTGCCACTTGGGATAGCATCAAGAGGAGCAGGGGAGCTATTTGCCAGGATCATGGGGATGGAGGCAATCAGAAAAAGTCCTTTTTGTCTTGTACCTGAGCCCAAATGGCCTAAATGCAGGCACTAATCATTTTAGCTTCATATTGTCAAGTTCTGCTTCTCTCTCCCTATTATGGCTGGGAGAGTCTAAGGATAAAAGTGGACCTTGATTCAATTCTTGTTTGTTTCAGGGGTCCTCATTGGAGCAGCAAGCCAGTTTGAAGCATGCCGAGTTGCTCCCTACGTGAATGTTGGTGCTTTGCGGATGCCTTTCCAGCAGGCAAGTAGAAGGGCCAGCCATGGGAATCTCTTGACACCAAGGGACCACCAATAACTCCCATTCCTTTCCTGTAGTTCTCTCCTGCTTGTTTTTTAGAGACAGAAGCCCTGGACACTTTTTTTTTTTCTGCTGAAAGAAAATGCCAGCAATTTCCTTCTGCAGGGGGAAGGAAGGGAGAGTTGTAGTCTTCCTTGTATTCATGGAAGATCTGCAGATCATTCCAATCTTCTGCATGACCTTATTGAAACAATCATCATTTAATTGCCCTGCCAGAGTACTCAGGTTTGCTGTGGAAAGCTCTTGAAATGAAAAAAGAAAGCTTTTCTCCCTGCTTTGATTTTGCTAAGATCCTGATTGCTCTATTCCAGTCAGGGATCTGGAAAGATGCCATAATTGTCAAGCTCATTCAGGACATAAGCCTGATATCCAAGACCATTTTTATCCATATTACCTGGAGAAGGTTGCTTTATCTGTTCAATGAAGTTTTACTTGCAGATAACTATTGAAAGAAACAATCTCTGTGTGAACCAGGCATGTTTAATCAGATAAAGTCCCATGAATTTAATGCAGTGAAGCTAGTAAGGCAAATTAGAAAGGCAATCTTTGATGCAGCCACAGAGTGCTCACTCCAAAGAATTGAGTTTTGCTCTTCTCATTGGATACAAGGAAAGGCATCAAGACTGAATACAAATATCCTAATTTTGGTAGAATGATCTTTAAACAAAAAAAAAATCACAACTGACATAGCTCTACAAATAGAATTCCATTTTAAGTAGTTTAATTTATATGCTTGCTGTCTACTAAAAATAGTGTTTGGTGTGCTTTTTAAAAGCCGATATACTCTTTTTTTTCTTGGTAATTCCCTTTTAAACAATCTATGATTGGTGAATGAAGGCAAGCCTGACGACTCTGTTTCTAAACATGTTGGGCTCTTGCCCAGCCTAGTTGAACATCTTAAGACATTGATTTCTGGGGCTTCTATCTCTAAATCATGGCCATTACTCGGAAAAAACTCTAGTTGATTTCAAGGGGATTTATAATGGATGTATTAGAAATAGCATCTTGGAGCCATAAAGCCAGAAGGTTTTTAATGACTTGTGCTCAGTCCAAACGAAACTTGTCCTCCTCAAGCTTGCTGCTAGTAATAGAATATTCTATAGGACCCACCCATTAAATAATTGTGGACAGATCATTCTTTTCAAACCTTCGTTCAGCCTTTCCTAACCTGGCACCCCCTAAATGTGATGGGACTACATTTCCCAGAATTCCCAATCAGCACTGGCAGCTCAGCCCTGGTGGGAATTCTGCTAGATTGAACAGACCAGTCAGTACAAAGCTAGAAAAAACAGCCATATCTCAATATACATGAAATTCAATGCTTTTTAATTTTTTTATCGAATATACATAGATTTTAATTTCAGCCCTTTTGTATAGGATTAAATATTCTTAGTTGCATCCAAAAGAAAAACTTTACTAAAAAGGTGACTGGTATCCATGATAGTCATAACAGCACAGCAAACCTTGTTATAAGTTAGAATCTGAGTAAACCATACTTTTATAAAATTCAAGCAAAATGATGACTGAGAACCATAAATATCTACAGCCTTTAAAGAACTCAAGAGAAAAGGCAAGAGATAAAAATATAGTGTTGAGACTTGTACCTACCTGCTTGATGCACTTTAGGGTTGCAGTACTCAATAATATTGCCTAAATATTTCCATAATAATTATGAATTAAGAATTAGCAGGACACATATATAATATTCCCATATTAAACAAAAGTACTTTGAAAAAAAAAGCAAATTCAGAATGGATAGACATAATTCCCATCAAGCATATTTATTAGAACCAGAAGCCTAAAGTTCAATAGCTGAGAAGACAATCAATTACATTTTAGTCAACTTGCTAACCATAACTCCTTATGGTTAGCTAAGTAGCGCGTACACCATTTGGCAGCTGCCACAGAAATAAAACAGTAACAGTACTGGAAGCTCTAAACCAACATTTTTGTGCTTAATATGTGTAATGAACATATATAAGCAGACCAGTCAATCAATGCAAGATGCAACAAACCCATCAGCAGAAGAAACCAATCAATGAAACAATGCATTTCGGAGTTCAGGCAGTCAGTGTTCCTGTGTGCATCCTGCATCTTGGATAATAGGAAAGGATGAGACCTCCGCATCAAAAAAACATTTAAAGCTTTCTTAACATCTCCTCAAAAACCCACCCACCACTCCGCATAATATTAAACAAGGTTCAGGTATGGCTCTGTACTGCTCAGCTTTGAAACAAAAGAGCTGGTTCACCCATACTAGACTAGGATATAATGAAATTTGTAGTCAACATGTTTGGAGCTTGTGACATTAACCAGACTGTCACATAAAGCTGCCACAAAATTCATTTGATTTGATGTTACATGGGCTAGTAATTTTGTTTTTGCTAATGAGGATTTAGATTTAGCATGATACATAATCCTAGGCAAGAAAAAATGAATAGATTATTTCCTGGCATTAGATCTATTTTAACTCCCCAACCATTTTTATTCTGAAAGTTGACCTTTTCTCCCTTCTCTTCTTGGCTTATCCTTGACTAGATGATAATCATTCTAGTCTAGACTATATACTATCCGTTCATGTCATTTATTCCAGCTAGACAAAAAGCTATTTTTTGTGGGGCTGTCTTCAAATATTTAGAGAATGCTCTGCAAAAGCTCAAAACAGCCTTGACCTGTTGTTATGGATGTTATCTACCTGTTTTGAGACTCAGCCAAGTACTGTGAGAGCACTTCTGCAACCTTGCCATTTACTTCAGGTGCTCTCATTGTGCTTTTCTGAATGTGATGACTTGGAGGTTTCATGTTGTGAGTAGCTTGAAGAGTTTGCGAAAACAGATAGATGCAAAGCTGTAAAAGCATCTGCTTAAGAGCAAGCCCCATTAAATGCTGCCTCTTCCAGCTTTGAGGATGTACTAATACAACCTATAAATGTTATGCATGCATTACTCAAAAGCAGGGCTTGTATTCAATGGGGCTTAATCCCAATGAAATAATCCCAGGCAAGCCTCTGAACAGAAACTTCAACTCTCCTGACCCACGACAACAACATAATTTTTAGGAATTAATTCTTTGCTTGAAAATGTAAATTCAGGCACTCTGAACAACTTGTTCAGTGCTTCAGTTACAGATAAAGAGGTGGAATTTAGGAAAGGCATTGATTTTTCTCATTTTAATTTGTCCTCTTGTTCTTTCCAAAAACCAGGAGAAGGGAAGATGGGCAGAAACACTCTTTGCCTTCTCTTCTATAGGAAGTCTCAGGTCATCTAAGGCCACAATATCTCATTTGTTTAGCCTTGGCTTTCCCTGGTGTGAACTTTGGCCTGATAAATTTGTAAACAGTGCTTAATGAGGGGGCAACCAGGTTTCATTCTGGCCCATGGTTTAATAAACAAACAAAAACACCCGGTTGGGTTCATCCATGCTAAGGCCTAGCCCTAGTTCTTTTGATGGGGCTGAAGGTCACAGTTTACTCAGGACAAGCCCCAACCAAGTCGGCCAACTTCTCCCTTCCCCGCAGGATACCCCCCAGAAGTGGGTGCGCGCGCTGAAGGGTGGGGGAGGACCCCCCCCCCTCCCCGATGGCTGCGCGGTCCGTTAACGCTCTTGTCTCTCTCCATTCTCGTTACACCTTTTAGGATAGTCATTGCAACGTGACGCCCTTGTCCTTTCAGGTGCAGGCACAGCTGCAGCTGGACAGCGCCGTGGCGCACGCGCACCACCACCTCCACCCGCACCTGGCGGCGCACGCGCCCTACATGATGTTCCCGGCCCCGCCCTTCGGCCTGCCCTTGGCCACCCTGGCGGCGGAATCTGCCTCGGCCGCTTCGGTGGTGGCCGCGGCAGCGGCGGCCAAGACCACCAGCAAGAACTCGAGCATCGCGGACCTCAGACTCAAAGCCAAAAAGCACGCGGCCGCGCTAGGCCTGTGACTCTTCGCTTTCCCCACCCCCCACCCCCGGGGCGCGTGGCGATCTCACCGCGGGGCCCCCGGGGGGCAGGCTCTCCGGACCGGCGCCCCCGCCACCTTCCCGCGCGCCGCCTTCCGACAGAGACCGACCTCGGCGCCCTCCGGAGCGAGCCCGAGCCGGCGAGCGCCCGCGCGCCTTCCAAACTGAAGGCACGCCTCCAGCCCGCAAGAGTCCCGCAGCGGCCTGAGGGGAGGGTGGGAGAATCCTCCGAGGACGTCGCTTGCTCCTTTGACCGAGGGAGTCGGGGCGAATATTTGCCTTCTGCTCCCGCTGATTAAGCGAGAAGACGACTTGGGACGACGGGCAGCCGGCGACTCCCTCGTAAAACGGAGAGGGGAGCCGCGAGGCTTCCCTGAGAAAAGAGTTGGAAGAACTGCAGACCCGCAGCTGGGAAGTTCACAGGTTTTGAAACGGACCCTTTTTTTCCTGCGAAGTTCACTTTAATGCGAGGAAAGTGGTGGATAAGAGAGGCGGGCCTCCCTTTCACGTTGCAACTGATCAAGCTTGAGCTCGAGCAGCTACAAACTTAGAAGTGGAGATGGGGAGGAAAGATTACAAATGGCGGGAGGGGGGGGGAGGAAGAGGGAGGATGAGAAACGGGGGGGGGGGGGAGGAAGGCGGCGGGGTCCCTCTCCCCCCCCCCCCCCCCCTTTTTTTTTTTTTTTTTTCCCCCTTTCTTCATTCTTCTTCTTCCAATGCTAAATTTAAGTCGGAATATTTTGCTAGGACTGTTCCGGGTCTGCATGGGGTTCGGTTAATTATTATTATTTACTTCTTGGCGTCCCTTGGTTTGCATCGCATCCGAAATCTTGGAGGAGAACGAAATCCGTCAGGGAAAGAAGCACAGCGCGTCGAGTTACGAGACGTCGGGAAGACCTCGCAATGCAATGCTTTGAAGGGGGCGCTCCTGGTCGCCACCGGTCTCATCGAAAGCAATTGGGCCATGTGTGAGACATCCTCGCCCCCCCCCCCTTAGTACTCTCGCCCTAGTTGCTCCTCTGATTGGGTGTCTGCAGAGTTTGTCAAAAAAGTCAAAATGGCGGCCGCGACGGTGCAATCAAAGCCCCAACTACCTTCTACAAGTCGTCATTTTGACTTTTTTGACCGTATCTTGCAGACAACCCCGCGATACGTTTTATTGATAACACTTATTTTCAGAAAGACATGGCAAAAATGATTTGCCCCATTCATGTTTTTGGTTCAAACATCCAGCCGCCTCTATGATAAAGGCTCACGGTTACGTTATACATTTCGGACCCCCTGCCAAGGCTGCCGACATTTTCGCAACTTCTCATTGAGACCAACGGGATCCGTGGCCAAACAGGTCACGCCCCATTGATTTCAATGGGATTTCTCTGTAGCTTATTTCTTTGGTGAAGCTTGTTTGGCTGTGGGATTTCTCGTAACCTTGGGTATCTTCCTCCTCTCTTTGCTGTACGGACGGAAGGGTGTCCATGGCCATCCGTGAGGCATTTCATAATGGCAAGGGGGTACGAAGTATATTTTTTAAAAGAAAGTGGTGCACAAAAGCATTTATTTCGGTAAATAATTGGTCAGTTGAGTGTTCCGTCAGACTTTTCGACCCGATCTCATAAAGGTAGACCCATTCCCGTAACCTTGTGATGTTACATAATCTATACCCATGTATTTTTTTCTTTTCTGAAGAAATATAAATATAGATATATAAATATATATATATAGCGGTAATCTGAGCGGCCGCGAAGTAGCCGGTCCGTCCGTTCGCTCCAAGCCAGAGCTGCGCGCTCTCTTTTGCCAAGAAAATGAAACCGAGAGAGGAGAGAAATCTCTTTGCCAGTTGAACTCTGCTAGGAACAGAGCTTTATAATTATTTGTTCTCCATGAAAACAAAACAAAACAAAACAAAAATTATTTATAATGACCGTATTTTTTCTAGTGTATTTTAAGTTATTGAGGAGGGGGAAAGAAAAAAAAACGTGGCCAAGAAGAAAGAAATGCTGATATTTTATTTCCGTGTTGTCGGCACGAGAGTTTGTTCCACTCAGGTTTGCTTCGCTTTTATTTGTTCATTGTCGACGTCACAGTTTTCAATAAGTGCCAAGTTAACGAATTAAGACACTTTGCAATCTATTGAATGGGGAAAAAAATGAAAAAGTAAAATTTTAATTGATGGTTTCGCACAACTTTTGTTCCTGATCCTATTAAATCAATAGTGCCATTCTACCTTTTCAAATTTATTTCCCCCTTCTTTTATCTTTTTGAGATTCCTGCTTTCTGTGTGTTTTAAGTGTGTGTTACTTACATACCGATATTATTTTCTACAAACTTTAGAGAGTAACCGAATCTGTCAAAGGGAGGTTGGCCTTTCGTCTCCACATATCTTTATATATTCCTGATTTTCAAAATGCGACTTTCTTCCCGATCTCTTTGGTTGATGTTTTTATCTCCACAGAAAAAAAAAAATTGTGCTATTTTACCAGCAGAGTTCAACGATTCCTCACGCATTTATAAAAAGCACAATGCAATCCTATAAGTCTCAATTCCGGTAAATAAATCAATGGGTTCCCTTGATAATTTCTTTCTGATACGTAAACTTAGAGCTGAATCTAATTATACTGTAGGGTTCGCTTATATGCTTTTCCTTCTGGTTGGAGATGTTGGAAAGTTAGAAGACCCAAGAGGGGTTTTCTTTCCGTTAAAGGAATTTTTCCTGGGGGAGGGAGGGCAGAAGGGGGGGTTAAATAGTTTATTTTACTTCCACATTTGTTTTCCTTGATGCTAATTACACTGAATGAAACAATCGGGCTCCATTGATTCTTCCAGAATGATATCTCACAAACCCGTTATTAATGCGATCCCCAGGGATCTTCCTCATCACTAAATCCTACTGCTTCGATATCATCCCCAGTAAAAGTGGATCGGGTCATCTCCCATAGGAGCAAAAACATAACCGAATTCGCTTTCCTGGAAAAGGGCTTCCCCAACCTTTGATGGGACGTATTTTTGTCAATCAGATCCAGGGCATAAGGTCGGGTTGCAATTCAGTTATAGTAACCAGATTTCGTTGAAGGGGGGGGGGGGGGGGGGAGGAGGAGGAATTAATAGCGATTCATGGCAATCGGGATGAGGCGATTTCTACCAAATACCTGCGCGCTTCGGCAGTAGCCGGAGTCACAAGGCAGGCAAAGCCATAATCCAATAACTGAATCACGGTTCAGCATATGGTGTGGGTTGAAACCTCGTGATTATTTCAATAAACCCCGGTGAAACAGTGCTGGTTCGGGGACAACTAAGTTGGGCACTGTCGAAATCTCTGCTCTTGGATAACCAGGGCTCCCTCTTGTACTTCCACGGGGACTTGTAAGGGTTAGTCACTTCGATTGTTCACACTTCTGGGAAGGCGGGGCCGGTATTTCTGAACAACGGGCCATGTTATATTATTTACCAAATAAGTCTGCTTTCTCGTGGTTGCTAGAGGTTTTCCTGCACATTATCTCTGGGGTCAAAGCTCTTCAGGGCCTGCCGCGGGAGGAAGCATACCAAATCAGCCATCTAGCATCTTCTGCCGCCCATTCACACGTACAGAAAAGGAAGGGTTCATGGGCCAAGTCACTCCAAAGTTCCTTGGGCCCCGCTTAGGCAGCAATCCTTGCCTTGTTTCCCTTGAACACACTTAACTTTGGACCCCATGGTCATGTTCATTATAACCTAACATGACTTCCAAGTTGACTGTGACTGTCGATCTCGGTTGTAGTGCCCATTGACTTAAATCAGCCTAATTTTTCAACATATCCTGTAGGAAAGACACGCTTGTATACATCAATGTACTTCAAACTTGTGGCACAATTCTCCATCATTTCTTGACAACTTGGCAGAAGTAGTTGGTTACCATTGACAGCTGAAGTCCAAGATAGCCTTGATGTCTGGGAGGGTGAGAAAAATTGGGGCATACATAAGAAATAATATAGTAATGGTTTGGAACACGAGTTATTTTTCCTAAAAGTAGACAGATTCAAGATTTCATCGGGAGAAGGAAATATGGAACCAATGAGGGATGCAAGGACCATCTAGCGCAGGGCTCTCCAACCTTGGCAACTTTCAGCCTGGCGGACTTCAACTCCCAGAATTCCCCAGCCAGCTGTGGGAGTTGAAGTCTGCCAGGCTGAAAGTTGCCAAGGTTGGAGAGCCCTGCTCTAGACAAATTCCAGAAATCGAGCCGGACCCGATTCTGGTGGTTTCTGAATTCCTCCCCCCCCCCCCAACTCCTCCAAAAACACGATGCAGCCTTTGGTTCGCAGAACTGTCACGGTTTTGTTCTTACTTCTCTGTCTGATTTCGCGAGAGGAGAAAGTAGATCCAGGGAAGAAATGGTCTCATCCACTCTTGTGTTCTCTCTTTCCCTGCCCTGCCCTACAACTCCTTTGCATTTTTGCAATAATCTTTCTCATTATCCACCATTTCATTTGGCCACTCAAGCCCCTCTTTTGCAGTCTTTCCCTTTATCTGATGCTTCTCAAACCCATTGGAAGAGCAAAGCCGTTATTCCTACCCCTGCTAAATCTATTGGGAGCGGGGCTTCGCCCAAAAAGGGTGACTTGGTGGCGAGGGGGAACCTCCGAACCTTGCAGTCCTTCTTCACGTCCAAGTCAGTCTAGGTTGGCATGCCTCCATGAACCGCATACCAGGAAGCGATTTAAATAACGCGTGGGAAAGCCGCCAGAGCGAACTCGACCTTCGAAGAACGGGACCGTTGTTGATATGGCAGTTGTTGACTCGAGCAAACGCAAGCTTTGTGGGACGCTTATAACATTTTGAAGAAAGAAAACCTACAGCATAAAATGCCAAATAATTAGCACCTGAAACAGCAAAACACCCAAGCATGCATATAGCCCCCACCTGTATCTATGTGCACGCCATCTCTCTCTTTTGATGTAACACTGACTTTCAAACGCTGGGCAGTAAGCAGTGCTTGATTTTAGTTCAGTGAATTTATGGTGCGGATGCCAAGGTCATACCATATCACATCCCATGTCCATTCATCCAAGAGTAACTCACCTGACCTAGCGGATTTTATTCCCCATCGGGAATAAGACATGAAGCTGATATCACTGACACATCAAGTGTTGCTTTGATTTGAGCGAATCCTATTATCGGACTACACAAACCTAGACTCCATAGACACATGAACCCCGAAATATTGTTGGCATGTCTCCTTACTCGGAGGTAAAGCCTTTTGAGTTGGGACTCTTCATATCTGGGACTAGTGTGAAACGGAGGGAACCAACTTAACCTAAAGACAAAGGGGTTTGAAAGGGGACACTTTGGGCTGAGTTACATCCAAACGGCTCTTCCGCTAAAGCGATGCGTTCCTTCCTTTCTGGAATTCAGAAATAGTTCGGATCAATTTGTTGTCAGGAGAAACCAAAATCAGTCTCGGTTTGCTTTTAAAAACGCTGAAACTACCCGACGAGGAACGCTTCGGAATCCCCTCTCTTATTACAGCCCTGTTAACTGCAGCGCAGTCGAATCCACAACAACCCGCAAAAAGGAGAGAAATGTCCAAACTCTGCTTGCTTGAAAGTCCCACTGACTTTTGAGCTAGTGCTCACAGGATTGCTGACATGATGGAGTCAACAGTGCTAAGGACATTTATTTGAGAGAAATCCCACCTCAAAGAAGTAGGACTTAATTATAGTGAACAACAACAAACAACAACAAACACTGAATTTATAATAAATGAGACTTGAAAGTAAGCAGGGATAGAATCTTACGTGTTCTCTTTGGATATTTCTTATTTCATCTCTAATTCAGAGACACAATTTTTTAAAGGACATTCCTATAAATGTTTACCCGGAAGTAACTCCATTTAAATTAGTAGTTTTACTTTTAGAGAAATGGGTATTAGGTCATAAGTTATGTTGGGTCACATCACTGCATCATTTAAAACAGTGGCAACTGGTGGTGGGGAAAATTTTTTGGAGAGAGTTTGATTCTTCAGTTGTGTGAAAAGAATGTCAAGAAAATTCGCAGTCTAAGACAGCTTTGCTGGCTGAGGAACTCTGGGAGTTGAAGTCTACAAGTTACCAAGGTTGGAGACCCCTGGTCTAAGAGGTTTGGCATTTCTGCTGAAGACAATGCTTCAAGAGTACTAGTCTAGTTCCAAAACATCAATTTAAGAAATGGTTGAATCCAGGACTGTTGGGTTCAGTAATCCTCTGCTGAGCTTGGGTTGAGAATTAGCCCCTTTGATGGAAGAAGAAAATGTCAAAAGCCATAACAGGACAGAAACTGGCCCTATAGTTGTGGAAAAATTACCAAGAGTGCTAAAGATATTAGAACTATTTAAAAACAAACAAGCAAACCAAATTTAGGTTGTGATGTGAGCATTTTCTACTCTGATTTCCTCTAGTCATTTCTTTAACAGGTTAAATACCTTTTCTCCCTTGTTTCCAAAGAAAGATATTTTTCATCTTTTATATCAAACCCATAAAGAAATTTGAGGCACTCTTAAAACTAATTTTTTTTATTAGGGCTGCAAAATCTGAGCAACTATTGGATGGCTGCATAGATGCATTGTTTTTTCTGTTTACCCTCTACCCTCTCACTGTCTGGTTTTTGTAGCCTATGATGATGACTTGAATTTTATTATGTGGGAAACTTCCCTGAATCAAGTCTATTTTATTAGTAAATTCCCATGAGATTGGGATCTAATACAACTGATTACTTAAAGGTAATACAGATCTTTCTTTCCCCCCCTCTCTAGGGATTTTTAGCAGTAGTTGCACCTTATCTTATAGAGGAAAAATCTTTCTGGAATAGCTGACAGTATTGTCAGAACTGAAAATGTCTTCTAGCCCAACAAAATGTATGGTAACCATGAAGAGAATAACCTGAAGATAATGAGTGGCTGATTAACACATTATCTCCTAAGGTATTTTAAAAAACTTCTCAGACAAGTTCTGAACTAAGGATTGTGGTTGGCCAGCAGATGTCCATACCCATATCTTCCTTTCTATAGAACACAATTAGATTTAGTTAGACCATCTCCATCTTCTCTTGGGCTATTTCATTGCTAGGGTCTTTCTGTCCTAGTATCTTCATGTGTATTTCTTTATTTCAGAGCATTCTAATATGGAAAAGCCACAAACTGTGTGTGGAAGAACAAACAAACATGCTGAGAGATGCAGAAGTCAAGCTCATTCCATCTGTGTTGCAGTGCCCTGGTTGTTGAATGTTTTCTCTTCTATCTGGTAACAAGATGAAAGAAAAGGGAAGAAGGCCAGAGGAGAAAAGCCAGTTATTACTGTAATCAGGACAAATTGTTTTCTAATAACTCAGAAGAGTTACAATTGAGCCATATAAGGATGATAAAGGGGACAGCACATTTTGTGTTGACTCAAGGATGGGTGGACAGCACTATCATTTATTAATAGGAAAAGATCTACCAAAGGATGGAGATTCATGCCTATAGGCTTCCAAATCAAACATCCTTCAAATGAGCGGGGAAGTAATTTCAGTTGTATTTCCAACTCAATTGGACAGAACCTGGAAACAAAAAGTTGGACAACTCAGCCTTGCCCATAAGTATCTACTCTGTGGGCCAAGATTTCAGGAAGTGGTCTTATTGTACATTGCTGCATTAGGGCTACAACAGTTGCAACTTACAACAGTTCATTTAGTGACCGTACAAAGTTACAGCAGCACTATAAAAAGTGATTTATGATTGTTTCTCACACGACCATTATGGCAACCTCATGATCACATGATCAGAATTAAAATGACTCATATTTATGATGGTTGCAGTGTCCCATGGTTATGTCCTTTTGGGACTTTCTGTTGTGCTTCGCCGGCAGCATGTGCAGATGGCAGAGGTTTCTGATAGCGAGGTCTTGGATGAGGGGCCTGTGTGTGATGCAGGGATGGAGCCAGGACTATCAGAGAGTGGGGTGCTGCCTTTGGAGCTTGGGGAGTCTGGCAGCAGTGATGCAGAGGACCCCAGGGAGTCTATGCCCAGTGTGCATGCACACAAGGCTCCTTGAAGGAAAGAACAGCTGAAGCAGCAAGGGCAACCTGGGAGTAAGGCTGGAAGGTGATGACCCCTCCCATAAGGGATAAAAAACAGCCCTCAGGATGTGTTCTTTGCAGGAAGCAAAGATGTTCTTCAGACTCAGTGTCCCAGTTGAAGCCTTGCTTACTCTGGTTTGTTTTTGAAACTAATGTCAGTGGATATTTAATCAGCAATTAGTCTTCTGTTCTTGGCAGCCTTTTGCAACCTTGAAAGGGCTTGCCTTTGATATTGGACAATTTGGTTTAAATGTCTCTTGGCTGGAATGCACTGAATTCCCAGCGCAGGGTTAAAAAAGGTTTGCTTTCGTACACAGTTTGTGTTTGTTTAATTTGAACCAGGCTTGGGTCAGATCACTTTCTGATGAGTGAAGTCAATGGGGGAAGACAGATTCACTTAGCAACTGTGTTACTAACTTAATGACTGCAGTGATTCACTTAACCATTGTGGCAAGAAAGATTTGTAAAATGGGGAAATACTCAGTCGTCATCATCATCATCATCATCATCATCATCATCATCATCATATATTCAGTAATCTGAAAGATTTGATCATACTTGGGACAGAGAGAAGTTGAGTCTCAACAAGTTTGAGAAGACATTTCCAAGTGACACAGCTGAAATCTTTGCAATAAAATTGTTCCTCAAAGGTAATACAATTCTTCATGGACTATGATTTCTTTTTGAGGTAGTGCTAGTAAAATTGACACCAGCTTGGTTAAAAAAAAGGCCGTTTTTCTGTCACTTAAATGTAACTTTCACAGCTGGAAGATACCCCCATGAACATCTCACACTGCAATCCTGACTTAAAAATACACTGGGCTTATATCAATAGTAGAGATACTGAAGGCCACTGTTCTCAGCATATTAAGTATATGTATCTCATATGCATACAGTCTGTTAGACTTTGTCATTCATTATGGGAGGGAAGCTAACTCACCAGCAGTGTCTTAGAACAACTCATAGAGGCAAGACAAAAATCAGTAATGGAGGCAGCACATGCTATTCCGGTGTTGTTTCTACAGATTCAAAAATATGTAAAAGCTTTTAAAATAAAAAATGGGCAAGGGGCCTGAGACTGTAATTCTCAAACCCATTGACCACAATGGAGCTTCTCTCTTTCTCTCTCCCTCCCTCCCTCTCTCTCTCTCTCTCTCTCACGCATACACCATTTCTTGTTGTGCCTCTTCATTGCAGTGACTTTAACAAAGCGTCTTTAGAGATTTACAGTTTCAAGACCAGTAGACTTTTCAGATATGATTTTGGGGGAAAAGTGGCCAGAAATTTTCCTACACAATGTTCTTTTAAACCAAGACTATAAGAACTTAGTATGAATAGTGATAGATCAGACCAAAGGCCAATCTAATCTTGTATTCTGCTCCTTCCTACCACAGCAATCACAGGGAACCCACAAGGATGAAAAATGCCTCAGCAACTGGCATTATGAATTGTACTGACTTTGATTATGGAAATATTACATATATACATCATGATTAATATTCTGATTCTCCTTATATTTGTTGAATCCAATGTTTCTCAACCTTGGTCATTTGAAGATATATGAATTTCAGCTCCCAATATTACCCAGTCAGGCTGGAGAATCTGAGAGTTGAAATTCATCCATTTTTAAGGGGCTACATTGAGAAATATTGGTGTAATCTTTTTGGAAAGACAACAAAGTCTGTAGGCACTAATACCTTATGATAACATATTTGTTAATTTAATGAAGTGCTAGGAAATAAAGCTTCCCCTTCCCCCTGATTGAGTGATGGCTAACCAAGGATGGAATACCATTGATGGCTAACCTTTTTATCATCCCGTGCAGGTGGGACCCCCCCCCCCCCCCCCCCCCGCGCATGTGTGTGGGACCCCCCTACTACCCCATGCTCCCCATGCTCCTCCTTTCCCCCTGTGTATGCACACACATCTCCCACATTCACCCCACCCCCCACATATGCGCGGCAGATACCTGAAAATCAGCTAGCTAGCAGGAGGCACACATGCATGCACAGTGGAACTGAGCTGAGGCAACACCTCACATGTCCGCAGAGATGGCTCTGTGTGCCACTTCTGGCATGCGTGCCATCGGTTTGCCCTCCCGACTCTATACAATGTTATTGGATAATTCTGACTTCTCATATTATAAGAGGAACAACAACAAAAAGTCTCCTTACCAATATTCTATACAACATGAACAATTATAGTTTCTTATTCTCTCCAAAATATTTTATGGCCAATTAATTGATTTAGATACAATAAATGTTCATTCCAGGAAAAAAAACCTTTCTACCCAGATTGTTTAAAATATATGTGCAAAGAAGTTATGTTGATTAAATTATTGTTCTTCCAATTCATAGACAAAAATATCTGGTGGAAAATATACACAGCTCAGGCTGAAGTGTAAATTGTATTTCTTAAAAATATGCCAGACACAAAGCTTTACTCAAATAAATGAATACATGGCTAATTATAAAAGCTGAAATTAAGACTGCTACTTATTGATCAATTAGTAAAATAGATATCAAATGTCCCAATAGAAGTAGCACTAACACTGTATGTAATATGTAAACTAATTATATTACAGACCTGTCACCCTAAGCCTACAGTTTATATTTAAACAATCTATACTTGGAATTCAAAATATACTTCCTATCTGACATATTTCCAATAAGACCAGTTGAATACAGTAGTTGGTTCATATTCTTAACATTACTTTGAGGCTGTTGATATATGTAACTCACAAAATGATTGATGCACACGATGTGAATTTTAAATTTTACAGTATGTTCAAGGTGCTCATTCTTCCTGCCTTCAGGATGATTGTAATAAAAAAATGAAAAATGTTCTTTTATCATAATAGAAGGTGATGATTGGAAAAAGATAATGCTTTTTTTTGCATGAAAATGGACAAGGCAAGAATCATTTCAAACAGGAAAAACCGGGGAGACAAAAATATAAGCCTATGGCAAAACCACATATAATTTTATATTTTTATTATGTCTTCATTTATATCAAACTCCTGCAGACAGGTGAAATTTTGATGGATATTTTATGAACTGATCAAGGTATGTGCCATCATTTTTATTTTAAAGAAAACATTTCAGCTGGATATTTGCAAGGCTTTTTCTTGATACCAAGGTACAATTTATATAGGAAGAGAAAATACTGGCTTGAATGTTAGATTTGATAATGCCATGAATTTATGCAAATTCTTATTCAGCAAAAAGGGGTTTCTCTATTTAATGCAGCCTTGCACCCTTCAAATGCTGGGTGAAGAATGTTACAATAAGAAATTTGTACTGATAGAAGAAATGAGATTGCATTGCTTGGCTTTTCCTTTCTCCTTTGTTTTCTTTCTCAAGAAACAGGGCTGAAAAGAAAGCGGCACATGCTTTGTTAGAGATTCATATGCTCTTTATATTGCTATCCTTATTCAGACCTCAACCAAGGGTTGTACGTCAGAGCCTGTTGAAGGTTTCTGAGTCTATTTTTTATTGGCATATCATCTTCATATTATCTCATCAACCATTTCAGCAAATCCCAGCTGAACTGAAAAAAGGAAAAGGTAGTACAATTGTGCTCGAGTGTACAGTTGATGAGATAAAATCAAACATTACTGAATCGCAGAACTCAGTTTTCACAATTGTCTACATCCCACCATTGTAAATTAACAAAGTAATAGTCTATGGTGAAAATATGTATAAAATATTTTTAATTTATTATTTGGCCTGCTAATGGTATTCCTCAACTCCATTACAATAAAATAGAAGTTGTGATTCTCCTTTCTCCTTGACTTCCCTCTTTGCCTTGTTTGCCATCTAGGCAGCCTAAACAATGTTGGATGACTTGAAATGTTCCACCTTATTTTGATATATATTTACGTATACATTTATGGGTAAGATTTATACAGCCATCCAACTGGCAAATTGTGAATTTTAAGACTTTTGGTTAAATCCAACAGGTATATATTAAATAATTACAAGATTAACATACATGTCTAGAAATCACAACCTTCTTTAAGTAAACCGTTATGAAAAAGCACATTTAATCAGATGATGGCATAATACATTAAACCATAAATTAACAATATTAATGGGTTGAACAATGAGCTAAGTCAGGAAAGTAATCAAAGTTAACATTAATTAAAAGTAATATCTTGCATAAGAGCAGATACTGGCCTTTAATGGACATGGTTAAGGTTGTATTATATAAACACTTTCCATTCTATAAAGGAAACTGATTCAAAGCTTCTCTTCCAGGGATGGATTTTTTTTCTCTGATTCCAAGTATAATTTTTTCCACACAATTCTATTCCAACTTGTTGTATTTGAGTAAATGGTTAAGGTAAACTTGCCCAACCTGAGTGTGTGTTAATGTATCGTGTATTTCCATTGCAATTTGTGCTAGGACAACAGTATGCTGACTCATAAGGTGATCTCTAGAATGGAGATCCTAACTCACACAGAAGAGCATGAACATACTTGGGGGTAAAACTAAATCCCCTGTCACACTGCACCAACGGATGCAAAGAGGATGTAAAACGGACAAAAAAGCTTGCCATCCGTTGGTTAATGCGATGTATCTGTTCTGTACTCACTGCCTCCGTTTTGCTTCCTCTCTATCTGTCCAGCATCCATTTATGGACGTTTCATCCGCTCAGAAAGTTTTGAGCTGCTCAAAACTTTTGCGCAGAAAATGTATCCAATTCATCCGTTCTGCATCCGCTAGGCATCAGCTAGGCATCCATTCTGCATCCGTTATGCATCCGCTATATCTGCTAGGCATCCGTTCCACATCCGCGCAACTCGCATCCGCTCGGACGCAGGGAGGAAGCGGAACGGACACGGAATGGATGCAGAATGGATGCCTAGCGGATGCAGCACGGAAACAAAGCATTTAAAACGGAAAAAATGTTAGCAGAGGGGACCTATCTCGCATATTAAGGATGTCTAGAGGATGCCTAGAGGATGCCTAGAGGATGCCTAGAGGATGCAAAGGGACACCTATACTGCCTATAAAAAGGGGGAGCAACTCACCTGCATCTCACTTTCAGCCCAGCAGCCCAGCTGTGCAGACCTCTGCAGCCTTCATCTGACTCTTGCTCTTCCACAGCATCCAGTCATGTCCACCGTGGATCATAACACAGTCCTTTTGGTAGCCACCATCCTTCTGCAACAGTGCAAAGCCATCTACAGGCTCTGTGAACTCTACTACGGGAAGAAAAAGAGGTGGCCAAGAAGCGTCTGGGTACGAAGATGGATCGGGAGAAGAGCAGAATACGGACTGTACAACAAGCTGATGGTGGAGCTCAGGAATGAAGACACTCGGGCATTCCAGAACTTCATGAGGATGCCTCCAGCCATGTTTGACGAAGTCGTGCAGCGGCTGACACCCAGGTTGACCAAGGCAAACACCAACTTCTGGCCCAGCCTGGACCCTGGGCTCAAGGTGGCACTCACTCTGCACCACCTGGCCTCAGGGACCACCTACAGGAGCATGCAGTATGGCTGGAGGGTGCCACACAACACCATCAGCATTGTGGTCAGAGAAGTGGTGCAGGCCATCATTGAAGAATACATGGAGGAGCTCCTCCAGTGCCTCTCCACTGAAGAAGGATGGAAGAAAGTTGCAGAGCAGTGGTATCAGAGGTGGAACTTCCCCCACACCGTTGGAGCCATAGATGGCAAGCAGGTGGCCTGCAAAGCACCACCCAAGTCGGGCTCCACTTATTTCAACTACAAGGGCTTCTTCAGCATTGTCCTCTTCGCCATGGTCGATGTTGACTACAAGTTCATGTACATCGATGCTTCAGGCAACGGCTCATGTTCAGATGCTCAGGTATACAACGCCAGTGACCTCAAGGAGGGGCTGGAAGGCAACCTCATCATGGGCTTCCCAGATCCAGACCCCTGCCCAACAACATGCAAGATGTGCCCTACTTCATCGTGGGGATGATGCCTTCTCCCTCAGAACCTACCACATGAAGCCCTACACTTCCAGACTCCTCACCCGTGAAGAGATGATCTTCAACTACAGGCTGTCCAGGGCAAGGCGGGTGGTGGAGAATGCCTTTGGCATCCTGGCCAACAGATTCCAGGTACTTCTCACCACCATGCAGCATCGCCCAGAGACCGTGAGGAGGATCGTGGAAGCTTGCTGCATCCTGCACAATCTCATGTGCACCTGCTACCCAGTCTTGCAGAACAGGCTTGTGGACCTCCAACAAGGCAATGGGGACATGGAGCCTGGGGAATGGAGGTAAGGGCGAAACCTGATAGACACTGAGGATGTGCAAGGCCCCAACAGAGCCTAACGTGAAGGGAAGAAGCAGCGCAACCTCCTGAGACACTGGTGCAACTCCCCAGCTGGAGCAGTGGAGTGGCAAGACAGGATGATAGATGATTAATGGGTGCTTCCTTCAGCCTGTCTCATCACACGGATGAGATTGGTCCATGTATATTGGGTGGGCCTACAATGAACAGGGCGTTTAATAAAGAGTTGTGTTTGTGTTGACATGTGTGGATGATTATTACATTGTTATTGATAATAAAGGGCCATAGGTGTGGCACCTGGGAGGTTGGACCATACAGTCCCACTCTGCTTACACTGGAGGTTTATCTATTGCCACAGCTATTACCCATCCCAAAGGTATCCCTGCCCATCCCACAGCTATTACCCATCCCACAGGTATCCCTGCCCACCCCACTGCTATCTTAACCCATCCCACAAGCATGCAAAGGCTTAAACCAATTCTAAAAGTTTCCACCAAGACTTTATTAAAAAAAAGAAATGAAGCAAGTGTGTGAATCAAAGATAAACTTTATTGAACAACAAGCTGTAAAAGAAAAATGACCCAAGTCAAGTGTCCAAATAAAGTCCACAGGTAGCCAGCCAGCCAGTCTCTGGCACTCTTCTTGGTCACTCGGAGGTGTGCCCAGTCTAAGGGGTGAAGGGTCCAAGTGCTGTGGAGGTGGGTGCTGCTGCAGTGCTGGTCTGAAGCCTCACTGGGGTGCCTGGCCCCGAGAGGACAACAGGTGATGGTGTGTTGAGAAAGCTCTCGGACAGCTGGCTCAGACCCGTGATGCTGAGAGGTCCTTCCTCCATTCCATGGGGTGTCAGCCCCAGTACTGATGACAGATGTACTGAGGCCGGGCTTGGCTGTGGGGTGGAGGAAGGAGTAGTGTAGTGGGGCTGTCTGGTCTGCAGCTGGGTGAGGACTGGCGTGGGTGGCATCGGTGGCGTGGGTGGCATCGCTGTCGTCGGTGGCATCATTGGCGTGGGTGGCATCGGTGGCATCAGTGGAACTGGTGGCGACGGTGTTGCCCGATGACTCTGTGCCTGGACTGGGAAGGGCTGCTGCCTGTGCTGCTGGACCTCCTGGTAGCCATAGCCCTGGTAGGTGAGGGCCTGTGGGAAGCCTTGGAATGGGAGGGACATCACTTGGGGTAGAGGAGCAGGCCTGGACTGGGTGGGAGCAGGTTCCTCTGGGTCTGGAGGCTTGTGAAGCAGATCGGTGATCCGGTCCTTCACCACCTGGTACTGGGGTTCTGCCATGTCCCTGAGGGTCTGGTTGACATAGGTGAGGAAGGGCTTGTGGTTAGAGGATGAGGAGTCAGTGTGGAACAGCTGAGAGAGGAGATCTATGCTGGTCCAGGATGGTGTCCCTGATCTCCAGGAGGACAGTGTGGCTCTGCCCCTCCTGCTGTCTTGCTCTCTGCCTTTCTGTGGAGGTGGAGCTGGGGTGGTGGATGCGGCTACGGCTGTGGTGGACGCGACGTCTCCTTTCTCCCACCGCACCAGGGAGTCCTCCACGCACTGCACCATGGTTACAACACCTGTCTGCGGGTTGTCTGCCGTGGCACATTCCACAGAAACCTGCCTGGAGACAGGGACGGACTCTCGGCTGGAAGAGGACTGGCTCTCAGCAGGCTGCCGGAGAGAGAGGGTAGTGAGAGGGGCTCCTGGTGCTCCTCAGTGGTGGATCTCACCCTCCAGTAAGCTGCACCTGGCCATGACGTAGGTCTCTCTGTCCATCAGTTTAACCGTGGCCTGGCCAGATTTCTTGAGGTGCAGCTTCCCGTACCAGGTATGCATGTGCTTCCATCAGCCGAGGAGCACCTCCGAAGTGTAGCCCATACTCTCCGCCTTCTCTCTCCAAGCAGCCTGCTTCCTTTTGGTGTCCCTGTACAGCCGGTGTCCCTTCCGCCACAGATAGTCATTCTCTCTCAGCGACTCCAGCACCTCATCCTTGTGTTCCTCCTCAATGGAGTATTGCCTCCTCTCCCGTTGTCACATACGCCTCTTCCTCCCTTTGGCAGGACTAGATGGGCCCTCATTAGAGGGGCTCCCAGGTAGTAGGGGCTGCTCTTCCACACCACCAGCAGCAGCAGCACCAGCAGGATCATCATCATCATCATCATCATCATCACCAGCAGTATCATAATCATCATCATCATCAGCAGCAGCAGCTGCCAGGGATGGCGGCAGGTTGCTGAGGCTTTCGCTTCTTCCCCATGGTTGTGGGGTTGCTGGCTGGCAGGGAGGCTGGCAGGGAGGCTGGCAGGCACCAAGGCTGGCAGGAAGCCTGGCACCAAGGCTGGCAGGAAGCCTGGCAGGCACCAAGGCTGGCAGGCAGGCAGGCACCAAGGCTGGCAGGAAGCCTGGCAGAAAGGCTGGCAGGAAGGCAGGCAGGCAGGCTGGCAGCAAGGCTGGCAGGCAGGCAGAGAGCAAGGCTGGCAGGGAGGCTGGCCAGGAGGCTTGGAGGCAGGCTGGCAGGAAGGCTGGCAGCAAGGCTTGCAGGCAGGCATGCAGGCAGGGCAGGCAAGGACTCAATGTATCTGGCAGCAGGTCTTTCCTCCGAATGCTGGCCATGTGCAAGCTGCTTCCCTTTATATTTGCGTGGCTTACGCAATGCATCCCCCCCGCATGCGCAATTAATGCTCGGCATCCGTTCGGCTTCCACTGTGCATCCGCTAGGCTTCCTCTCTGCATCTGCTTCATCCGCTGTCCATCCGCTCTGCATCCGCTGTATCCGTTCCACGTCCGCTTTGCTGAGGTCCCCTGGAAGCCTAGTGGATGTGCCATCCGCTCCCATCTGCTTCCATCCGCTGGGCTTCTGTTCTGCATCCGCTTTCCATCCGCCCTGCGTCCTCCCCGCGTCCGTTCCTTTCCGTGTTATCCGCTCCAGTTATGCAAATTTTTGCCCCTTTTGAGAGTGGATAACAATGGACGGAACATTTTGCTCGTCTGTTGTGTCCTTTTTACTAACGTTTTGCATCCATTGGGCAGTGTGACAGGGCCTTAAGCATTTGTGGCAACATGACTCAAATAGCAATAGCATTAGCATTTAGACATATACCGGTTCACAGAGCTTTACAGCCCTCTCTAAGCAGTTTACAGAGTCAGTGTATTGCTCCAAACAATCTGGGTGTTCATTTTACTGGCCTCAGAAGGATGGAAGGCTGAGTCAACCTTGAGCCTGGTGGGATTTGAACTGCCAAATTACAGGCAGCTGGCTGTCAGCAGAAGTAGCCTTCAGTACTGCTCTAACCACTGTGCACAATGGCTCATGTGATCTAACTGATTGGTACCTCCCTTACACATTAGCAGGGAATGCTGAATGTGGTTCACATAGACTACAGATGTTAACCAAGTGTATATTTTCTCTGGCTTAGTAAAGCTTTTGAAGCTTTTGTGGAAGCTTCAGTGGACCAAATGATGGGCAGTTGTCAGGTTCCAAAATCTAGAAAGATACTCTGAGTTATTTCAAAACAATTTTCTTTATTGTTCCTTAACTATGGACTAAAATCTTGCAAACAACTACTAAATCACTAAAAAAAAAAACTACTTGCATAATTAAAGATATACTCTGAGAACTTCTAGGGACAAGTGATCTTAACTCTCTTCCTCCCAACCAAACTATCTAAACTTTGCTGTCTCTCGCTCCTCTGGAATGCAGCGCCACCCATCTGAGAATCCAGACTACACTCACCACAGCAGTAAAAGTGAATATTTATGGCCCAATTGGATGATAACCCTGTAACTCAAAATGAAAGAGGAGCAAATGTTAAAAAGCATAAATTAATGGACATAAAAGAAGCAAAAATAGATGTGATGTGTGTGGGACACCAAGGGAAAGGGGAGGGATATAAAATATGGGATGTTTTTGTGGAATAAAGTTAATAAATGCAAAAACTTCAGGGGATAATTTTGTTGAGAATTGTAACTGTCTTAATTCCTAATTAAAAAGGCATAAAAGTTGAAATAAGCAAAATTGGAGTATTGTACTGTGGCTTTATGCCAGTTAGGGAGTCTATAGTTCAACTTTTTGCTTTTCAGCAGGTCATGGAGAAATGTGAAACTGTAAGTTAATCGTACATGTATTGATTTTGAGAAGATGAATAGACTTAATTATAGAATACAGATTTGAAGGTTAATTACAGAATATTTATATAAGGAGGAATTTTATCATGTGTGAAAATAAACAGAATGCTTAGTGAATGATTCAACACTGAGCAGGGAATGAGACAAGAATGTATGATATCCCCTTTTGTTTAATGGATTTATGTATAAATGTATAAGAAACTATGATGGTACTTTGGTTGGATATGTGACTGTATTTTGTATGGATATTACCTGAGAAAATTTGTAACATACATTGTATTGGATGGAAAGTATGAAGCAGTGAGGAGTATAAGTCTGAAAATTATGAGTATCCAAGGTCAATGTAGTTGCGTTTCACAGGGAAAATGAAGTGAATAATTGCAGCATGTACATAATTGGCACGCAAAAGAACCAGCTAACAAATTGGTAGAAGATTTAATAAAGATGATAAAATAGTTGAAAAAAACAGAAATTTGCAAATCCTTATAGAAAAGTGGAGGATAGTGTGTGGTCTCTTGTAAGGAATGAATGTCAAACAAAAAAAATGAAGATAAGACCTGGGAGTGATAATAGCCTTCCAATATTTGAGAGGCTATCCCACAGAAAAGGGGGGGGTGGTGGTGTTAGACATATTATCCAAAGCACTTGAGGGCAAGACAAGAAGTAGTGGATGAAAACTTATCAAGGAGAGATCTAATCTAAAACTAAGGAGAAATTTCCTATTAGAATGATTAATCAATGGAAGGGCTCATTTCCAGAAGTTGTATGCTCCGTCATTGGAAGTTTTTAAAGGGATATTGGATAGCCATATGTTCAGAATGGTATAGGGTCTCCTGCTTGAGCAGGAGTTTGGACTACTAAATCTCCAAGATTTTTGTACACCAACTCTGTTATTCTGTATTCTGTTTACTTTGTTATGAAGGGGTGAGTGAATGTTTGACGTGTGAGGAGTAGCATGAGAGTAAATTACAAGCAGTGAGAATTATGAGTTACTTAAGACTAACAAAAAAAGAGTAACTCAAAAAGCAACAGGATCAAGAATGAACTGTGCTGAATGAATGTAAACTGAGTGCAGAAATGAATGGTATTATGAAAGAATGATGCTAAGCTGGTTTGGTCATAGTCCCAGGCAAGATACTAGATCCAGTTAAAGAGACATATATCTTGCACAAAGACAAAACTTTTATCAGCAAATGTTATGCAATGATACTATTAGAAGGATGCCCTCATTTAAACTGATGATGTTTACATTTTTGTAACTGGTTTTTCTTATGTGTCTTTAATAAATTGCAGTCTTTTGAAATTGCCTTAGAGGACTTCATTCAGAAAAGTACGATATAAATATTTTAAACAATAAATCAAACAATAACCATCTGTTAACAAGCCTCTCATTTTGTGTGTTAAAGAATTACAGTAGATCAATATACTGATTTCATTAAAAGACATATATCTGAAAAAGGGTGGTAATAAAATTATATACCTATAATGTCATTATTATTTTACAGTGTAGCTTGGATTTTTCTATAAACCTAATTTTACTATTCTTTCAGAGCTCCCTCAGTGGAAATAATTGTAATTAAATCAGCTTTAACTGCGCTATGATTAAAATGGGCCTTTACATAGGCCAACCTGGTTCTAACGTAATATTTGAAGACTGTGTAAATATCACTTCCATTTACTGACAGTTGTTATTAAACAACTCAAGTTAATATAGGGTTCATAAGCAAGGGGGGAAATAATGTATATAGGCCAGAAAGTGAACAAGATTAGATTTTCCTTGTATGTGCACCACAGAAGAATAAATTACATGAATTAACTATTCTGATTTGTTCTCAAAGTATCGAGATGTGACTTGAAACAAAAGGTTTGATTGATATTGAATAATAGATGGATCCTATCTATATTCAAACTTCTGTGGATGATAATGGACTAGAAATTGTCTTTCCAACTCCTTAGCTATTATATCACCATGGCTGTTATAAAGACCAAGGAATGAAGTATGAGGAGTTACTTCAGAGTGGTTTATTTATTGTTCTTCATCTATAAACAGAAATCTTGCCAGACTAAGGCAGAAATCTGCATAACTATTAGCTCTACCCTGTGAGTTGTTAGTGAAATTTCACCATCACCCTTGGATTGGTTTTTTTTTTTCTTTGCTGTCTCTTTGCTCTCTGGGAAAGGCCCTTCCTCCTGCAACTCTGAATTATATTCCCTCACATCTCTCTTCGTAATGGAGCAAAATGTGTGCATCCAGACAATGGTTACTTAGTCAATGAAACCATAATTTTATAGGATGTATGAACCAGATATATGTGGTAGATGTTGGTAACTGTAGACCTTGGTCACATGCCCCATATTTTGGCTGCCATTTTTATTCCTTATGTTATGGAATACATTAATAACATTTATGTTCTCTGTTCCTAGGCATTCTGAGCTGTACAACTCCTTTTACATTCCTGATACAAATACAAGGGGTAACTTGACAGCTTTAAGACTTGTGAACTTCAACTCCCAGAATTCATCCTCCAGTCATG
>BLBF01000040.1:25102207-25160781 GCA_015471245.1 Laticauda colubrina
AATAAAATAAAATAAAATAAAATAAAATAAAATAAAATAAAATAAAATAAAAGCAGATTGCAATTTTATCTCCTTGAATACCTCTAGGACATAGTGCTTTTTCCTTAACACTTAACACAGAGAGAGATGTTCTTCCCGAGAGCGACAAATGTTTAACCTTAAGTACTTTAAAATCTGGTCTTGGGAATATTCAAATGAAAATCTTTGTAGTACTGAAGCTTCTCTTAGAACAGTATTGAAAGATGCTGTATGGACACTTGTCTCTCCTAAAACCTTGATGGCACCATTTAGTATTCCATCTATGTATCAGGAGACGAAGCAGGAATACATTTTTTTGTCTACCAAATTACTTGTTCAGGTACAGGCCTTTTATTTCATTGTTTTGGTGGCTGTGCTTTATTTAAATGCAGTGACCACAACAGGTGACTTTTAAAACCTGAGCAGATATGCTCCAGATAATAGCTAACAGACAGAAGCATTCAAAATAGTCTTGCTAATCAAAAAGAGAGTAATTCAGCAGAGAGGTTTTTTCTTTCCTTGTGGGCTTTGCTAAGGACAAAGAGGCATGTCTTGGATCTGAACTACGTGGAATACATTTAAACTATTTCTCTATATTAGGCAACCATGTGATTATTTCTGTGTGGAAATAATATATAATTTATTAGGCCACAGAGGTGAATACTGTATTTTAATAATAACTGTTCCATTTAGGATAATAATATCCGAAATAAGGTGCGTGAGACCGGGTTCCCACAAACAGCTCTTTTATTAACAAGTAAAGCAACTAGTAACGGAACAACAGCCCAAGCAGCGGCAGCCCTTCTTATAGTGGCTTGCTCGTGGCTTGTGGCCAATGACAGTAGTTTAAGTCTTCCCGCTGTCCAGCGGGCCAATCAGAATGGTTCCTAAGTAACCAATCCGAGAACGGCCTTCTCGGCCAATCAGTTTAAGGTATTTAGAGTCTACCAAGTTCTATACACAACACCCCTCCCCCTTTGGTTTCATCCAACGTGCTTCGCGTAGTCACGCAGGTAGGTGGGGCTTTTTCGGCTCCTAGTTGACCTGCACAGCTCAGTCTCAGCGTGGTCCTCAAACGGTTCGGACAGTATTGCTTTCTCTTTGTTTCTTCTCCATGGAACCTCCTGGAAGGGGGAGTCAGCCTTGCCGCTCCTACCTGAATTTCCTGGGCTGGTTGAGGTGGCTCCGCCGCTCCCTCCTGGTTCATCTGGGTTGGTCGAGCTGGCCTGGCTGTCTCCTTCCAGGAAGGCCTCGCCTCATTCTCCTGCTCCTGAACTTCTTCTTTGGAGGTCGTCTAACGGTGAGTGCTCTTATTGTTTTATTTGGGTGTCTTTGTGAAGTGTTTGTTGTCGTGTTATTGGAGGTTCGTCTTCCCTTTTTTTGTTATTTTGTGTTTCCCCCCCCTCCTCGGTTGTTTTTGGTTCATTTATTTGTGGTGATGGTGTGGTGTTGCGTTCTAGTGTGCGAGAGCGAAGCTGGTTGATGTGCCGCTTCCATGATCTCCTGTCATCCAGCACAAGTCGGTAAAACCGGGGGCTTGTGATTTGGGTGATTGTGTCTGGAAGCCATAATGGGTCCCCAGTAAGGTTTTTAGCGTACACCCGATCACCTATTTCAAATGAGCTATACTTGCTGGAGGAGTCAGGGGGTTTGTCCCAGGTATATGTGGGGTGCTGTCTATCTAGGTGGGAGCGCAATTTCCTACCCATGAGGCGTTCTGCTGGGCTCTTTTTGGTGGTTGTGCTAGGGGTAATGTGTTGCATGGTTAACAATCTGTTAAGCTTTTCTTGCACGTCCCCCATGTCCATTTTTTCTAGGCCCTCCTTAGTATACCAAACCATGTGTTCAGCCCATCAATTAGCAGCCAGATGGGCTGGTGCTGTCAGGGCATGTTGGATGCCCTGTGCAGCCAAGTACTGCTCAAATGCCAAAGCGGTAAACTGGGGCCCATTGTCCGATACAATAACATCAGGTAGCCCATGCGTGGCGAAAAGTTTGTTTAACTGTTTCATGACTGCCTCGGTGGTAGTGGATGCCATAAGTATGACTTCCAACCAGTTCGAGTAGGTGTCCACAATAACCAAATAGGTATTCCCTTTAGTTGGCCCAGCAAAGTCAATATGCAGTCTCGACCATGGGCCTCTGGGAGTTTCCCATTCCATGACTGGTGCCAGTGGGGGGGGAGCAGGCCTCGATTTTTGGCAGTCATGGCATGTAGCCACCCAACATTCAATGTCTTTGTCCAGCCCTGGTCACCAGATGTAACTCATGGCCAGGGCTTTCATCTTAACTATGCCCAGGTGCCCCTCGTGCAACATGCACAGCACTTCTTCCTGTAATTTTTCTGGGATTACCACCCTGTCACCCAACAAAATACAGCCTTTTTCAATAGACAGTTCTGTCTGTCGGGTGCGAAACGCTTTAAAAGTCTCGGTTTTGTTTTCATCCGGCCAGCCATTACCTATCCAATGTAGAATGTGAGCTGTCAGTGGGTCTTTCACAGTGGCTTTTGCTGCGGTTAGTGGCAGGTTCGGCCAGGACTCGATTTGGAGGGTGGAGACAGTGGAAGCTGGGTCATCTTCTGTGATGGGGAGCAGGGAATGGCTCAAGGCATCTGCATGGGTGATGGTCTTCCCTGGGTGATGGGTGAGCGTGTCGTTGTATGCAGTGAGGAATTCAGACCACCTCATCATTCTTGGTGATAGAATGTTCGGGGTCGGTTTGTTTCCTGCCAGAATTCCTAGCAGGGGTTTGTGGTCAGTGATGATCAAAAAAGTCCTACCATAAAGGTTGGACTTAAAAAGTCCATAAATGTCCTACCATACTCGTGGAATCTTTTGACTCTGGCTATGATTGCAAGGGCTTCTCGGTCAAGTTGGCTGTAATTTCTCTCTGACTTAGACAGTGTTTTTGAATAGAAGGTGATCGGTGCCTCTCTGCCATCTGGTAGCTTGTGGCTCTGGATGGCGCTGATTCCAAAAGGCGATGCACCACAGGTGACCGTCAAAGGCAGAGTATTGCTATACTGGATCAAAACGGTGTTAGACATTAATAAATCCTTGATATTTTGAAATGCTGCTTGTTCCCGGTGGCTCCATTTTCAGATAGTTTTTTTGTCTAACAACCGATGTAAGGGTTCTGCTACGGTTGCTTTTTGGGGCAGGAACACATTGTAGAAATTTATGAGATCGAGGAATGCTTGCAAGTCAGTCTTCTTCCTAGGTCTATGTGCATCTTTGATTGCCTTTAGCTTTTTTTCGATGGGGTGTATCCCTTGCTCATCTATGAGATAGTCTAGAAATTCTAGAATTTCTAGATAGTTAGAAATTCTAGATAGTCTAGATAGTCTAGAAATTCAACCTGGTTGGTGGCTAGGTGACATTTTTCTCGCTTTACTTTCAGGCCTGTGTCTCTGAATCTTTGTAATACTTCTTTTAATCTACTTTCTAGTTGGTTTGTGTTTTTTGCTGACACTAGTACATCATCAAAATAAGGGACAACTCCCTTGATTCCATTTAGAAGGTGCTCCATGAGGCTTTGGAAAATGCCTGGGGCAACACGAACGCCAAATTGAAGTCAGTTGCACTTGAATGCCCATTTGTGTGTCACTATAGTCTGTGCCTCTGTGGTTGCGGGGTAAACGGGTAGCTGTTGGTATGGTTGTGTGAGATCAAGCTTCACAAATTTTTTTCCTCCCCCTAGTGAGTGCAATAAGTGTTGCACTACTGGTACTGGGTATGCACTTTGTTGGACCGCATGATTTAGGGTTGCCTTATAGTCTCCACAGATGTACACTGACCCATCTGGTTTGACAGGAGTCACGATGGGTGTTTCCCACCTGGCATGGTCGATTGGCTCTAACACCCCTTGTGCTATTAGTTTGTTTAGTTGTTTGCCAATTTTTGGTTTTAAGGCAAAAGAGACGTGTCTGGCTTTGAGCTGGATGGGTGCTATTTTTGGGTTTAGGCTAAACAATATTGGGGTTCCCTTGTACTTGCCTCGGGTCCCGTCAAATACTTCCCGGAACTCTTGCAACAGGTTTTCTTCCCAGTTGGCCGCAACGATGCTGTTGATCCCGGTCATCCCATTCCCAGGGGTGCAAACCATTCGATTTCCAGCAGGCTAGGGCAATCATGGTCAATGATGGTCAGAGGCAAAATTTCGGCATGATTTTTAAACTTGACAAGGAAATTTCCAAAGCTGACTACTGGGATTCGATTTCCCTGGTAGTGCTTTAAAATCAGCTTTTGTTTTTCAAGTTCTTTTTGTTTGATGTTTGGTATCAGGCATCGGATGGTGTTCCAAGATACCATGGACAAAAAGGATCCGGAGTCGACTTCCTTCTCACAGGCCTTCCCTTCGATGTTCACCTCTATCCGGACCTTTCTTATGTTTGCTGCCCTGGCATTTCCGATTGTTACTGTCTGGTGCATTTCCTCTCTGTCGCTTGTTCTTTTATTTCTACTATCTCGGTTCCATCTGCTTCCGGCTTGTCTCTCTTCATTTCTGGGGGGGAGTGCTGCCACCCCCCAAACAGTTCTTCTTACCAATTGACAGTAGCAAAAACTGCTGTGTTTCATTGGCTGAAGATGCAGAAATATATTAGTTGAGATATCAAACCTCTGGCAGCAAAAGAAAACATTAACTTGGGATTTCCTTCAGAATCTCCTGGAAAAGCAATGCTCTCTACAGGCAAGTAGCAAATACCCCCAAACCTTTGCAAATCTTAAACTCCATCAAACCAAGGTAGATGGAGAATTCCAGAGGGATGATAGGGTAGAAAATTAGGCTCTGTTTAATTTTATGGATAGATTATTCATGCCTTAAATCCCATAACTTTTACCAGTGTATTTTTGGAGACTAATCTTTGCATTATTCAAAGTATAAAAATTAGAAAAATAAAAGGGAAAAAGATACCTTTACAAGATCTCAGGGCACACATAAGTCAAACTAGGACAGTGAATCCTAACAGATATTAAATACAGATGTTGGCCATATTTCTCACACCAGATTTCAGATAATAACATACTCTTTTTTGCAAATTAAGATTTTTTATTTCATTTATTGAAAATTATCTATGATTTATCAATCTAAATGTGGCAACCAAATATATACTGAAGGTTTAGTACTGATTTTAAAATTTGATTCCTGATCAAATCAGGATTTAAGTAAAATAAAGGGGAATATCTTTTTTACCCTAGTGTGAGGATGGTTTTGTCTGTGGATGTTGTGTATGGAAATTGGAAGACTCCAAATAGCTAAAACTGATTGGCGGAAAAGGCCGCTCTCAGATTGGGCAATTACACACCAGTCTGATTGGCTCACTGGACGGTGGAAATTTTTAAAGAGCTGTCATTGGCTGCAAGCCGTGAGCAGCCGCTATAAGAAGGGCTGCTGCGGCTTTGGCAAATGTTCCATTACAAGTCACTATACAGTTAAATAAAGAATTGTTTGTTGAGATACCGGTCTTGTGTAACTTATTATCCAAATGAAACACTGGTGATGAGGGTGGGATCATCCTAGAAGAGCGAGACCAAAGCATGCGGCAACCAGAACCGAGCAACCAAGATGGCTGGTAACAATGTGCCGCCCGCACCATTCAACCCAGCCGAAGAAGATTGGGAGTCATACATTGTCCGCTTTCTGATGTTCTTGGAAAGCAACGAGCTACAAGAAATAACTGACCAGAGGAGAAGAGCTGTATTCCTCACACACTGTGGCCCTGCCATTTTCAAAATGGCAAAGGCGTTAGGCAAACCATGTGATGTAAAACAGATGGCATGGCCAGAATTAAACCGAATGCTATGAGCCCATTACATGCCTGTGGTCTCCAATCTAATCAAAAGGCATGAATTTTTATAAATGAGACCAATGGGAAGACGAGAGCATCAGAGATTTCGCAGCAGCCCTAAGAAATATCGTGGGAGCCTGCGAATTTCAGAACATGGACGAAGCCATGAGAGACCGCGTGGTCCTGGGATTGAAGGATGCTATGCTCCAAAGCAAGCTGTTAAACAGACCAAACATCACAGTGGCTGAGGCCATCGCAGAAGCCACCACTGCTGAAGCAGCCAAGAAATCCGCAGTCACCATGTGCCAGATGAATTCAACAAATGCAGAACCACCGAAACAAACCCGAGAAAAGAAGGTAGAAGGAAACCAAACACAGCCCACAGCGACTGCCCACCATGAAGACCTCGAGTCCCTGAGCGACACCGATTATGACAATGAAGACATACATAGGGTTCAGTCGAAAAGAAAATGGTGGGAAAAAAGAGGAAGGAGACGAGAATTCCAGTGTGCTGGATGTGGAGGCGATCAGCCACGCTCCAAATGCAGATTCCTGGATGCCTTTTGCAGATTCTATGAGAAACGGGGGCACATTGCAAGGGTCTGCCGAAACAAAAAAGAGCTATGGTCCAAAGAGATGTGGCAGCACCCCCCCCCTCCCCAGAAACAGAGAGAGACAAGCCGGAAGCCGATGGAGCCGAGAGAACAGAAACCGGTGAATGAATGACAGAGAAGAAACACATCAAACAATAATCATTGGAAATGCCAGGGCAGCAAATGCAAAAAAGGTCCGAATAAATGTAAAAATTGAAGGGAAGCCCTGTGAGATGGAAGTAGACTCCAGATAATACCTGTCAATAGTATCATGGAACACTATCAGAAACCTGATACCAGACATCAAGCAAAGAGAACTGGAACAGCAAAAGCTAATACTTAAAGATTACCAGCAAAACTGAATCCCAGTAGTAGGTCTTGGACATTTCTTAATAGAATTCAAAAACCACGCTGAGGTACTTCCTCTGACAATCATCGACCGTGATCGCCCTAGCCTGCTGGGAATTGAATGGTTTGCACCCCTGGGAATCGGAATGACCGGGATCAACAGCATTGCTGAGATCAATTGGGAGGAGAGCCTGCTGGAAGAGTTATGGGATGTATTCAACGGGACCCTAGGCAAGTACAAGGGGACCCTAATAACATTCAGCCTAAACCCTAAGATAGCTCCCATCAGGCTCAAATCCAGATGCGTTCCCTTTGTCTTAAAACTGATAATAGACGAGCAGCTTAACAAACTCACCGCACAAGGGATGTTAGAGCCAATTGACAATGCCAGATAGGAAACTCCCATCGTGACTCCTGTCAAACCAGATGGGTCAGTGCGCATCTGTGGTGACTATAAGGCTACCCTAAATCATGCACTCCAGCAAAGTGCATACCCTGTTCTGGTAGTTGAACACCTGTTGCATTCATTAGGGGGAGGAAAATTTTTTGCGAAGCTTGATCTCGTGCAAGCATATCAACAGCTGCCGGTTGACCCCGAAACTGCAGAGGCACAAACTATAGTCACTCACAGAGGGGCATTCAAGTGCAACCGACTTCAATTTGGCGTTCGTGTTGCCCCAGGCATTTTCCAAAGCCTCATGGAGTGCCTCCTAAATGGAATAAAAGGAGTCATTCCCTATTTTGATGATGTATTAGTATCAGCAAAAAATAAACACCAATTGGAAAATAGACTAAGAGAAGTCTTGCAAAGATTCAGGGAAGCAGGGCTTAAAGTCAAAAAAGAAAAATGTAAACTAGCCACCAATCAAGTCGAATTCTTAGGCTACCTTATAGATGAGCAAGGGATACACCCCACTGAAAAGAAAATAAAGGCAATTAAAGATGCACCCAGGCCTAAGAACAAAACAGAATTACAGGCGTTCTTAGGTCTCATTAATTTCTACAATGTCTTTCTGCCTCAAAAGGCAACCATAGCAGAGCCATTACATCAACTATTAGATTAAAAAAACTGTCTGGAATTGGGGACACCGAGAACAAGCAGCATTCCAAAACATTAAGGACTTATTAACATCCAACACCATTTTAATACAATACAGCAACACCCTGCCACTGACGGTCACCTTTGATGCATTGCCTTTTGGAATTGGTGCCATACTGAGCCATGAGTTACCAGATGGCAGAGAAGTACCAATCACCTTCTATTCCAAAACGCTGTCAAAATCTGAAAGAAACTACAGCCAACTTGACCGAGAAGCCCTCGCAATCATAGCAGGCGTCAAAAGATTCCACAAATACCTATATGGTAGGACATTTTCTATTATCACAGACCATCAACCCTGCGAGGAATTCTGGCAGGGAACAAAGCAACCCCGAACATCCTATCACCAAGAATGACAGAGTGGTCAGAATTCCTTGCTGCATACAATTACACACTCATCCATTGCCCTGGAAAGACCATCATCCATGCGGATGCCTTGAGCCATTCCCCACTGCCCGACAAGGAAGGTGACCCGACTCCTACTGTCTCCACTCTTCAGATCGAGGCATGGCCGAACCTGCCACTAACTGCAGCAGATGTTGCTAAAGCCACCACAAAAGACCCACTGACAGCTCGAATCCTGCATTGGGTAGGTAAGGGCTGGCTGGATGAGAATAGAGGCGAGACTTTTAAACCTTTTCACATCTGGCAGACAGAACTGTCCATTGAAAGGAGCTGTATACTGTGGGGAGACAGGGTGGTAATTCCAAAAAAGTTGCAGGAGGAAGTGTTGTGCATGTTGCACGAGGGACACCCGGGCATTATAAAAATGAAAGCCCTGGCCAAGAGTTATGTCTGGTGGCTAGGGCTGGACAAAGACATTGAAAAATGGGTGGCAACATGCCATGACTGCCAGAATTCAAAGCCTATCCCCCCCCTTGCACCAGTCCTGGAATGGGAAACATAGTAGTCTCTGACAATGGCCCCCAGTTTACTGCTTTAGCCTTGAAGCAATACCTGGCTGCGCAGGGCATCCGACATGCCCTAACAGCGCCGGCTCATCCGGCGTCAAATGGATGAGCTGAACACATGGTTTGTTTTCCTAAAGAGGCCCTAGACAAACTGGACACGGGGGACGTCCAAGATAAACTTAACAAACTGTTAACGATTCAGCATATCACCCCTAATACAACCATCAACAAAAGCCCAGCTGAACTCCTCATGAGTAGAAAACTGCATTCCTACCTTGATAGGCTACACCCCACTTATACCTGTGACTCTTCAAGTAAATATCACTCTTTTGCTATTGGTGACTTAGTCTATGCTAAAAATCTTACCGGGGACCCATTATGGCTTTCAGCCACAGTTACTCAAATCACAGGGCCCCAGTCATACTGACTCGCACTAGACAATGGCAGAACATGGAAGCGACACATCGATCAGCTTCGCTCTAGGACATTGGAACGAAATAATAGAGCACTGCCACAAACACCAATAAACACTCCAAAAACAACCGAGGAGGGGGCAGAAACACAAAATAATAAAAAAGGGAGAGACGAACCACCAATAACACAACAAAAGACACAACACAAACCCGAATTAGAAACTCTGATAAAACAAAAAGAGCATTTACCCATAGACGACCTCCGGAGAAGAGAACCGGTAACAGGCGAGGCCTTCCTGGAAGGAGACAGCCAGGCCAGCTCGACCAACCCGGACAAACCAGGAGGGAGCAGCAGAGCCACCTCAACCAGCCCGAGAGACCCAGGAGGGAGTGGCAAGGCTGACTCACCCTTCCAGGAGGTTCCATGGAGAAGACGCGGAGAAAAAGTGATCCTGTCCGAACCGATGGAAGACCACAATGAGACTGAGCTGCACAGGTCAAGTAGGACCCGCAAAAGCCCCACCTATCTGTGTGACTACGTTACGCACGTTGGACGAAACCAAGGGGTGTGTGTTGTGTATAGAAATTGGAAGACTCCAAATAGCTAAAACTGATTGGCCGAAAAGGCAGCTCTCGGATTGGGCAATTACACACCAGTCTGATTGCCCTGCCGGATGGCGGGAATTCTTAAAGACCTGTCATTGGCCGCAAGCCGCAAGCAGCCACTATAAGAAGGGCTGCCGCGGCTTCGGCAAATGTTCTGTTACAAGTTACTGTACAGTTAAATAAAGAAGATGAGATATCTTGTTGAGATACCGGTCTCGTGTACCTTATTATCCAAACCGAACAGTGGACAGTTGAACTTTTGAAATAATTTCTGGTTTTGAAAGAAGATGTCAATAGATAAGCAATATCTTCAGGATTTGATTGAAGCAAATGTATGTAATCAAAATATTTGCATATTTTATGCCTTATTTTTTTAAAAAAGAGGTCTAATCTACAATCATTTCATTATATTTCATTTCTATGGGAATATTTCAGTGAGGAGCCAATGGAATTATTTATTTATTATTAGATTTATGTGCCGCCCATCTCATCTATTGTAGAGGCAAGAATTATTTTGATTTTCCCTAGCTGGCAAGCAGTGATATTAACAGATTTAGTAGCTTCTCTTTAAGGTATATCCAAAGCACATTTTACTTGCATTTAAAATCTTGTTTTTACTCTTCCACTTGCATCCAGACTTTTCACTCTTACAAACTACCATTTCTGAAGGGATTTCTATTTTAGATGCTTCCTCTCTTTGAATAGAAAATCCTATCCTTTCTTGGATAGAAAAATCTGATTTAACATTTTCTGAACATTTTCTTTTAGTAGTTTAAATTTTCTGGACAGCACAATTTTGTGAGATAGTGTGTGTATGTGTGTGCATGTATAATGCTTACTGTATCTCATGCTGAATTTATTAAAATACAATGGTGCAGAAGGAAATGGAATTCCAATGCACTGCTGTTGTCCTAAGAAATCATTATCACAAGACAGAATTAGAAGCTTGGATGGGAGTTAATGGCTCTCCCAGGCTGTCCAGCTATTATTATGTTACTGTGCAAGAGGCATCAACCGCTTTAAGTCCCATTAGTGTGTTGATGAGCTGTCTGGAACAGGATGCTTGTATCTGAACAAGCAGTTTACTCTAACTGCATTACATTAACCCCTTGCTGGTGGGTGCCTTTGACATCAGGTTGAGTGTGATGGCGTGAAAACTTCCTGCTTTTCTTCTAATGAGGTAATTCTTTTCTTCAAGGCTGCTCAAAGGGTAGTTGCAATAATTTGCTGTTTTGCCACTAAAAGAGTGATTCTGAATACATTGAAATGAATCCCTGAAATTCTTTAGCATTTCCATCAAAAGCAATTCAAAGGAAGTATATCTTCTGAAGCTTTAGAAGTTTCCTTGTACTTATGCAATACAAACTCTTTATCTTTAAAGATCACTAAGATATAATTTTGGTTCCCTTTTGCCTCTACCTTCCCACTATACAACTTTGTCAGTGTTCTACCACACATTGGATCCTGAGTACATCCATTTGTCTGTGTTTCAGACATGATCATTCTCGAATCAGCATTTTATGCTATGTCTTTCTTATCTCTCCCCCTTTCTACTTGACCTTTAGCATATTTCCAAATCAACCTTCCTTTAATCTGATGCTTTTGAAATGTGTGAATTGCCAGACACATCAATTCTGTGGAAATAATTGTAGTGTAGTTTAAGATATAATTGAGGTTGGAGTTCAACACATTTAGAGAGCATCAAATTGGGGAAGACTGCTTAAATCCCAATTGTTGTCTGCACTGAAATTTTAAATGTACTGTATATAGATGTATTCTTATATTGTGCGTATTTGAGTATCAGTTCCCATCTTCTGGATGTATCTCTATCATTTATATTATAGCAGACTTTTATAACTGAGAAATCTCCCAGAATCCCCATCCATCTGCATTCATGTGCATAGGTTTGAGGTGCAGCACTGAAACCATTATTTTATCCAAAAAGCTGATATAGGTGTTGCAACTAATAGGAAATGTTGACCACAGACAATACAGAAAATAGATCATCATCACTTCTATGTTAGCTGCCCTCAGTTTTAGCAGGGACTATTTAAATAATAATGAAATATTTTAACTATACAGCTTCATATTCTATGGAGTAAATTAGGTATTCTTCCAATATATAATATTGAATTATAGATATTGTTTTTCCATCAGAAATTATAGGGCAGATCTCTATGGGAAACAAAAAGAATGGATTACTTCACAAGAAAAAGCTGGGCCTTAAATTTTTCTTTACTAGAGAAAAAATACTAGGAAAATGCTTTAAGCTGATAGCTTCTATCCACTATGCCCATACTTGTGAATATATACAAGGAATCTCTAATGCTGTATGTTGGGGTCCTACATTTGCTATTCACTGCTTCCCAACTCATAATACCTGAAGAAAATGGCTTAAACAATGCAAAATTGTTGAAAGGAAAAGGGGGGAGATACAATATTTGTCACCTTGAGTTTTGAAAGAAAAGAGAACTGTATCATAAAATACCTGTTAGTTAAGTAGATGCTTGATTTCAAGGAGCTATTGAGGCTCATTTCTGAGCATTGAACACTGTTCTCTGTCCAACAAAATGAAATTAAATGATGAAAAATATAAGATTCTACATTTAGGTAATCTTCCCCAGCCCCATGATACCTGGCTCGGGATCTTGGAGTCCCAGGAACAACCACTTATGGCAGCCAACAGTATGCTGCAGCTGCCAAAAAAGCCAGCACAGAGGAATAGAGACTACATGAATAATTAGTATTACTTTATAATGTCTTGATAAGATCACACTTGGAATATTGCATCCAGTTTTTGTCATCATGACATTAACAAGATGTTGGGACCCTAGAAAGAGTGCAGAAAACAATAACAAAGATGATGAAAGGACTGGAGGCTAACCATGAAGAAGAGTTGCAGGAATTGGATATATCTATTTTTATGAAAAGAAGGACTAGGCATGACATGATAGCGATGTTCCAATATCTAAAGAGTTGCCATAAAGAAGAGGGGTCAACCTATTCTCCAAAGCACCTGAAGGCAGATTAGAAGCAATGGATGGAAAGTGATCAAGGAGAGAAGCAACCGAGAACTAAGGAGAAATTTGCTATCAGAAAGAACAATTAATTAGTGGAACAACTTGCCTCCAGAACTTGTGGGTGCTCCAATACTGAGGTTTTAAAGAAGACATTGGATAACTATTTGCCTGAAATGGTATAGGATTTCCTGATTGTGCAGAGGGTTGGGTCCCTTCCCTCTCTGTTATTCTGTTATGACAAAGCTGTGGCTAGATTGCTCCCGGGGATATGTGGCTTGCAAAGCTAAGTACATAAGGAAAAAGTTTCAAATGTGTCATGGAAAATGACATGGAGTAAAAAAAGCATGCACATTCCAAGACAGTAGCTTTCTATTTATCAACAAATTTTAACTGAGTTTTCAAGAACCTAAAAATAACACTTTGGAATGAGATAAATGTTGCTTAATACCACACTTCTAATTGTGGTTCCCCCCCTCCTGCCTTTAAAATAGTCATGCATTGGCAGCTTCAGTGTCTGATTTCTAGTTGCCTCCAAACATTTGGAATCATTTATACTTGGTCAACCTCTTCTAACAACAGTGGACTGATAAACAGGATAGCTTGACAACTTTCTTTCTTAAAACTTCCCATGGAGCCCTTCCCCTCCATATACTGGATAATGGAGAGATAGCTCTGTCATGAATGGCTCCTTAGTCCTCATTTCATCCATTCTAATTTTTGCAATAAAACCTGAAATAAAAATGGGGAAAAAAACTCAAAAACAAGCAAGGAAACAAAAAGTCCTGATGCGCTGTTTATCCAAGTAAATAATATCATTGGTAAAATTGAGCAAAGCACTTACAGCTGAGTGGCTTGGATGGAATCCAAACTGTTCAGTTGTTAATGCATTATTTATATTAACAAAACAAAATATCTGGCTGGTCTTGAGCTTTGCTGACATGTTTACTGAGATTAGGTTTTTAGTCTTTAGCTGACCATTATTTCAGTCACTGGAAACCTTTTTTTTTTTTTTTAAAGGATATCTAATGCTCTTCTTTTGCCTGTGTTTTTCCAGTTGTTGGAAGGAAAGTCATGAGTTTTGTATGGGGGAAAACAGCTGGGCTGACATGGGCTGCATATCCCTCCAGCACCAGTTAGGATAGGTCTAGAAAGCTTAGTAGCAGCCTATCACAGAAGAGAGCTTTATGCCACAATATATCTGTTTTTATACTTTTTTGTTGTTCAGTTGCTAAGTTGTGTCCGATTTTTCATGACTCCATGGACTGTAGCATTCCAAACTCTCCTGTACTCCACTGTCTCCCAGAATCTGCCCAAATTCATGCCCACTACGTTGAAGATATGATCTAACATCTCATCTCTGCCAACCCCTTCTCTTTTTGCCTTCAATCTTTCTTGACATCAGGGTCTTTTCCAATGAGTACTTTCTTCTCATTTGGTAGCCAAAGTATTTGAGCTTCATCTTCAGTATCTGTCCTTCCAAAGAACAGTCAGCGTTAGTTTTCTTTATGGATTGGCTGATTTGATCTCCTTGCAGTCCAAGAGACTCTCAAGAGTCTTCTCCAGCACCACTTTTGAAAGTGGTTTCTACCTTACTGTCAGTTATCTTTGATGTTAGCATTGCAAGGAAAGAAGAAAGAGTAATAACAGGAGCTAGGTAGACAAATCCTCCATTTTCTTCTACCATTTGTCACTCATAACAAAGAATAAGAATTTGTTCTTCTGCAATTTCTTTCCAAGAAGGGCAAAACTGCAGTGAATTTCTTAGGAGCAGAATGTGGTGATTTGCAGTTACTTAGTGACAGGCACATCAAGAGATATGTGTGAAAGTTGCACCCGAATAGGAGTCCCGGTGATGCAGTGGTTAGAGTGCAGTTTTGCAGGCTACTTCTGTTGATTGCCAACTGGCAGCAGTATGGCAGTTTGAGTCTCACTGGCTCAAGGTTGATTCAGCTTTCCATCCTTCTGAGGTCAGTAAATGAGGACCCAGATTGTTGGGGCCAATGGGATGACTCTGTAACCTGCTTAGAGAGAGCTGTAAAGCATGTGAATAAATCTGCTATTGCTATTGCTATTCTCTTTGCATTTTCTTCATATTCCAACTCTTTCCATTGGTCTTTCAAGATTATGAATCAGGGAGGATTCGAAGTGATAGAAAGATAAGTTACAGAAAGCTACAGCAGTAAAAGTTCTGCCACCTCAAAAACCTTACTTAGCCACCCACCCACCCACTACTCTCTCACTTATACATAGCCATCAAAAACATAAAAAAGAAAAGAAAAAATTGCAATAGTGGTGAATATCTGTAGTTTGGGTATGAGATGAAGGTGAAGGTTCATTCTTCAAGCTTGTGGGTTGGTTTCCAAACATTTTGTTACCAGGCTAAGTAACATCCTCAGCAGTGTTTTCGGGATGTCAGTGTCAGTGTTCTGTATGTAAGGGCTTTGGGTGGTCAGTAGGTCTTATGATGGGTCAGGTGTGAGTGTGTCAAGCGAGAGTCTTGTGATGGGTCTTGTGATGGGGGTTACATCAAGTGTCGGTCATTGGGAGGTGAAGTGCTGGTTTGGGGTTTGTGTGGGTTGGTTGAGGGTCGGTGCTGCCTCTGGTTAGCTGTCTCTGTGGTTGATTTGGATTCTGAGGTGTTCGTAGGCTTGTTGTAGGTCAATGTGTCTGTTGTTCTTTTGTTAACTTTGTTCGCTGTCTCCATCCAGGTTTGGATGATATTCAGAATATTGTTTAAGATATTTTAATTACAAACAATAAACACAGTTTCTGTCTTAAGTATAATTATGCTCTTGTCTTGTGTTTGGATGATGTATACCATTATATAACTTGGTATATCATATAAACTGACTCAATATTTCTAAAAGAGTCACCATAGAAATCTAAACATTGAACCTATATTTTTCAAGTCATAATCAGCCAAAAATAAAAATGGGCTCTAATTGTTTTGGAAACTAAATTGAAACACCTTTCTGTTATAATTATTTCCTCTTTAAGAAATCACAGGAATCCTTGACCAATAGTTTAACATGTTCAGTTTCTTGTTTAGTCACTCATTCCAGTTCAGAAAATAATACTGGAGCTTTGATTAAGCCATACCTGACATCACTCAAATTATAGTAGTTTCTGATAGATGTTCATCTGCCTAGCATTAATTTTTGTTGAAGGCAGGACTTGGAACATAGAACTATATACCAGCTGTCATTCACACAATGAGCATCTTTTTGCTTCAAAATCAAAGAAAAACATTTAAATCCTTCTAATAGCTTCATAAGTCTCAGTTTATTTCTGACCTTAATGTTCTCAACACTATCTTTACGAATACAGACTATTCTAATGTCTGTTTCTTCAGACTGCCCTATGTGTGAAAGCATTCTCTGTTTGAAAGGATTCTGAACCCAGTCTGGAATTATAATGAAGTGTTAGAGTCAGCCACTTGTTCATCCTTTTGCTTATTACTTGGACAATAGATTGAAGTTATGAAGGCCACTGGTGATTATATCACTATATTTCTATGTAGTTACTTTCACATTGTGTATAGTTGTACAAATAGACATTCGTATTTTTATTATAAATTTTCATACCTCTTTGTTCCTTATTTGGGTGTTGAACTTCGTCTTTCTTTTGGAAATATATACACTATTTATGATTATAAATCTTTCCTGTGCCTTGGTTTTTTGGGCCACCCCATTTTCACTCTTATCTTTCAGTGGAAAAAAATACCTTTTTCATTTGATGCAAATAATAAATGGGTATTTTTTAAGTTTTAACACAGATCCTGAAGACAAGGGATGGAAATTCTCCAAAGTGTGAACAGATGAGATTAAGACAAATATTTTAGGTGAGATGTTAATGGTTTTATCTCAAGGATTTCAGGACATTTCTAAAGCATGAAAGATATTTAATATCCTTTACTTTCCTAATGTCCAGCATATCTAAGCCTGCAATTCATCTGGATAGGGAATGAACATATGTAAAATGTAAGGCAGATATGAACAGAAAGACATTTTTATTGCTTGTAGAAAGCTTTGTCTTAATTCCATTTAAACTTGTGAAAATATTAAATTTGTTCTGGAAATTGAGGTGGAGAAATTAATTTCAGTGACAAAAATAAACTGAATCCAATTAGTAAGCCCTGAGCAGTGGCTCATTAGTCTGGTAGATGAGTAAATGAAATTCCAGTAATAGTGAATGAACAGATCCATCTAGGATTTATGAGATGCCCATAACTCTTCAGTCAAAGTTTCTTGGAATAAAGCAATGAGTTTTGTTAATGGAAAAAGATGTAAGCGCTTCATTTAATTTTTTAAAAATGCACTAGAAATACTTTATGAATCACAGTAATACACTTTTTTAAAAGTTAGCCTTTGGGGATTAATTCCAAATGCCTACAGAGTAGTTGCCTAGACTAAATTTGTACAAATAGACATTCGTATTTATTATAAATTTTCATACCTCTTTATTCCTTATTTGGGTGTTGAACTTCGTCTTTCTTTTGGAAATATATACACTATTTATGGTTATAAATCTTTCCTGTGCCTTTGTCACTACAAAAATTCCATTTTTCTATTACAGGATCTTTGATTTTTAATGAGTTCTTTAATCCTACCATTATTTATTAGATTTTTTATAAATAACCCAAGGAAGCAAAGATTCATAATACTTCTTCCTCCTAATTTTCCGACAACAACAACAGCAACCTGTGTTGTGTATTGGACTGAGAGAGAGTCACAGGCCAAAGTCATCCAGTTGGCTTTTGTGGCTAAGGTGGGCCTAAAACTCACAGTCTCCTGGTTTCTAGGCCAGCATCATAACCACTACAAGTAGTTCCCAACTTACAACCATTCATTTAGTGACTGTTTAAAGTCACAATAGCACTGAAAAAAATGACTTATGACTGTTTTTCACACTTACGATCCCTATGGTCACATGATTAAAATGGCAACTGACTTGTATTTATGATAGTTTCACTGTCCCAAGGTCATGTGATCATCATACGTAACCACCAATGGCTCTCACTAAAGTGAGGAGGGACAAAATGGGGTCCTGACATTCCCTTCCTGTCTTGCAAATGCTCAAATGGCTATTTATGAGTATTTCAATATTAATTTTTTTTCTTCATATTCATTGGCTTTGGAATTAAGGCTAGGTCCCACTGGCTGATGGGTGCAAAACGTATGCATAAAAGACACAGTGGAAGAGCAAAATTTCGGGGGTGGCTCCATCCGTTGTCATCCACTCCCAAAAGTGGTGAAAATTTCCATAAACAGAACAGAAAAGAACAGAAAAGAACGGATGGGGGTAGTACGTAGCAGGGATGTTCAACGGATGTTCATAGGAAGCCTAGCAGATGACAGCAGATGGAAGCGGATGACACCTCCAAAGGGGTTCCGGAGTAGAATTGCAAAGCAGATGCATAGCGGAAGGGGCGGATGTGTAGCAGATGACACAGATGCATCACGGACCCCTATAGGAAGCAAAGCGGATGCCGTGCGGATGTATATCGGATGCAAAGCATTCACTGCACATGCAGGGAGTATGAATTGCGTCAGCTCCACGGATATAAAAGGATGTAGAGTGCATGCAGTCAGCATTCAGAGGAAAGATGTGCTGCCACATACTTCTTGAAGGAACACCATGGTTCGTCAGTCAGGCAAGAAGAGGAAGCCCATGCCTACTCGTTCCAGCCCTGGCAAGAAGGACAGAACCAGCATCCCACCCCCTGGCATTGACTGTGAAGCTGCTGGTGCTGCTGGTGCTGCTGGTGTTGCTGGTGCTGCTACTGCTACTGCTGCTACTGCTGCTGCAGCTGCTGCTGCTGCTGCTGCTGTGGTGGACCAGCCCCAAGGCCCTCAAAGCCCTGCTGCTCAAGCCCCTGAAGGCCCTGCTGCTCAAGCCCCTGAAGGCCCTGCTGCTGAAGGCCCTGCCAGAGGGAGGAAGAGGCAAGGGAAGGAGAAGGGAGAGAGGAAATAGTACACTGTTTCTGAGGACCATGAGGATGAGGTGCTGGAATGGCTGAAGGAGAACAAGTACCTCTGGAGAAAGGGCCACAGACTCTATCATGACACCAAGAAGAAGCAGGCAGCTTGGAGAGACAGGGCAGAGAGCCTGGGCTACACTGCAGATGTACTCCTGGGATGGTGAAAGCACATGCACACTTGGTATGGCAAACTACACCTCAAAAAATCTGGGCAGGCCGCTGTCAAACTCACTGACCGGGAGATGTACGTCAGGGCCAAGTGCAGTTTCCTGGAGGGTGAGATCCACCAGCGAAGAGCAGCCCCTCTGAGACCCCTCTCCCTCAGACAGCCCACAGACAGCCAGTCCTCTTCCAGCCAGAAGCCAACTACCCTGTCCAGGCAAGTGTCTTCAGAGGGCTCCACGGCAGAGACCCCCCGACAGCTGCACTCCCCTTGCTGGCAGACTTGGAGGATCCCCTGTCACAAATGGAGGAAGAAGCAGCAGCCACCAGAGACCAACCCACCCCCACCCCCAGCTCCACAGAAAGCAGGCAGAGAGGCAGACTGGAGGGCCAGAACCACAGTATCCTGTTGGAGATCAGGGACACAATAAAGACCAGCACAGAACCTCTCTCTCAGCTGGTCCACTTGGACAGAGGATCCTCCGGCCACCACACCTTCATCACCTATGTGAGCCACACCCTCAGGGACCTGCCTGAGGCCCAGTACCAGGTGATGAAGGAGAAGATAACAGCACTTCTGCACAACCCTCAAGGCCCAGCTGAAGCTGCTCCTACCCAGTCCAGGTCTGCTCCTCCACCCCAGGCGATGTCACAGCCCTTCCATGGCTTTCAACAGCCTCTCACCTACCAAGGCTACGACTACCAGGACTTCCCACAGCAAAAACAGACCTTCCCAGTCCAGGCCCAGGTTCACTGCACACCACAGACGCCACACCTCACCCAGCTGCAGACCAGACAGCCCCACTACACTCCTCCTTCCTCCACCCCACAACCAATCCTGTCAATGGACAATCTGTCATCAGTATTGGGCCTCACATCTCAGGTACTTGATGAAGGGCCTCTCAACCTCATGGGACTGAGTCAGCTCTTGGAGAGCTTCCTGAACATACCATCCCCTGTTGTACTTTTGGGGCCAAGCACCCCAATGGCGCCTCAGACCAGCACTCAAGCCACAGCCACCTCCACAGTCCCTGCCCACTTAACAGCTGAGACCATGGACATGACTCAGAGTGACTGAGAATAGTGTCAGAGACTGAGTTGTTACTTGTTCACTTTATCTTTGCTTAACCACTTCACTTGGTTTATTTTTCTTTTTTAATAAAGTCATACAGTTTACTTAAGACAGTTAATAAAGGTTATCTTTGCTTAACACACTGAATTCAGTTTACTTGGTTCATTTTGCTTATTTAATAAAGTCATAAAGGTTACCTAAGAAAGTTGATAAAGGTTATCTTTGCTTAAGACACTTGGTTCATTTTTTTACCTTAGTGAAGTGTTGGTGAAAACTTTTAAAAAATGGTTAAGCCTTTGCATGCTTGTGGGATAGATAAGGATAGTTGTGGGATAGATAAACCTCCAGTGCAAGCATAGTGGGACTGTGTGGTCCCCCATCCCAGCTGCCACACATATGGACCTTTTTTATCAACAACAATTTATTCATTGATCAACACATTTCAAAATAAACAAAGCTCTTTATTAATGCCCTGTTCATTGTAGGACCACTCAACATACATGGCACAATCTCATCAGTATTATGCAACAGGCTCAAGGAAGCATCCATTAATCATCTATCATCCTGTCTTGCCACTCCACTGCTCTAGCTGGGGAGTTGCACCAGTGTCTCAGTAGGTTGCGCTGCTTCTTCCCTTCACATGAAGCTCTGTTGGGACCTTGTAGATCCACATGTCTATCAGGTTTCGTCCTTGCCTCCATTCCCCAGGCTCCATGTCCCCATTGCCTTGCTGGAGGTCCACAAGCCTGTTCTGCAAGACTGGGTAGCGGGTGCGCATGAGATTGTGCAGGATGCAGCAAGCTTCCGCGATCCTCCTCACGGTTTCTGGGCGATGCTGCATGGTGGTGAGAAGTACTTGGAACCTGTTGGCCAGGATGCCAAAGGCGTTCTCCACCACCCGTCTTGCCCTGGACAGCCTGTAGTTGAAGATCCTCTCTTCACAGGTGAGGTATTTTGAACTGTATGGCTTCATGAGGTAGGTTGTGAGGGAGAAGTCGTCATCACCAATGATGAAGTAGGGCACATATTGTGTGTCATTGGGTAGGGGGTCTGGATCTGGAAAACCCATGATGAGGTTGCATTCCAGCCCATCCTTGAGTTCACTTGAGTTGTATACCTGGCCATCTGAACATGAGCTGTTGCCTGAAGCATCGATGTAGATGAAGTTGTAGTCAGCATCAACTATGGCAAAGAGGATGATACTGAAGAAGCCCTTGTAGTTGAAATAAGTGGACCCTGAGTTGGCTGGAGCTTTGCAGGCCATGTGCTTCCCCTCTATGGCTCCAATGGTGTGGGGAAAATTCCACCTCTGATACCACTCTTCTGCAAGTTTCCTCCAGCCTTGTTCAGTGGTGGGGCAGTTGAGGAGCTCCTCCACATATTCTTCGATGATGGCCTGTACCACTTCTCTGACCACTTTGCTGATGCTGTTGTGTGGCACCCTCCATGCATACTGCATGTTTCTGTTTGTGGTTCCAGAGGCCAGGTGGTGCAGAGTCAGTGCCACCTTCAGTCCAGGGTCCAGGTTGGGATGGAAGTTGGTGCTAGGCTTGGTCAACCTGGATCTCAGACGCTCTACAACTTCATCAAACATGGCTGGTGGCATCCTCATGAAGTGATGGAATGCACGAGGGTCTTCATTCCTCAGCTCCACCATCAACTGATCATACAGTCCAAACTCCATTCTTCTCATGATCCATCCTCGGACCCACACAGCTCTTGGATGTCTCCTTCTCCTTCTGTATAAAAGGTGAAACAGGTCACCTTCACCAAGTCTGAACAGGTTTTGGTTCTAGTGATAAATGATCGCAGCTATCATACGAGCTGTGTCATGATCCATGGTGGAGAACATGGAAGACCAAGACCAAGGGTGAAGAGGTCTGTACACCACGGCTGCTGGACTCATACTGAGATCCAGATGATTTCCTCCCTTTTTGCTAGGAAATATTGGTAGTCCGCTAGGTGTCCTTCTACATACTCTAGACATACTCCAGACATCCTAAATATATGAGATACATCCCAGATACAAACGTTTTATCCATTTTGAATACTTTATATACGAGATTCATACGCTTACATCCTTTCTATTTCCGTGCTATTAAAGCTGTGTAGATGTTCCGTGTACCTTTTGTTTCCTCCCTCTTTCCATTTTCAGCTGCAGCGGATGTGAGTTGAGGGGATAGCCGGAGGATGCAGAGAGGATACAGCGGACGTTTAATGGATGATAACGGACATAGAACATTTGTTGGCCATATATGCCACGGATGTACATCGTACGCGGCGGAAAGTTCATCCACTCACCAAGTTTTGTGCAGCTCAAAACTTCTTGTGCAGATGAAATGTCAGTGGATGATGCTTGAGGGATAGAGCGTATGAAACATGTATGCAGTGAGTACACGATGGATGCATAGCGTTTTCCAATGGATGGCAAGCTTTTTTTAACGTTTTACATCCTCTTTGCATCCGTTAGTGCAGTGGGACAGGGGCTTTAGTTATTCATGCAGGTGCTGATTCCAAAATAATATAACATTACATATCTTAATTGAGATACAACACTGGTGAAACCAGAAGCAAAGTTTAACCTGCGTGTGTTGTAAAATAATCACATATTAAGGCCAATACCACCATTAACAAAATAATTCATTTGTTAGTCTTATTTAACTTGAGTTTCCTGTTGGTAACCTATCATCTACAATCCAAACTTGTCAGTCAGCAATAATCTGTCTTGACTTCCAGTGCTTATAAAATCACAGTGTAGAGATTTAATGAGGGAAAGATAAAAATTCTGGTCAGATTCAAACCTCTAAATGGTCTTGACATATCATTTGCTTAGAATGAAGTCTTTCTTCTGTCATTCAGATGTAAATTATCTGAACAATCTAGGAATAATTATATTAACCAACAGTGAACATTTGGCACCTTCAAATTTGTGAATTAATGTTTCCTGTACTCTCTAACTATAAAAATGTCAGTTAAAAAAAAACAAGTTAGCAAAAGAGGCAGAAATCAGAGGTGGGGAAACTAATTTTATTCTCCTATTATTTTTGACCAGGTATTCATGCAGCTTTCATGAGATTTCAGATGTGCAAGAAAAGGAAAAATCTCATTATCTACAGGCCACCAAGAGGACCATCCCCTTTATAGTTGAAAGGTGATAGTATCATATATGTTATGTCCACTTATATCTTAAGCACTGTGCCAAAGGTACTGTCCAGACATGTGAAATTCACCTTCTCACCTTCCAGTTTTTTAAGTGAAAAAAGTTTGCCTTTGTTATTTAAAGAGCAAACTAACTATGTGTGTGTTCAAAATCCATTGAAAGGCTATATCTTTTTTAGAGCCATTTCAAGACAATAAAATGCTGTTGATACTTTCATGTTTTCCAGCTAAGATATAAACAAAACACACCCTGATTCCTTACAGTCTTGTGGCATAATTCTATGTTATTAGTTAACTAAGAACTTTGATTGAGAGATTTAGTTCATTTTTTTAGTTCAACCAAATCAATATTTTTGCTAGGAACATATTGAACATCCATTCCAAATTATTATATCAGCATTAATTAAGATGGCTACTGTAACTGGAAGAACAATTTCTTTCTGCTTGCTTGCTTATTGATTGATTGATTGAACTGATATGGCTGCTCACTCACTTGCAGTGACTCTAGATGGCTTACAAAAAATAAAAACCCAACATACAAAGAATAAAAGCAATAATCCCCCACCCACCTCCAATCAAACAAACCTAAACCTTAACCCATCCCATTCTGGGTTCTCCAGACCCATTGGCAAATCTAGGTCTTCAGGGCCTTGCAAAAGAGTGTCAGTGGGGACCAGTCTAATCTCCCAAGGAACGATGTTCAAAAGGGAGGGAGCCACCACAGAGAAGGCCTTCTACTTACAGTACAGATATCAGTGTTCTATACAATTCAAGGTGGCATTCAGTGATTCTTAGGCATGGCAGGTGCCCGAACCTACCTTGCTTCCTGTTCAAAACAGCTAATAGAACAAAAAAAAAAAAAAGCTTTAAGACACTTTTTAACTATAAATTAACTGCATTATGATCTTTCAGACAATACCCTAGCCCATTTTTTGTTATCATCCTGACTACCCTTCCAATAACATTGACACATCTTTCCTAGTTCAGCAAGCAGAAGGTTAAATCACCCAAAGGTTATTAGCTTCTAGAGGCTGATGCTCTTCAGAGTATCAGATTACAGTCTGATATAGGAAGCAGGTTTGACAAGGCTGGCATTGGATCTGTAGGAGCGGCTTCTACAGTGTAGGATGCATAAAAATACATAATATTATGAATGTAATTAACCAGAATTGTTGCATAATTTGAACTTGACTTGTGGTCTGATGATCAAATGGTTTTTAATGTACTTTTCTAAATGTCTAGGCAACTGAAAAGGAATAGATTATGTGGCCTTTTAGAAAATAAACCTACCCTGGTTCAGATTGTTGCCACATGTAAATGCTAGTCCTTAATGTTCTTTTGATTGGTTTGTTTTACTATGGTTACTTTATTGCTTTAATAAATGAGATAGATGATAATTCATTTTGTAGATGCAAATAGATGTTACTGTATGAGTCATTACTATGATTTCTATATTTTCTGCATACTATGTTCAAATGATATCCAGTTCTTGTAAAGAATAAACTCAGGATGTTTTCGTTCTTATGAAGACGGGGGGCTAATTATTGCAAAAATATACTTTTCATGATAGTGTCTCAAAATCTTCTTGATTAACATCTGGAGCTGCTGGTGGCATCCATGGAACTTGGGATATAGAGCAGCAGTAAACTTTCCACCTTGTTATGCCAAAGAAAGAGAATAAATACGTTCCCAGGAAAAGTTCTGATTGAAGATGCTGATTATATACAGAGAGTTAACTCTGCTTAGCATCACCATAAACATTTAAAAACCTTTCCATCTTCGATGTGAATTTAACTCAACATGAAAGATGAATAAAAAAAATATCACGATAAGGGCAGCAAATGTGAGAGGTTTTTATGAGCCTCACGATTGGTTGCATAATCCTTGCCTAATAAGCTTTGTCACAAAACCACATTAAACTATTTCATTTTATGTAAAATTACTATTAGAGAGGATATGAATCAGGTTTTCCTATCTTGATATCTCCAGGTGGATTGGGAGAAAAGAAGGCAGAATTCTCTTGCTACCCAGTATTCTGTATTTTGAAGTCATAAAACATTGGGAGATTCCAAATTAGGGAAGAGTGATCTAAACATTTATCCCTATAGTTCTAAGGCCACCAAAAAACTATTAAAACTTTGGTTGAATAGCTTTCTTTTTCTTTAGGAAATCACCACTGCACAATCTGTTCCAGATTAGACTATTTCCCTTTATCATTAGGAAATTATTGCTGATATCCAATTGAAATCTATATCCTTTAATTTTAAACCCATTCTTTCTTGTATCTTCTGATTCAACTACAATCAACTCTCCTCCTGTCTTTTACATGGCAGCATGGAAGATTGCTACTATCTTTCCTGGTGAACTTCTCTTCGCTAAGTTAAATATATCCAGCCCCTCCAGCTGTTTATCATACAGTTTTGTTGCTTATTAGCTTAGTTGTTGACTTCACAAAAGAAGAATTGGATATAATGTTGTAGGTGTGTTCAAGTGCAAGGCTTATTCTCTTTACCTTATTTATTGCATTGTCTTTCATTCAAAAGCTCAAGGTGATATAAATTTTGCTTTTTCCTCCTGCTTTTCCACACAGCAGCAAGTATGTGGATAAGATGGGCTGAGACAGCTAATGAAACAATTGGAAAGATCATAGAGGGATTTTTAAAATCTCACAATCTTGAGTGGGTGGGTGGGTTTTCAAACAATGTTGATATAATTAATTTTTCCATTATCTCACTTCACTAATACTTTTATCATCTAGTGCAAGAGGGTTTTATCCAGATTGGCCTGGCTTGGAAGTCTCTAATGTAATGCAGTTATGTTTCTCTTACTCTGCATTCTTTTGCAAATGTTCTTCACTGGACCTTTATGTTGACATTCCTGATTCTCAATACACATGTGCACTTCCTTAACATTCGAAGGTCTTCTTCTTCCCCCTTTTTTCTGAACTACTTTTGAATCAGTTGTGCCCTTCAAATCTTGAATGCCAAAATGTAAATTTCAATGTTATTATTGTAATTTTAAAATAAATAATACACTCATTTTATGAAAGACAATGATCAGATAACTTGTAGACAGCATTGTCTGTTGTCTTTCTACTAAACAATCTTGACAACTTTAAGGCTCTTTGGTCCTTTCATCTTATGGTCCTATATCTTAATCCACTCTTACAAGCTTGGTTATTCCAAGATCAAGCATAAATTTGAAAGCACCTTGTTGCTGAAATATATCCTTCCATGAGCTTTTGTGTCCACCTGTTTCAGTGAAGGAGGAGATTGAACAATACTGAAGTTTTTTTTTTTTTTGATCTACTTTCCCTGTTTATGTGGTCACTTTAGTTTACAGCTGGATATATGTGCCTATATAACCTGTTGGAATAAAAAGAGTTATAGAATATAACAAATGGACTAACTCGTATTGAAGTTCTGTAGTTCAATTGTTTACTATATGCCTATTTTCAAAGATGAAACATTGCAGATGTTTCCCAAAAGAATTCCAGTTTGATTTGCATGTGATTGGCTACATAAATAACAAGCTGTTGGATGGTATATAGAGTGACTAAGAAACATCTCGTTAAGAAAAAATAGACAAAATAAATGTTCTCTCTATTTATAACCCATTCAAAAACATTGCTGACTAGATGAGATTGATAATCAGGCCACACACTATGTTTCATAAAGTTTGGATACCAAAATAACATCTTAAGAAAATAGTGTACCTCCTCTCTCAAACATGTTGCCATAGATTTTCCAAGCTGTTTTACACATAGTTATTGAAAGCACATTGTGAATCTGAATTCCCTGTAGGCAAAGTAGATTTATGCTTAACTTTCATTGAGTTCAAGACTGTGAATGGCTGTGAATGGGGGAAGACTTCAGAAATGTTAGACCCAGTTATCAGAAAATCAACAGTTGAAGCCAACATATACCAAACTCCGTGAAAGACACTTCTGCGCAACTGTTTTTGAATGCAAAACAGTTCATTAAGGCAGATTCAGAACAAAAGATTTGACTTTTCTAGAGATACTGAACATCTCTGAAATCAAGAACATCTATGGGAATGGTTTTCAAATTTTTCTCTTGTGGGAAAATCCTTTCCTTCTCAGGGGTTGCTAAGGAACGCAAAACGGTGTAGAGTATTCTGGAACAAATTTATATACTTTGCAGGTAAAAAGTTCCAGATTCTATTAATCTTTAAATTGGATTGGAAATTTTCTGTTAGAAGACCTTGGAACTGCTGTCTATTATGACAGATTATAAACATATAGTAGTTTATAATATCTTCCCCAAATTCTGTCACCAAATTTCAATGGGTTAATCTACACTACCACTGCTAGCAACTATTGTTTACTTTTCCTCATTCTTTCTCTCATCCTGCCTTCAGTTTCTCTATTCGTCATCTTTAATATCTGTAATGTTATCTTTTAATCTTGCTTTCCCCAAGTAACAACCATCTGTACCGTCTCCCGCTTTGATCCTCATCTTATTGGTTTCTTGTTGGCTTGATCCACTTCTATCTCATTTGTAGCTTTACTCACATATGACAGTGGTTGCACTCTTTTCTAAAAAATAAAAACAAAATAAAAGCAAGGTATTCCACAACTGCCAGTGAATTTATGGAATTGTTTGAAAGTGATTTGCCAGCATCTTCTTCCAAAAAACTTTTCAGCTTCTATAGCTGATGACTCTTGTATTCCCTAGAAGCTTCTCAACCAAGCATGTACTAGGTCCAACTCAGCTTAATTTCTCATCCAGGTAAATTTGGTAAGATGTCGACCTTTGCTGAGACGTTTTCTTAAAAATATCTTTAAGATTTTTCATGTTTTAACAACAATAATATTTATCCAACCCATTAATAAAAAACCTAATGTATATTTGCAGACATTAGAAGAAAGAAAAGTAAAAAAGACCAAATGTAGAAGAAATAGTAACATCCTGGATTCCTTAGTAGTATGTTCATTGGGCAAAATTAAAAGAAATATTTAAATAGATGTCATTTAATATTTATATGAACTGTTAGAAGAGGACATTGGCTGGTTTTGAGACAATTGTCTTAAATAACTTGATGATACCCAGTTGTACATGACAATCCAAGCTGAGCTGGAGATACAATGGAAATGCTGTTTTGGTGTATAGATACTGTAAGGGACTAGATGGGATAAAAACTAAATCCTATCAAGACAGAGTTGTTTGTAAATATCTAAAAAAATATGGTAACATTTGTCCTTTTTTTTTTTTTTTTAAAGTTTTTATTAATTTTCTACAAACAAACAAACATACAAAACATTAAAAACATCTACATTTGTCCTTGTGGTTACATGGGATGGTCTTCTGCTCTCTCTGATGGAGATGGTCAATGACTTGGAAATCTTGGGCTCTCAGCTCTTCTTCATATCTTGTTAAGCACAACACACTGTACAAGGGGCTACTCTTGGGAGATGTTTCAGAGGGGCCAGCTGACATGGAAAATAGCAGCCAGACTGCTACTGTTTAAAAACACCAATTTTAAGGCTTCTCAACCAACTCCCAAGTGCTTATCCTTGTTTATAAAATCCTATATGATGAATATATTTGGAGCTGTATCATCAGGACTGACTCTGCGCATCTGGCCTGAATGTCTATAGAAGGCCAACTGAAGGCCCCACTCCACCAAGACCTTGGCCTTTGCTTTGGAATCCTCACATTCTGGAATGTGCTGTGCCTGGGGAGTTATTTGGTCCTCTTTCTTGCATTTCACAAGGCTGTTAAGATATTTTAAATAAGTAAATACATACTGCATTTCTACCTCCCCCTGCGATGCTTGAGCTTGTCAGTCTCCCAAAATAATGATTGGATAATCCATAACTCATAAGACTTTTAAGATTCCCTGGCCTTTTTTTTTTTTTTCCAGCTCCTAGGGCTGTGTTTCTCAACCACTTTAGGATGGCTAGACTTCAGCTCTGAGGATTCCTCAGCAAGCTGAAATTTAGCAGGAAGATATAGGATTTTAACATGGGTATTTATTTTATTTTAATCTTCCCAATGCCCTAAAACAGGGGTGCCAAACTCAAGGCCCAGGGAATTCAGCCCATGGGGTACTTAGATCTGGCCCATGTCCCCCCCAGGAAATAGCGAGGGACTGGCTCACAGTGCTGCTGCCAATGAAAACAAAGCTTGGGAGGGCTGCATGTGACTCTCCCAAGCTCCATTTTTCACTGGAAGAGGGTTGCAGGAGGTTCGGGATGCCATTTTCGCTGTCAGAGTGCTCGGGCCATCACAGGCGTCCCTGTCAAGAGTGACAATGAGCTGGCCATGCCCACCCTGGTCATGCCCACTCTGGCCCCCGAAGGTCAAACATAACTCTGATGCAGTCCTCAATGAAATTGAGTTTGATACCCCTGCCTTAAAGGAATCCCTCCAAAAAAAGGAGAAAAGTGACATGTTTGTCATTAATATAATGTTTCTGGAGGCTATCCCCTCACCTTATATTCTACTAGAAAATATTTTTGGAAGTAGGCAGATTTAACATGGAAAGTCTGCTTTTAAAAAAACATCTATCATGGAAGAGTGCATATTTCCAAATCCTTAAAAATGTCTAAAGTCATTCTTTATCCCAACAATTCTCTTATTAGAAAACAAGACTTACACAAGGAGAATTATTGTTGCTAGTCTTGCTCCCATCATTATATCATCACTATATCCAAAAGAATATGGTTCTGAAAGAAATTTGCCTGGATGAATCTTACTTTTCTATACTTCCATATATGTATATCCAGTGGAAGGCTGCTGGGTGGTTGGCTTTCCCTAAATAACTAACTTTCACCCCACGCAGGCTGCCCAGGTGAGTTCTGTGCTGCTGTACTAACTGGAACTGCTTGAGTCGATTAGCCACCTGTTTGAAGCTGTGTTTTAAGCCCATGTCACAATGCACCAATGGATGGAAAGAGGATGTAAAACGGAGAGAAACACTTGCCATCCATTGGTTAACGCGATTCATCTGTTCTGTACTCACTGCGTCTGTTTTTCATCCTCCCTATCTGTCCAGCATCCGTCGACTGAGGTTCCATCCGCTCAAAAAATTTTGAGCTGCTCAAAACTTTTTGAGTGGAAAATGTATCCAATGCGTCTGTTCTGCATCCACAACGCATACGGGGAATATCCGTTCTACATTCGTTGTCATCTGTTACACATCCGCTATATCCGCTAGGCATCCGCTGCACATCCGTGCAACTCAAACCTGCTCCAGCGGAAAATGGACACAGGGAGGAAGTGAAATGGACGCAGAACGGACACACAGCGTTCGTAGCACGGATGGAGAAAGGATGAAAGCGGATGCAGCTCGCATACAAAGCATTTAAAAAGGATGCAAAAGGACACATCGTGGAAAACCTATATTGCCTATAAAAAGGGGGAGTAACTCACTTGATTCTCACTTTCAGTTCAGCAGCCCTGCGGTGCAGACCTCTTCAGCCTTCATCTGAATCTTGCTCTTCCACAGCATCCAGTCATCTCCACCATGGATCGTAACACACTCCTTTTGGTAGCCACCATTGTTCTGCAACAGTGCGAAGCCATCTACAGGCTCTTTCAACTGTTCTACGGGAAGAAAAGGAGGTGGCCAAGAAGTGTCTGGGTCTGAAGATGGATCGGGAGAAGAGCAGAGTATGGACTGTACAACAAGCTGATGGTGGAGCTGAGGAACGAAGACACTCGTGCATTCCAGAACTTCATGAGGATGCCTCCAGCCATGTTTGACAAAGTTGTGCAGCGGCTGACACCCAGGTTAACCAAGCAGAGCACCAACGTCTGGCCCAGCCTGGACCCTGGGCTCAAGGTGGCACTGACTCTGTGCCACCTGGCCTCAAGGACCACCTAAAGGAGCATGCAGTACGGCTGGAGGGTGCCACACAACACTATCAGCATTATGGTCAGAGAAGTGGTGCAGGCCATATCGAAGAATACCTGGAGGAGCTCCTCCAGTACCCCTCCACTGAAGAAGGATGGAAGAAATTTGCAGAGCAGTGGTATCAGAGGTGGAACTTCCCACACACCGTTGGAGCCATAGATGGCAAGCAAGTGGCCTGCAAAGCTCCAGCCAAGTCGGGGTCCAAGTCGGACTCCTTTGTCCCACTGCATCAGGGGGTCCTCCACGCGCTCCGCCATGGGTAGTGCAGCTGTCGGGAGGGTCTTTGTCATGGCACGCTCCACAGACGTGGAGACAGGAGCTGACTCTCTGCCAGAAGAGGACTGGCTCTCAGCAGGCTGCCTGAGATAGAGGGTTGTGAGAGAGGCTGCTCCTCGGTGGCAGATCTCACCCTCCAGGAAGCTGCACCTGGCCATCACGTAGGTCTCTCTGTCCATCAGCTTGACCGCGGCCTGGCCAGATTTCTTGAGGTGCAGCTGCCCATACCAGGTGTGCATGTGCTTCCATCAGCCGAGGAGCACCTCCGAAGTGTAGCCCAGGCTCTCCGCCTTCTCTCTCCAAGCAGCCTGCTTCCTTTTGGTGTCTCAATAGATCCTGTGTCCCTTCCGCCATAGATACTCGTTCTCCCTCAGCCACTCCAGCACCTCCTCCTCATGTTCCTCTTCTATGTTGTATTGCCTCCTCTCCCGTTCACGCGTCTGCCTCTTCCTCCCTTTGGCAGGGCCATATGGGCCCTCATCAGAGGGGCTTCGAGGTTGTAGGGGCTGCTCCTCCACACCACCAGCAGCAGCAGCAGCAACAACAACAGTAGCAGCAAAAGCAGGACCAGAAGGACCAGTACCAGCAGCAGCACCAGCAGCATCAGCAGCACCAGGAGCACCAGCAGGAGCAGCAGGAGCAGCAGGAGCAGCACCAGCAGGACCAGCAGGACCAGGAGCACCAGCAGGACCAGGAGCATGAGCAGGACCAGGAGCACCAGCAGGACCAGGAGCACGAGCAGGACCAGCAGGACCAGCAGGACCAGGAGCAGCGCCAGCAGAGTAAGCACCAGCAGAAGTACCAGCACCAGGAGCAGCGCCAGCAGAGTAAGCATCAGTAGAAACACCAGCACCAGGAGCAGCACCAGCAGAGTAAGCACCAGCAGAAGCACCACCACCAGAGGCAGCATCAGCAGAAGCACCACCACCAGAAGCAGCATCAGCAGAGTAAGCACCATCAGAAGCACCACCACCAGAAGCCGCATCAGCAGAAGCACCACCTCCAAAAGCAGCATCTGCAGAAGCCCCAGCACCAGAAGATCGAGGCTGGGAAGCAGAAGCCCCAGCAGAAGCAGAGTCAGGGGCAGGGGATGGGAGGGTGGCCCTGTCCCTCTTGCCAGAGCTGGCAGCAGATGGCAGAGGCTTCCGTTTCTTCCTCATGGTTGTTGGGTTGCTGGCTGGCTGGAGAGCTGTGTCTGGAAGCAGGTCTTCCTCTGAATGGTGACTACTTGGGAGCTGCTTCCCTTTATATCCGCGGGGCTGACACAATGCATCCTCCCCGCATGCGCAGTGAATGCTGGGCATCCGCTAGGCATCTGCTAGGCTTCTGCTAGGCTTCCGCTAGGCTTCCGCTTTGCATCTGCTTCATCCGCTAGGCTTCCACTGTGCATCCACTTCATCCACTCGGCGTCCACTCTGCATCCGCTCTTTCCGTTCCACGTTCACTTTGCTGCACTCCCCTGGAAGCCTTGCAGATGTGCCATCCGCTTCCATCCACTAGGCTTCCGTGGAGCATCCACTTTCCCTCCGCCCTATGTCCTCCACCCGTCTGTTCCTTTCCATGTTGTCTGCTCTGGTTATGCAAATTGTTGCCCCTTTTGAGAGCGGATAACAACGGATGGAACATTTTTCTCGTCCGCTGTGTCCTTTTTACAAACGTTTTGCATCCGTCGGCCAGTGTGTCAGGGCCTTTAGCCCCAAAGAGGCATGTGTGAGCAAAGAGAACCCCTTGTCAATGAAAGTGCAGCCCATCTCTGTATACACCTATAACTGCCATACAAACTAGGGGCTACTGTTTGTTTTTCTCTTTTTCTGCTACACTTAGCCCAATTTTCTTGAACACTTTCATATTTATATAACATAACAATAGAAGGCATTTCTTTTAAAAATATTTGCTATTTTCACTTAGCTTTTTAGAATAGCCTTTTTCTGTGTTTTCTCTGTTTCACCTATATGAAACTAACAAACAAACAAAAAATGCATTCTTGAAGCAGCATCTCAGAATATTTTCCCAAGTATTACCAATTTAGATGTTTTGCAACATTTTTCCTCTTTGCAGAGCTGGGGTGGGTGTGGCCTACACGTGATGCATTCAGCCCGCAGGCTGCCAGTTTAACACCCCTGTTCTAGACACCTATCTTTGCAAGTGTCAGAATATTTATTTATAGCATTCCCAATCTCCCTAATAATTAAATTATTGATATACCGAATGGGGATATTTATATTGCAATGGCTCTTTCAGTTGTTTTGAGACCAGACTTCTCCAACCTGGCTTCCCCAGTTGAGTTTATACACTAAACATAATTGAATCCCTTACCAGCCTATTCAAAATGTCCTTTCAGAAAAAGATATCTTTTCCAGAATGCACGAAGGAGAATTATTGTTGCTAGTCTTGTTCCCATCATTATATCATCACTATATCCAAAAGAATATGGTTCTGAAAGAATTTTGCCTGGAGGAATCTAATCCTTCAGGTTTCTAGATTCCTATGCAAGAAAGGATGTATTAGACATATTGTGGTTGCTTCATTTTTGAAGAAACCTACTTGAAATACACATTCTGACAGCATGATTGTTATTTCAGCCTGCTGTGGCATAGATATCGAAGGAAGGCAGCTTTAGTTTATATGGAGATAAAAAAGTTTATTTTACCTAATATAGCCTAGAACCATATCTCTCACTCCCTTCAAAATGCCATAAAATCAAACAGAGATTATGGAAAGGAATAAAAACAAATAAGAACTTTAGGCCAAATAATGCATTGGCTGAGATCCTGAAGTGAGCAGGCAATGTATGTGTGTACACACACACACACACACACACACACACACACACACTGAACTATGCACCCTGACCAAAGTACTGACAGCCAACGGCTACCACAAAAGCAAAATCACAGGCCTGATCCACAAAAACACACTGAGACATAATAGAGACCTAGAAGATGAATAAACCTATGGAACAGTTGTCCTGCCCTACATAACATATGTCCTGCCCGACTATCATGTTTACTGATTAGATCTTGAAATCCATAGAGGAGGTGGTGTTGCTATCTTCTATAAAAAGTCCCTACATCTAAAAAACATCCAACTTATCCAAGAGCTTGCTCTTCCTGAGACCATAGTCTGTGAACTGTCCTTAAATATCACATTTCAATTCTTACGATGTTACAGAGCCCCTGATTATGACATTGAACATGGAAACAAGCTAAATACACTACTAACATGGGCACCATCCTGCCCACATGCTTTCTTGGTGATTTCAATCTACCTCATATTAACTGGACCCTTAAGCCCATGTCACACTGAACCAACGGATGCAAAGAGGATGTAAAACGGACAAAAAACCTTGCCATCCATTCGAAAACGCGATGTACTCACTGCCTCCATTTTGCTTCCTCTCTATCCATCCAGCATCCATTTATTGACGTTTCATCCACTCCAAAAGTTTTGGGCTGCCCAAAACTTTTGCGCGGAAAATGTATCCAGTTCGTCCGTTCTGCATCCGCTAGACATCCGCTAGGCATCCGCTACGCATCCGCGAAACTCGCATCCCCCCGGATGCAGGGAGGAAGCGGAACGGATGTGGAACAGACGCAGAATGGATGTAGAACGGATGCAGCATGGAAACAAAGCATTTAAAACGGAAAAAACGTTCGCAGAGGGGATCTATCTCGGATATTTAGGATGCCTAGAGGATGCTTAGAGGATGCCTAGAGGATGCCTAGAGGATGAAAAGGGACACCTTCACTGCCTATATAAAGGGGGAGCAACTTATCTGCAACTCACTTTCAGACCAGCAGCCCACCTGAGCAGACCTCTGCAGCCTTCATCTGACTCTTCCTTTTCAACAGCATCCAGTCATGTCCATCTTGGATTGTACCACAGAACTTTTGGCAGCCACCATTCTTCTGCAACAGTACAAAGTCATCTACAGGTTCTGTGAACTCTACTACGGGAAGAAAAAGAGGTGGCGAAGAAGCGTCTGGGTACGAAGATGGATCGGGAGAAGAGCAGAGTACGGACTGTACAACAAGCTGATAGTGGAGCTCAGGAACGAAGACACTCGTGCCTTCCAGAACTTCATGAGGATGTCTCCAGCCATGTTTGACGAAGTTGTGCAGCGGCTGACACCCAGGTTGACCAAGGCAAACACCAACTTCCGGCCCAGCCTGGACCCTGGGCTCAGGGTGGCAGTCACTCTGCACCACCTGGCCTCAGGGACCACCTACAGGAGCATGCAGTATGGCTGGAGGGTGCCACACAACACCATCAGCATTGTGGTCAGAGAAGTGGTGCAGGCCATCATCGAAGAATACAAGGAGGATCGCCTCCAGTGCCCCTCCACTGAAGAAGGATGGAAGAAAGTTGCAGAGCAGTGGTATCAGAGATGGAACTTCCCACACATCGTTGGAGCCATAGATGGCAAGCACATGGCCTGCAAAGCTCCAGCCAAGTCGGGGTCCACTTATTTCAACTACAAGGGCTTCTTCAGCATCATCCTCTTCGCCATGGTCGATGCTGACTACAAGTTCATGTACATCGATACTTCAGGCAACGGCTCATCTTCAGATGCCCAGGTATACAACGCCAGTCACCTCAAGGAGGGGCTGGAACGCAACCTCATCATGGGCTTCCCAGATCCAGACCCCTTGCCCAACGACACACAAGATGTGCCCTACTTCATCATGGAGGATAACGCCTTCTCCCTCAGAACCTCCCTCATGAAGCCCTACACTTCCAGAATCCTCACCCGTGAAGAGACGATCTTCAACTACAGGCTGTCCAGGGCAAGGCAGGTGGTGGAGAACGCCTTTGCCATCCTGGCCAACAGGTTCCAGGTACTTCTCACCACCATGCAGCATCGCCCAGAGACCGTGAGGAGGATCGTGGAAGCTTGCTGCATCCTGCACAATCTCATGCGCACCCGCTACCCAGTCTTGCAGAACAGGCTTGTGGACCGTCAACAAGGCAATGGGGACATGGAGCCTGGGGAATGGAGGCAAGGGCGAAACCTGATAGACACTCAGGATGTGCAAGGCCCCAACAGAGCCTCACGGGAAGGGAAGAAGCAGCGCAACCTCCTCAAACACTGGTGCAGATCCCCAGCTGGAGCAATGGAGTGGCAAGACGGGATGATAGATGCTTAATGGATGCTTCCTTCAGCCTGTCTCATCACACTCATGAAATTGGGCCATTTATTTTGGGTGGACCTACAATGAACAGAGCGTTTAATAAAGAGTTATGTTTATGTTGACATGTGTGGATGATTGATTACATTAGTATTGATAATAAAGGGCCATAGGTGTGGCACCTGGGAGGGTGGACCAGACAGTCCCATTATGCTTGCACTGGAGGTTTATCTATCCCAAAGCTATTACCCATCCCACAGATATCCCTGCCCATCCCACAGCTATCTTAACCCATCCCAAAGGTATCCCTGCCCATCCCACTGCTATCTTTACCCATCCCACAAGCATGCAAAGGCTTGAACCATTTCTAAAAGTTTCCACCAAGACTTTATTGAAAAGAACAAATGAAGCAAGTGTGTGAATCAAAGATAAACTTTATTGAACAACAAGCTGTAAAAAAAAATGACCCAAGTCAAGTGTCCAAAAAAAGTCCACAGGTAGCCAGCTACCCAGTCTCTGACACTCTTCTTGGTCACTTGGAGGTGTGTCCAGTCTCAGGGGAGAAGGGTTCGGTGCTGTGGAGGTGGGTGGTGCTGGAGTGCCTGGCCCCGAGAGGACAACAGGGGACGGTGTGTTGAGGAAGGTGTCGGACAGCTGGCTCAGCCCCGTGATGCTGAGAGGTCCTTCCTCCATGCCATGGGGTGTCAGTCCCAGTACTGATGAGAGATGTACTGAGTCCAGACTTGGCTGTGTGGTGGAGGAAGGAGCAGTGTAGTGGGGCTGTCTGCTCTGTAGCTGGGTGAGGACTGTCATGGGTGGCATCATTGGCGTGGGTGGCATCATTGGCATGGGTGGCATTGCTGTCATCGGTGGCATCATTGTCGTGGGTGGCATCGGTGGCATCAGTGGAACCGGTGGCAACGGTGTCGCCCGATGACTCTGTGCCTGCACTGGGAAGGGTTGCTGCCTGTGCTGCTGGACCTCCTGGTAGCCGTAGCCATGGTAGGTGAGGGCCTGTGGGAAGCCTTGGAATGGGAGGGACATCACCTGGGGTGGAGGAGCAGACCTGGACTGGATGGGAGCAGGTTCCTCTGGGTCTGGAGGGTTGTGAAGCAGCTTGGTGATCTGGTCCTTCACCAGCCGGTACTGTGGATCTGCCATTTCCTTGAGGGTCTGGTTGACATAGGTGAGGAAGGGCTTGCGGTTGGAGGAGGAGGAGTCGGTGTGGACCAGCTGAGAGAGGAGATCTATGCTGGTGCGGATGGTGTCCCTGATCTCCAGCAGGACAGTGTGGCTCTGCCCCTCCGGCTGTCCGGCTCTCAGCCTTTCTGCGGAGGCGGAGCTGGGGGGGGGGTGGATGTGGCTAGGACTGCGGTGGACTCGATGTCTCCTTTCTTCCACCGCACCAGGTAGTCCTCTACGCACTCCACCACGCTTACCACACTTGTCCGCGGGTTCTCCACTGTGGAATGCTCCACAGAAACCTGCCTGGAGACAGGGACTGACTCTCAGCCCGAAGAGGACTGGCTGTCAGCAGGCTGCTGGAGAGAGAGGGTAGTGAGAGGGGCTGCTGGTGCTCCTCGGTGTGGATCTCACCCTCCAGGAAGCTGCACCTGGCCATGACGTAGGTCTCTCTCTCTGTCAGCTTCACAGTGGCCTGGCCAGATTTCTTTAGGTGCAGCTTCCCGTACCAGGTGTGCAATTGTTTCCACCAGCTGAGGAGCACCTCCGAAGTGTAACCCATACTCTCTGCCCTCTCTCTCCAAGCAGCCTGCTTCTTTTTGGTGCCTCTGTACAGCCGGTGTCCCTTCCACCACAGATAGTCGTTCTCTCTCAGCCACTCCAGCACCTCATCCTCGTGCGCCTCCTCAATAAAGTACTGCCTCCTCTCCCATTGTCGCGCACGCCTCTTCCTCCGTTTGGCAGGACCAGATGGGCCCTCATCAGAGGGGTTCCCAGATAGTAGGGGCTGCTTCTCCACACCAGCAGCAGCAGCAGCAGCAGCAGCAGCAAGATCATCATCATCATCATCCTCACCAGCAGGATCATAATCATCATCATCATCATCATCATCCTCACCAGCAGGATCATAATAATAATCATCATCATCAGCAGCAGCACCAGCAGAAGCAGCAGGATCATCATCAGCAGCAGCAGCAGCACAGCAGCAACAGCAAGATCATCATCAGCAGGACGAGCAGGACCAGGATCAGCAGCAGTAGAGTAAGCACCAGCAGGGCCATCAAGTCCAGGAGCACGAGTAGGAACAGGAACACAAGCAGGACGAGCAGGACGAGCAAGTCCAGGAGCACGAGCAGGACCAGCAGGACCAGCAGGAACAGGAGCAGCTGCAACAGAGTAACCACCAGCAGAAGCACCAACCCCAGGAGCAGCTTCAGCAGAAGCCCCAGCAGAAGCAGAGTCAGGGGCAGGGGCCGGGAGGTTGGCCCTGTCCCTCTTGCCAGGGATGGTTGTAGGCTGCTGAGGCTTTCGCTTCCTCCCCATGGTTGTGGGGTTGCTGGCTGGCAGGGAGGCTGGCTGGCATCAAGGCTGGCAGGAAGGCTGACAGGAAGCCAGGCACGAAGGCTGGCAGGCAGGCACGAAGGCTGGCATGAAGGCTGGCAGGTAGGCTGGCAGGAAGGCTGGCAAGTAGGCTGGCAGGAAGGCTGGCAGGAAGCCTGGTAGGTAGGCTGGCAGGAAGGCTGGCAGGAAGGCTGGCAGGGCAGGCAAGGAACTCGAAGTGTCCAGCAGCAGATCTTTCCTCGGAATGCTGGCCACGTGCGAGCTGTTTCCCTTTATATCCGGCGGGCTTACGCAATGCATCCTCCCCACATGTGCAATTAACGCCAGGCATCCATTCGGCTTCCGCTGTGCATCTGCTGTGCATCCGCTGTGCATCCGCTTCATCCGTTCGGCGTCCGCTCTGCATCCACTCTTTCTGTTCCGCGTCCACTTTGCAGAGGCCCCCCGGAAGCCCAGCGGATGCGCCAACTGCTCCCATCCGCTGGGCTTCCGTTCTGCATCCGCTTTGCATCTGCCCTGTGTCCTCCCCGCGTCCGTGATATCCGCTCCGGTTATGCAAATTTTTGCCCCTTTTGAGAGCAGATAACAACGGATGGAACATTTTGCTCGTCCGTTGTGTCCTTTTTGCATCCGTTGGCGAATGTGACATGGCCTTTAATGAATGTACAACTGAACCCACACATGCAACCTTCTACAATGCAGTAACAAATCTGGTACTAGAACAACTATTAACCAACAACACTAGACTTATCAACTGCCTCAATCTCATCTTCTGCAATAGTTTGAATTCAATTTATGGAATACCAATTAAAGAGCCCTTTTCCAACAGTAACCACAACATGATTGCCTTTTGTCTCAATATGCATCCACACAAAAATCATCACAATGACAGAATCTCCAATTATAACTTCAAAAAAGGCAACTATGATCTTATAAACAACGATTTCTTATCCGTTGATTGGCAATTTCTATTCACTGGATGCAATACTGTAGAAGACCATTACAACATATTTTTACTTGAAGTTATCAAGCTATATGTACCATTAACAACTCCCAAAACAAACAAACAAACAAAAAAACATATTACCCATAACAATAAGGAAACTTCAATCCAAAAAGAAATGTTTTTTGGCAGAAAAACAAATCTGGTCACGTTGCCAACTTCAAAAGCCAATACAAAAATGTATGCCACCAGATAAAGACTGAATGCACCAATTATCACATTAAACAAGAAGAAAACCTTCTATGCACCAATTCCACCTGTACTTTCGACAATTTTGTAAACAGCAAACTAAAAGACTCAAGGTCCATCCCACTACTGAAAGGACCTCATGGTAGAGACTGCAATGATGACACTATTTTTTTAAAGTTTTATTGATTTTTAAAATAAACACGAACAAACAAAACATAGAAACATCAAGCCATCTTCCACATATATACATATACCATGCCGGTTGGTTTACAAATTGTTTTGTGCTTCCATTTTGTAGTCTTCAATTACAGATACATTGTATGTACTCTTATACTTTCAATCAAATATTAAATACATTAATATCATTATTAATCAATCATTTGACTGTACTTTTATTCATTCATGTTTTACGAAATAATCATATTTTACTAAATTTGTTTTATAACGGTTCAGATTATCACCCCAAATCTATCCTAAAATCATTTTGTAGAAATAATAAGAAAAGAATTCATCTTTATATATTTATTATTTTCCAAGAATCTACATATTTCATTACTATGTTTTATTGTCTAACTATTGATAGAATAGAACCCAAATTTTATAAAATTGTTTATCATCTGTTCTCTAATTTCAAATGTCAGTCTACTCATTTCAGCACATTCCAATATTTTCTTAATGGTTTCCTCCTGTGATGGTGTTTTCTCATTTTTCCAGTTTTTAGCAAATACAATCCCAGCCGCTGTTAATACATTTACAGTCAGGTATTTCAAGTCTTTTCTATATATTTCAGGTAAAATCCCAAAAAAATATCTCTGGTTTCAAATCTGTATGGTTTTTTTAGTCATTTTTTCCAACCATGTGTGGATTTTGGTCCAGTATTTTTTAGCATCCACACAAGTCCATGACATATGGTAATATGAGCCAGGTGTCTGATGACATTTCCAACACTTTTTGGACTTATTCTTGAACATTCTTGCTATTCTTGTCGGGGGAAAGTGCCACCTGTAAAAGATCTTATACAAATTTTCTTTAAATGCTGTTGACATTGTCCTTTTCTAATTTTGAGACCACAATTTTTGCCATTTCTCTAGATCAATCCCATGTCCAAAATTCCTCCCTCAAGCAATCATAGTTTCTTTAACTTGTTCTTTTTCTAGTTTAATTTCTAATAAATATCCATACAATTTTTTAATCATCTTTTCATCAGTACCTGTCAAAATCTTAAGGCCCTGTCACACTGCCCAACGGATGCAAAACGTTTGTAAAAAGGACACAGCGGATGAGAAAAATGTTCCATCCATTGTTATCTGCTCTCAAAAGGGGCGAAAATTTGCATAACCAGAGCGGATAACACGGAAAGGAACAGACGGGGGGAGGACGCAGGGCAGATGGAAAATGGATGCAGAGTGGAAGCCTAGCAGATGGAAGCGGATGGAAGCAGATGGCACATCCGCTAGGCTTCCGGGGGACCTCAGCAAAGCGGACGAGGAACGGATACAGTGGATGCAGAGCGGACACTGAGCGGATGAAGCGGATGCACAGCGGATGCACAGCGGATGAAGCAAATGCAGAGCGGAAGCCTAGCGGATGCACAGCGGAAGCCGAGTGGATGCCTGGCGTTAATTGCGCATGCGGGGGGGATTTATTGCATCAGCCCCGCGGATATAAAGGGAAGCAGCTCGGAAGCAGGTCACCATTCAGAGGAAAGACCTGCTGCCAGACGCATTGAGTGCCTTGCCTGCCTGCCTTGCTACCTGCCATCCTGCCAGCCTTGCTGCCTGCCTTGGTGCCTGCATCCCTGCCAGCCTTGCTGCCTGCCTTGGTGCCTGCCTGCCTGCCAGCCTTGCTACATGCCAGCCTTGCTGCCAGCCTTGGTGCCTGCCTTGCTGCCAGCCTTGCTGCCTGCCTTGGTGCCTGTCTCCCTGCCAGCCTTGGTGCCTGCCTGCCTGCCAGCCTTGGTGCCTGCCTTGGTGCCTGCCTCCCTGCCAGCCTTGGTGCATGCCTCCCTTCCAGCCAGCAACCCCACAAACATGGGGAAAAAGAGGAAGCCTCAGCCATCTGCTGCCATCCCTGGCAAGAGGGACCGGGCCACCCTCCTGCCCCCTGGCCCTCACTCTGCTTCTGCTGGGGCTTCTGTAGCATGGGCCCCCTCTTCTGCGGCTGGGGCTTCTGCTGCTTCTGCTTCTGGAGGAGCTGATGATGCTGCTTCTGGCAGTGGTGCTTCTGCTTGTGCTTACTCTGCTGAGGCTGCTTCTGGCGGTGGTGCTTCTGCTGGTGCTTACTCTGCTGAGGCTGCTTCTGGCGGTGGTGCTTCTGCTGGTGCTTACTCTGCTGAAGCTGCTCCTCGTCCTGCTCGTCCTGCTCGTCCTGCTCATGCTCCTGGACTTGCTCGTCCTGATCGTACTGCTCGTGCTCCTGGTCTTGCTCGTCCTGCTGGTCCTGATTGTACTCCTGGTCCTGCTCGTGCTCTTCGTCCTGCTGGTGCTGGTGCTGGTGCTGGTGCTGCTGCTGCTGCTGCTGCTGATGATGATGCTGATTATGATCCTGCTGGTGATGCTGCTGCTGCTGCTGCTGCTGATGATGATGATCCTGCTGCTGCTGCTGCTGCTGCTGCTGCTGATGGTGGTGGTGTGGAGGAGCAGCCCCTACAAACTGGAAGCCCCTCTGATGAGGGCCCATCTGGTCCTGGCAAAGGGAGGAAGAGGCATATGCGGGAACGGGAGAGGAGGCAATACCCCATTGAGGAGGAACACAAGGATAAGGTGCTGGAGTGGCTGAGAGAGAATGACTATCTGTGGTGGAAGGGACACCGGCTGTACAGGGACACCAAAAGGAAGCAGGCTGCTTGGAGAGAGACGGTGGAGAGTCTGGGCTACACATCGGAGGTGCTCCATGGTTGGTGGAAACATATGCACACCTGGTACGGGAAGCTGCACTTCAAGAAATCTGGCCAGGCCACGGTTAAACTGATGGACAGAGAGACCTATGTCATAGCCAGGTGCAGCTTCCTGGAGGGTGAGATCCGCCACCGAGGAGCAGCAGCAGCAGCAGCCCCTCTCACGACCCTCTCTCTCCGGCAGCCTGCTGAGAGCCAGTCCTCTTCCGGCCGAGAGTCAGTTCCTGTCTCCAGGCAGGTTTCAGTAGAGCGTGCCATGGCGGAGAACCCGCGGACAGGTGTTTTAACCGTGGTGGAGTGCGTGGAGGACTCCCTGGTGCAGTGGGAGAAAGGAGACGGTACTTCCACCACAGCCCTACCCGTATCCACCCCCAGCTCCACCTCCACAGAAAGGCAGAGAGCCAGACAGGAGGGGCAGAGCCACACTGTCCTGCTGGAGATCAGGGACACTATCCGTAGCAGCATAGATCTCCTCTCTCAGCTGGTCCACACCGACTCCTCATCCTCCAACTGCAAACCCTTTCTCACCTATGTCAACCAGACCCTCACGGACATGGCGGAACCCCAATACCAGGTGGTGAAGGACCGGATCACCGGTCTTCTTTACAACCCTCCAGACCCAGAGGCACCTGCTCCCACCCAGTCCAGGTCTGCTCCTCCACCCCAGGTGATGTCCCTCCCATTCCAAGGTTTCCCACAGGCCCTCACCTACCAGGGTTACGGCTACCAGGAGGTCCAGCAGCACAGGCAGCAACCTTTCCCAGTCCAGGCACAGAGTCATCGGGCGACACCGTCGCCACCAGTTCCACCGATGCCACTGATGCCACCCAGACCAATGATGCCACCGATGACAGCGATGCCACCCATGCCACCGATGCCACCAATGCCAGTCCTCACCCAGCTGCAGACTAAACAACCCCACTACACTGTTCCTTCCTCCACCCCACAGCCAAGCCCGGCCTCAGAACATCTGTCATCGGAACTGGGGCTGACACTACATGGCATGAAGGAAGGAGTTCTCAACATCACAGGGCTGAGCCAGCTGTCCAAAAGCTTCCTCAACACACCGTCACCTGTTGTCCTCTCGGGGCCAGGCACCTCAGTGGCACTTCAGACCAGCACTTCAGCAGCAGCCACCTCCACAGCACCTGGACCCTTCACCCCTGAGACTGGGCACACCTCCGAGTGACCAAGAGGAGTGCCAGAGACTGGGTGGCTACCAGTAGTCTTTATTTGGACATTTGACTTGGGTCATTTTTCTTTTAAAGCTTGTGATTAATAAAGTTTATCTTTGCTTCACACACTTGCCTCATTTATTTTATTAAATAAAGTCTTGGTGGAAACTTTTAGAAATGGTTTAAGCCTTTGCATGTTTGTAGGATGGGTAAGGATAGCAGTGGGGTGGGCAGGGATACCTTTGGGATGGGTAATAGCTGTGGGATGGGTAAGGATAGCAGTGGGGTGGGCAAGGATACATTTGGTATGGGTAATAGCTGTGGGATAGATAAACCTCCAGTGCAAGCATAGTGGGACTATATAGTCCACCCTCCCAGGTGCCACACCTATGGCCCTTTATTATCAATAACAATATAATCAATCATCCACACATGTCAACATAAACACAACTCTTTATTAAATGCCCTGTTCATTGTAGGCCAACCAAACATACATGGCCCAATCTCATCCGTGTGATGAGACAGGCTGAAGGAAGCATCCATTAAGCATCTATCATCCTGTCTTGCCACTCCACCGCTCCAGCTGGGGAGTTGTACCAGTGTTTCAGGAGGTTGTGCTGCTTCTTCCCTTCACGTGAGGCTCTGTTGGGGCCTTGCACATCCTGAGTGTCGATCAGGTTTTGCCCTTGCCTGCATTCCCCAGGCTCCATGTCCGCATTGCCTTGCTGGAGGTCCACAAGCCTGCTCTGCAAGACTGGGTAGCGGGTGCACATGAGATTGTGCAGGATGCAGCAAGCTTCCACGATCCTCCTCACGGTCTCTGGGTGATGCTGCATGGTGGTGAGAAGTACCTGGAATCTGTTGGCCAGGGTGCCAAAAGTGTTCTCCACCACCCGCCTTGCCCTGGACAGCCTGTAGTTGAAGATCCTCTCTTCACGGGTGAGGTATTTGGAGGTGTAGGGCTTCATGAGGGAGGTTGTGAGGGAGAAGGCATCATCCCCCATGATGAAGTAGGGTACATCTTGCGAGTCGTTGGGCAAGGGGTCTGGATCTGGGAAGCCCATGATGAGGTTGCGTTCCAGCCCCTCCTTGAGGTGACTGGTGTTGTATACCTGGGCATCTGAACATGAGCCGTTGCCTGAAGCATCGATGTACATGAACTTGTAGTCAGCATCGACCATGGCAAAGAGGACGATGCTGAAGAAGCCCTTGTAGTTGAAATAAGTGGGCCCTGACTTGGCTGGAGCTTTGCAGGCCACGTGCTTCCCATCTATGGCTCCAACGGTGTGGGGGAAGTTCCACTTCTGATACCACTGCTCTGCAAATTTCTTCCAGCCTTCTTCAGTGGAGGGGCACTGGAGGAGCTCCTCCAGGTATTCTTCGATGATGGCCTGCACCACTTCTCTGACCACAATGCTGATGGTGTTGTGTGGCACCCTCCAGCCGTACTGCATGCTGCTGTAGGTGGTCCCGGAGGCCAGGTGGTGCAGAGTGAATGCCACCCTGAGCCCAGGGTCCAGGCTGGGCTGGAAGTTGGTGCTCTGCTTGGCCAACCTGGGTGTCAGCCGCTGCACAACTTTGTCAAACATGGCTGGAGGCATCCTCATGAAGTTTTGGAATGCCCGAGTGTCTTCGTTCCTCAGCTCCACCATCAGCTTGTTGTACAGTCCGTACTCTGCTCTTGTCCTGATCCATCTTCGTTCCCAGACGCTTCTTGGCCGCCTCCTTTTCTTCCCGTAGTAGAGTTCACAGAGCGTGTAGATGGCTTTGCACTGTTGTAGAAGGATGGTGGCTACCAAAAGGAATTTGTTACGATCCATGGTGGACATCAATGGATGCTGTGGAAAAGGAAGAGTCAGATGAAGGCTGCAGAGGTCTGCACAGCAGGGATGCTGGACTGAAAGTGAGATTCAGGTGAGTTGCTCCCCCTTTTTATAGGCAATATAGGTTTTCCACTATGTGTCCTTTTGCATCCTCTAGGCATCCTCTAGACATCCTTAGTATCCGAGATAGGTCCCCTCTGCGAATGTTTTTTTCCATTTTAAATGCTTTGTTTGCGAGCTGCATCCACTTTCATCCTTTCTCCGTCCGTGCTACTAACGCTGCGCATCTGTTCCGCGTCCATTCCGCTTCCTCCCTGCATCCGAGCGGATGCGAGTTGCGCGGATGCGGAACAGATGCCTAGTGGATATAGTGGATGCGTAACGGATGCAGAACGGATGTCCCCCGTATGCCTAGCGGATGCAGAACGGACGCATTGGATACATTTTCCACTCAAAAGTTTTGAGCAGCTCAAAACCCTCTGAGCGGATGAAACGTCAATAGATGGATGCTGGACGGATAGAGAGGAAGCAAAATGGAGGCAGTGAGTACAGAACGGAAGCATCGCGTTAACCAACGGATGGCAAGTGTTTTTCTCCGTTTTACATCCTCTTTCCACCGCTGGTGCAGTGTGACAGGGGCTTTATCTCAGTCAGTCAATTTATCATAGAAACCTTCTGTTTTAGAATCTTTATCATACCTTGAATGTATTTGCACATATGAAAACCAATTCATCTTTATACTTTGTTCCTCTAATTTTTGCATAGATTTAAGTTCACCCTTTTCATTCAATATTTCACCATATCTAATTTTTGTTCCTTTTTGTATATTATAGGATAAGAAAATGTTTCAATAGTCGATAACCAGACTGGAATTTTCAAATAACATTGTCTTTTAATCTCCTAGTTTAACCACAGAGACTCCTGTATATAATGTCTTTTAAAGTACCCCTGTGTTTTCGTTCCTTTATAACATAAAAAAGCATGCCAGCCCAACAACAGATCATTCCTTCTAATGCCAACAATGTAGTATTTCTTAATGTTATCCATTCTTTAACCCACATCAGATTTGTAGCTTGGTAGTACAACTCCCAGTTAGGCAAACCAAATCCTCCTCTTATTCTAGCATCTTGCAAAAGTTTTAACTTTATTCTCGCTTTCTTACCTTGCCATATATATTTTAACACAGTTTTATTTAAATCTTCAAACTAATCTTTTCCAAGCCTAATTGGAATTGTTTGGAACAAATATAAAATTCTGGGTAATATATTCATCTTGATTGTTGATATTCTCCCTGTTAATGACAGTTGTAAATTTTCCCATTTTGCCAGATCTAGCGCTATCTGCTGCTTACATTTTATATAATTATTCTCTTTTAGTGTACTGCATCTTGCTGTCAATATATCCCCAAGTACTTGATCTTATTTGTGACCTGGATTTTCAATAGATCTGCCAGTACTTCCTTTTGTCTTGATAACATATTTTTTGTCAAGATCTTTGTCTTATCTTTATTTATTTTCAAGCCTTTCCATATGTCTTTCTTTTCTATCAGTTTTGATGCTGTTTCTAGCGGGTCTTCTAAAATGAAAATCAGATCATCTGCAAATGCTTGCAATTTAAATCCTTCCTTTTTCATTTTCCTCCCTTTTATATTCTTTTCATCTCTAATATTTCTATTTAGCACTTCCAAGGTTAACACAAACAACAGAGGTGATAGTGGGCACCCTTGTTTTGTTCCTTTTCTTATATCGATAGAGTCTGTCAGTTCTCCCTCTATCATTAACTTTGCCATTTGCTTATGATATATAGCTTCTATCACTTGAATAATTTTTTTAGCAAAGCACATCTGTTCCAGCAGTAATAACATGAATCATCAATTCACATTATCAGATGCCTTCTTTGCATCTAAAAATATCAAAGCCATTTGTTTTTCAGGATGTGCCTCGTAGTATTCCAAAGTGTCTAAGATTACTCTCATATTGTCTTTAATTTGTCTCTTTGGCAGAAATCCATTTTGATCATGATGGATAAAATTGTTTAAGTATTTTTTAAGACTTTCTGCCAATATTGAAGCAAAAATTTTATAATCTGCGTTTAGTAAGGAAATAGGTCTTTCATTCTTGATTTGTAATAAATCAGCCTCCTCTTTTGGAATAAGTGTAATATAAGCTTCTGACCACGATTTAGGTATCCTCTTATTTAACATAACTTCATTCATAACTTCTTGCAATGGAAGGTTCAATGATTTTTGTAATATTTTGTAAAATTCTGCCGAAAGTCCCTCTGGGCCTGGTGCCTTTCCATTATTCTGCTACTGAGTGCTTCAGTAAAGCTCCTGTCACAGAGCACCAATGGATAGAAAGAGGATGTAAAATGGAGAGAAACACTTGCCATCCTTTGGTTAACGCGATGCTTCCGTTCTGTACTCACTGCGTCCGTTTTTTATCCTCTCTATCCATCCAGCATCCCTCTACTGAGATTTCATCTGCTCAAAAAGTTTTGAGCTGCACAAAACTTTTTGAGTGGAAAATGTATCCAACGCGTCCGTTCTGCATCCGTTAGGCATACGGGAAACATCCATTCTACATTCGTTGTCATCCGTTATGCATCCGCTATATCCGCTAGGCATCCGCTGCACATCTGCACAACTCGCATCCGCTCCAGCGGAAAACAGACACAGGGAGGAAGTGAAACGGACCCGGAATGGACACGCAGTGTTAGTAGCACGGACGGAGAAAGGACGAAAGTGGATGCAGCTCACATACAAAGCATTAAAATGGAAAAAACATTCGCAGAGGGGATGTATCTCAGATATTTAGGATGTCTGCAGGATGCCTAGAGGATACAAAAGGACACACAGTGGAAAACCTATATTGCCTATAAAAAGGGGGAGGAACTCACCTGGATCTCACTTTCAGTCCAGCAGCCCTGCTGTGCAGACCTCTTCAGCCTTCTTCTGGCTCTTCCTCTTCCACAGCATCCAATCATCTCCACCATGAATCGTCACACACTCCTTTTGTTAGCCACCATCATTATACAACAGTGTAAAGCCCTCCACAGGCTCTTTCACCTGTTCTATGCGAAGAAAAGGAGGCGGCCAAGAAGTGTCTGGGTCCGAAGATGGATCACCAGAAGAGCCGAGTATGGACTGTATAACAAGCTGATGGTGGAGCTGAGGAACGAAGACACTCGTGCATTCCAGAACTTCATGAGGATGCCTCCAGCCATGTTGAACGAAGTTGTGGAGTGCCTGAGACCCAGGTTGACCAAGCAAAGCACCAACTTCCAGCCCAGCCTGGACCCTGGGCTCAAGGTGGCACTGACTCTGCACCACCTGGCCTCAGGGACCACGTACAGGAGCATGTAGTACTGCTGGAGGGTGCCACACAACACTATCAGCATTGTGGTCAGAGAAGTGGTGCAGGCCATCATCGAAGAATACCTGGAGGAGCTCCTCCAGTGCCCCTCCACTGAAGAAGGATCGAAGAAAGTTGCAGAGCAGTGGTATCAGAAGTGGAACTTCCCCCACACCGTTGGAGCCATAGATGGGAAGCACGTGGCCTGCAAAGCTCCAGCCAAGTCGGGGTCCACTTATTTCAACTACAAGGGCTTCTTCAGCATCGTCCTCTTTGCCATGGTCGATGCTGACTACAAGTTCATGTACATCGATGCTTCAGGCAACGGCTCATGTTCAGATGCCCAGGTATACAACGCCAGCCATGTCAAGGAGGGTCTGGAACACAATCTCATCAAGGGCTTCCCAGATCCAGACCCCCTGCCCAATGACACACAAGATGTGCCCTACTTCATCGTAGGGGATGACGCCTTCTCCCTCAGAGGATCTTCAACTACAGGCTGTCCAGGGTAAGGCGGGTGGTGGAGAACGCCTTTGGCATCCTGGCCAACAGGTTCCAGGTACTTCTCACCACCATGCAGCATCATCCACAGACCATGAGGAGGATCGTGGAAGCTTGCTGCATCCTGCACAATCTCATGTGCACCCGCTACCCAGTGTTGCAGAACAGGCTCGTGGACCTCCAACAAGGCAATGGGGACATGGAGCCTGGGGAATGGAGGCAAGAGTGAAACCTGATAGATACTGTGGATGTGCAAGGCCCCAACAGAGCTTCACGTGAAGGGAAGAAGCAGCGCAACCTCCTGAAACACTGTTGCAACTCCCCAGCTGGAGCAGTGGAAGGGCAAGACAGGATGATAGATGATTAATGGATGCTTCCTTCAGCCTGTCTCATCACATGGATGAGACTGTGCCATGTATGTTTAGTGGCCTTACAATGAACAGGGCATTTAATAAAGAGTGGTGTTTATGTTGAAATGTGTGGATCAATGATTACATTGTTATTGATAATAAAGGGCCATAGGTGTGACACCTGGGAGGGTGGACCATACAGTCCCACTGTGCTTGCACTGGAGGTTTATCTATCCCACAGCCATTACCCATCCTACAGGTATCCTTATCCATCCCACAGCTATTACCCATCCCAAAAGTATCCCTGCCCATCCCACAGCTATTTCCCATCCCAAAGGTATCCCCGCCCATCCAACAGCTATTACACATCCCACAGGTATCCCTGCCCATCCCACAGCTATTACCCATCCCAAAGGTATCCCTGTCCATCCCACTGCTATCTTAACTCATCCCACAAGCATGCAAAGTCTTAAACCATTTCTAGAAGTTTCCACCAAGACTTCATTTAAAAATAAATGAAGCAAGTATGTGAAGCAAAGATAATCTTTATTAATAACAAGCTGTAAAAGCAAAATGACCCAAGTGTCCCAAGCAAAGATAAAGTCAATAGGTAGCAACCCAGCCTCTGGCACTCTTCTCAGTCACTCTGAGGCGTTCCCATAGTCTCAGGGGTGAAGGATCCAGGTGCTGTGGAGGTGGCTGCTGCTGGAGTGCTGGTCTGAGGCGCCATTGGGATGCCTGGCCCTGAGAGGACAACAGGGGACGGAGGAAGCTCTCAGAGAGCTGGCTCAGTCCTGTGATGTTGAGAGCCCCTTCCTCCAGGACATGAGGTGTCAACCCCAATACCGATGACAGATGTTCTGAGGCCGGGCTTGGCTGTGGGGTGAAGGAAGGAGGAGTGTAGTGGGGCTGTCTGGTCTGCAGCTGAGCGAGGTGAGGCATGGGTGGCATCTGTGGCATGGGTGGCATCGGTGGCGTTGGTGGCATCGGTGGCATCAGTGGAATCAGTGGCATCGGTGGCACCAGTGGTGTACGATGTACCTGTGCCTGGACTGGGAAGGGCTGACTGTGTTGCTGGAGCTCCTGGTAGCCATAGCCTTGGTAGATGAGGGCCTGTGGAAAGCCTTGGAAGGGCAGTGACATCACCTGGGGTGGAGGAGCAGACCTGGACTGGGTGGGAGCAGGTTCAGCTGGGTCTGGAGGGTTGTGAAGAAGACCGGTGATCCTGTCCTTGATCACCTGGTACTGTGATTCGGACATGTCCAGGAGGATCTGGTTGATGTAGATGAGGAAGGGCTTGCGGTTGGAGGATAGGATGTTGGTGTGTACCAGCTGAGAGAGGGGATCTACACTGCTTCTGATGGTGTCCCTGATCTCCAGCAGGACAGTGTGGCTCTGCCCCTCCGGTCTGGCTCTCTGCCTGCTTTCTGTGGAGGTGGAGCTGGGGGTGGATGTGGGTTGGTCTCTGGTGGAAGTGCCCTCTCCTTTCTCCCACTGCATCAGGGGGTCCTCCATGCGCTCCAGCATGGAGAGTGCAGCTGTTGGGGGGTTCTCCATCATGGCATGCTCTACAGATACCTGCCTGGACACGGGAGCTGACTCTCTGCTAGAAGAGGACTGGCTCTCAGCAGGCTGCCTGAGAGAGAGATTTGTGAGAGGGGCTGCTCCTCGGTGGCGGATCTCACCCTCCAGGAAGCTGCATCTGGCCATCACGTAGGTCTCTCTGTCCGTCAGCTTGACTGTGGCCTAGCCAGATTTCTTGAGGTGTAGCTTCCCGTACCAGGTGTGCATGTGCTTCCACCAGCCGAGGAGCACTTCCAAAGTGTAGACCAGGATCTCCGCATTCTCTCTCCAAGCAGTCTGCTTCCTTTTGGTGTCTTGATAGAGCCTGTGTCCCTTCCGCCAAAGATACTCGTTCTCCCTCAGCCATTCCAGCACCTCATCCTCATGTTCCTCTTCGATGGAGTTTTGCCTCCTCTCCCATTCTCGTTCATGCGTATGCCTCTTCCTCCCTATGGCAGGGCCATCTGGGCCCTCATCAGAGGAGCTTCAAGGTTGTAGCGGCTGCTCCATCACACCAGCAGCAGCAACAACAGTAGCAGCAAAAGCAGAACCAGCAGCACCAGCAGCACCAGCGTTACCAGCAGCATCAGCAGCACCAGGACCACCAGCAGCAGAGTAAGCAACAGCAGGACCAACAGGAACAGCAGGACCAGGATCAGCAGCAGCAGAGTAAGCACCAGCAGCACCGACAGGACCAGCAGGACCAGGAGCACCAGCAAGACCATCAGGACCAGGAGCACCAGCAGCACCAGCAGGACCAGCAGGACCAGGAGCAGCACCAGCAGAGTAAGCACCAGCAGAAGCACCAGCACCAGGAACAGCGCCAGCAGAGTAAGCAGCAGCAGAAGCCCCAGCACCAGGAGAAGCACCAGCAGAGTAAGCACCAGCAGAAGCCCCAGCACCAGGAGCAGCGCCAGCAGAGTAAGCCCCAGCAGAAGCCCCAGCACCAGGAGCAGCGCCAGCAGAAGTTCCAGCAGCAGAAGAGTCAGCCCCAGCAGAAGAAGCCCCAGCAGAAGCAGAGTCAGGGCCAGGGGGTGGGATGGTGGCCCTGTCCTTCTTGCCAGGGCTGGCAGCAGATGGCAGAGGCTTTCTCTTCTTCCCCATAGTTGTTGGCTGGCTGGCTGGCTGGCTGGAGATGTGTCTGGCAGCAGGTCTTTCCTCTGAATGGTGACCTGCTTGCGAGCTGCATCCCTTTATATCCGCGGGGCTGACGGAATGCATCCTCCCGCATGCGCAGTGAACGCTTTGCATCTGCTAGGCATCCGGTAGGCATCCGCTAGGCTTCCGCTCTGCATCCGCTTCATCCGCTCTGCATCCGCTCTGCATCCGCTCCTTCCGTTGCGTGTCCGCTTCGCTGTGCTCCCCCAGAAGCCCTGTAGATGTGCCATCTGCTTCCATCCGCTTCCATCCGCTAGGCTTCCGTGGATCATCTGCTTTACATCCTGCCTATGTCCTCCCCCCATCCGTTCCTTTCCATTGTTGTCCGCTCTGCTTATGCAAATTCGGGGCACTTTTGAGAGCGGATAACAACGGATGGAACATTTTCTCCTCCGCTGTGTCCTTTTTACATACGTTTTGCATCCATCGGCCTATGTTACAGGCCCTTTAACTCCATTATTGTTATATTGCTTTCTAACATTGTTTCAATCTCTTTAGGTATCGGGGTAGATTAGCATTCTGTAAATACTGTTTAACTCTTTCCTCATCAATATTCTCTTGTGTGTATAGTTCCTCATAATAGTCTCATATTATTTCCTTCTTCTCTTTGTGACCATAGCAAACTTGGCCTTGGTCGTCTATTAATTGCAATATTTTCCTTGATTCTTTCTCTTTTCTCAGTTTATATGCTAAGCATCTACCTGGTTTATTTGCATCTTCAAAATAGTTCTGCTTTGCACCTCTAATTTTCTGTGTTAGTTCTTCTTTTTCTATTAGACCCATTTTATGTTTGGTTATATCCATTTTTAACTTAATGTCCTTTTTTTGTGGCATTTTCTGTGACTCTTTTTCAAGTCCTTTATACTCATCCTCTAATGCCTTAGAGGCTAATCTTTTCATGGTATTTCGTTTCCTTGTATAGTCTATTATCAAGCCTCTGGCATATGCCTTCATTGTATCCCATACGTTCTGGATTGATGTATCTTCTTTTTTGTTTTCTCTAAAGAAAAAAGCCAATTCTTTCTCCATCCACTGTGTGAAGTCTTTTCCCTTTAAAATAGTATTATTTAATGTCCATCTAGATCTTCTTCTTTGTCCTTTCTATTTAATTGTCAGTGGATTATGATCTGCCTAAGTACTTGGTTCAATATTTATTTCTTGAATATTAGTTAACAATTCTGTTAACATCCATATCATATCTATTCTGGACCATGATAAATATCTATTTGAGTAGAAGGCGTATTGTTTGGTTTTAGCACTTCTTTCTCTCCATGTATCTTTTAAGTTTATTCCTTCTACCATTTAAAAAAAAGATTTAGGGAGGGTCTTTCTGTTTTGCTTTATTGTTTTCTGTGCTGTATAGTCCAGTTTATTGTCTACAATTCCATTAAAATATCCCATCATAACTACCATGTTTCTCATATAATAAGGCTGGGTCTTATTTTTTTTTGAGCCCTGAAAAAATGGCTAGTCTGTCTTTTTGGTGGTGACTTAATTCCCACCCTTGCATCTTCGGGCAGGCAGGCAGCAATGGCTTGGATGGGGCACTTTGTATCAGGGTCAACACAGGCAGCACCATATCCGGGTGTGCAACAAAAGTACTTCCTAACGGCAAGCACCCCCCCATCCCCCTCCATTTTGCATGTTTTAATATAACAGGCCTATAATATAGGGCTTAATTTGGGGGGAGGGGCTTAATTTCATTTCGTGCTTATAAAACATGCTGGGACTTCCTATTGGGGGAGGCCATATTGTTGGAGAAACAGAGTATATTAGCATAGTCCAGTTCAATTATTTTCAAATGTAATTTTTTATAAAATTCTTCTTGATTGTCATTCAGAGCATAGATTGCAACTATGTGAGAGCATAGATTGCAACTAATTAGATTTCAGAGCATGAGTGTTTTTGTATTATTTTCCATTATTTCCACCATTAGTATTCTTCCGTCGTCATTAGTATAAATCAATTTCGCTGGGATAATATCTTTTAATGTATAAAACCACTCCTCTTTTCTTGCATTGTTTCAAAGAAGTAAATATTTTCCCTAATTTTGGCTGTATCAACAATTGTTCATATTGCTTTTTAATATGTACTTCTTGTAGGCAGATTATATCAAATTTTAATTTTTCTAATTTATGGAAGGTTTTTCTTCTTTTAACAGCTGAGTTAAGTTCATTTACATTAATTGTAATCAATTTTTTCTCTTCCATGGTTATATTTTGTAGTTAGGTTTAACAGCTCTCGTAGATCTTGGTTCACATTGTTCTTTGGCTTCCTCCTTTCCACCTACTGCACCTTCTTCTTTTTCAGTCATCATTTGGCAGTCCTCTTGGAATTCAATTAGTGAAATTTCTTTTTCTGCCACTTCCTCTTTCCCTCTAAAAAATTCTGTATAAAATGATTCAGTTTTCTCAATTGAGTCAGTTCTACATCTCTGTTCTTGCCATTTGAACATTAAACCTTCTGGAATCAGCCATCTATAATTCACCTCTTTTTAAAGTAGCATTTTGGTCAGGAATCAGTATTCTCATCTCTCTCACTCTTCTGGGTACTTGTTTCAAGACCACAATCTCCTTGTCTTTGTATTTCAATGTTTTCTCTCTCGCCACTTGCAATATTTGCATTTTAATGGCTTTCTTTTTAAATCTGATGTGAACTTCTCTTGGTAAGCTATTTCTCATTGCACATCTTGTGAAGACTCAATAGACCTCATCTATTCCATCCATCATCTTCTCTTCAGTTAATTCCAAAGCTTCAGCCAATATTTCTATCATTATCTCAGCTAGGTTTTGTCCCTTTTCTTCCTCTATGTTTTGGAATCTAAGATAAAATTCTGATCTGTCCATCTCCCATCTCAGCATACCACTTTTATCTTGTTCAACCACAGTTAATCTGTTATCAATATCTCCAATCTTCTTATCTCTTTGTTTACCTTCTTCTTCAATTCTTTGGAATCTCTCATCATACTTCATCATCATTTGTTGGAGGTTCTCCACCTTTTCATCGATTTTCCCTGTTCTTTGTACGATATTCTCTGTTCTCTTTTCAATATTCTCTGTTCTTGTTTGAATATTTTGAATTCCTTGCATAATCATCAGCAGGGTCACTTTTTCTTGTTCTTTTTCTTGCCGTAACATTGTCTGTATTGGACTTTGTCCTCCGGATGTTGGAGAGGAAGAAGTAGAAGTTGAGGAACCAGGGGCTGTTAATTTCCTACTCATTTCGAGCAATTCAAAATCTTCAGGTTCTTCTATACCTTAATCCAATTGAGAAATAACCAATTGCAATTACAAATAAAAATAGCAGGAAAAAAGAAGCCAAATAGTAATAATAATAAAAAAAGAAAAAAAATTCTTCAGGTTCTTGTATATCTTAATCTAATCGATTGGTTAGATAACAGTAAAAATTCAAAAATGAAGGAAAAGACCATAAACACAAACAAAAAAGAAAAAGTTGTAAAATCCCCCAAAAGGCGGAAAAGTGAAAAATAAAAAGGTAAAAAAGAGAAAAAAAAGAAAAAGAGAAAATCCAATTAACAGGTCTCAAATATAAAAGGATGCATAAGAGAAAAAAAGGCTAGAAAAAAAAAAGAAAAGAAAAAAAGCCAATATGAAAGGTACATGGAAAAACAAAAATACCAGGGAGGGGGAGGGAAAAAAAGAAAAAAAGAAAGACTACTCCCTTAAAAAGAAAAGGAAGAAAATCATTAATACTAAAGCTTTTCCTTTAAAATAAAGAGCAAGCGTAGAAATTTAACTTCCAAAGACAAGAAAACAAAAACAAAGACAAGTTCCAAAGGGTCAGAAATCCAAGTAGCTATTACAATAAGTAAATTGATGAGGAGGGGTAGCACAGCTTAGAAAAAATAAAAAGAGCACACTGCACTTTGTTTAATTATCCAAGGTTCTTGTTATAATTCTCTTCTCCAGAGACTTATCACCTTTTCTTTTCCTATAAGCTTCAACACCAGACTCCAGCTATTGATAGAAACCCAGAAGAGTACCTGTGATAATATTCTCCCATGCTCTTCCCTCTATCTTATCAAATAGCAATGTCCTTGAAAAGAAGTTTAAGCTCTTTCTCAGCTTTGTCTGGTCAAAAGAGAAATAGAGTAATTCCAAGCCTCTAGTTGGCAGTGTTACAAAGTTTCTTTTGCTTTCACTTTCCCCCTCCTTTTCCAAGCAAAATATAATAAGAATTAATGAAAAAAAGTAAAAGATATTAAAAAAAATAACTAAAAGGGAGTCTCTAGCCTAAAATATTATAAAATCAAAAAGGAGAAAAAGAATACATAAAAGAAGAGGAAAAAACCAGTCCAGTTTCAAAGTATAAGATATTGTGTAAAAAATCCAGCAATGAGAAAAAATATATATATTACTTTGACATTCCTGTTTAAAATCGTTGCTTAATCACTTCTGTCAAAACTTTTATAGATACTTTCTTTTCCTTAGAGTGTTCTTTCAAACCTTAAAATAAAGAAAAAGGCCCACAGGTCATAGCCTCGACTTCAATGGCACCAAAACCCTAGCCACTATAGAAAACCCCAGCTACAGAACTCCACACCACAAATCAAATAAACACCCGGGCACAAATAGACCCCCCCGAACCTCCAGTCCAAACACACACCAGCCAACCACCCAGATGAAACCTCACTTCCTAATAAATGATAGCCGGACATAAACCTAAAGCCAAGCCCCACTAAAAGCCCCCAATACACAAACACAATGTTGCCACCTATCAAGACAAAAATAATGCTACAAAACAGATAGAAGATATTAGAAACACCAATCAAGCAGAGCACAGAAATCTCCAAGACCAATAAACACAGACCAAGACTCCCAACCAATCAGGATGAAGAAAAAAACATTCTACAAAGTATGAGGCTAGCACCAAATTTAAGACAGAAATGGCTGTGAAAGCCCGACACATAGACAAACCATATATATATATATTCATGCTTTCAGAGAAGCCATAGAGATTGAAAAAAGACCTGAAAGCATGAATAGAAGAGATGATTCCACCAGACTGTCAATCATTTGGAAGCCTGCACTCTCAAATAGAAAGATCTCCACACCACAAAACAGACAAACACCTGAGCACAGACAGACTCCCTCTGATGCCTCCAACCCAAACACCCCCCCACCAGGCACCCAGGTGAAACCCAGCTTGCTAATGAATAGCAGCTTGCTAATGAAGAGCAGCCGTCCCTTCACACGGAGCCAAGCTGCACTGAAAGTCAATCAAAGCCACAAAACAGACAGAAGAAACCAGAAACACCAATCAATCAAACTCCAAGTCCAATGAACACAGATCCAGGCTCCCAGCCAATCAGAATGGACCAGCCTCAAATTTAAAACCAGGAGCTGTAAGACCCATATCCATACAGAAGCCTGATGATGGCAGATGAGATTCTGCTGAAACGTTGCTACAACTTTAACAGAACTACAATGACGTGGGATAATACCCGAAGGAAGCTAAACAGCGCAGATAGATAGATAGATAGATAGATAGATAGATAGATAGATAGATAGATATAGATACAGATACAGATACAGATACAGATACAGATACAGATACAGATA
>BLBF01000040.1:25176755-25210713 GCA_015471245.1 Laticauda colubrina
ATCTATCTATCTATCTATCTATCTATCTATCTATCTATCTATCTATCTATCTATCTATCTATCTATCTCTATCCATTATCTATCTATCTATCTATCTATCTATCTATCTATCTATCTATCTATCTATCTATCTATCTATCTATCTATCTATCATCTTTATCATCACTCTCATCTATCTATCATCTATCTATGATTTTTCTTCACTACATTGGTATATCAGTTATTTCATTGGGGAGAGATTCATAATCCCAAACCACCCTTAGTGAACAATTTATTCAACAATGAATTTTACTCCCTCATCTTTATTTTAAAAGTTTTAAAAAAATCTTTAATATAGCTGGTACATAAACCACACCTATGTTTCACATGAGCTTGATGATTGAATCTTGATTTAATGCTGGTCATTCTCCATTATCCTTGAGATAAGCAAGATAGTGTAGGGAACCAGGACAGAATGAGAGATATTCTTAATGCAGTTCTTTAATTCTTTTGTGAAATCCCCAAGGATCTGTTAGTAGCTTTCTCACTTTGCTCAATTACACAGCTAGCCTTGGCAGGCACTTTTAATAAAAGTGAGATAGGCTACCTGAGCATCTGACTAAAGGGACCCCCCAAAAAACAGTAGTTCAAGAGTTATGTAGATAAATATTTTGGCTTTGATCTTAGATAATTTTGTTAATTCCATTTTTTAAGGAGCCCAACTTAATTCATTCACTACTATGAGAATAACATTACGACCTTCCTGTGGACTGCACTGTTATGAGAATTTTGCACAGCAACTTGGGATAAACTTGTATTTATGAAAATATTAAGACTATAAATGTGAACATTCATGTGCATTAATTTTCAGAAAAAGAAGACAGAAAAAAACTTTTGACTGATGAGATGTCAAACTGATACAGATCAAAATAGACTGATCAGTTCATCTTGAACTTGGATCAGAGTAACAAATCAAGAGATCCTGTTCATGAACTTAAATAATTAAAAGAAGCAAAAAAGTAAATTTTTCCTTTTTGCAACTTTGTTTTTATGGAAATTTGCTGTAAGAGGTTTGGAAACCATTTAGAAAGTTTGGGAAAATAGACAAAAATTGAACAATTTCAAGGAGAACAAAGGAACGTTTTCCCCACTGAATTTGTAAATAAAAGAATTTCTGTGAGACTAAAACTACACAACCTGTGGCTCACTTCCAAATCTTTTTATCCAAATGCAGTGCCTGTTCCGCCCTCCTCAAAAGTTGCTCCTGAATAGTATATTTTAACATTACAGAAGGAAAAATAATAAAGCTATGGGCTACTGTTATACTAATTATATTTAACAACTAAAATATAACCTTCATTAAGTTTAAATTTACATTAAATTACAAGAAATGTAGCAACTACTATGTCTTGAGCCCATATTTTTGGAGAATGGCTCCTCAACACACTTATCAGGGAGGACAGAAATTCCTTGACTTATGGCCACAATTGAACCCAAAAGCAAGACAGTTGTTAAGTGAACTTTGTTCCCTTTTACGACTTTTTTTGCCACAATTGTTAAGTTGATCACTATAGTTGCTAGGTTATCAATATGGTTGTTAAAGGAATCTGGCTTCCCCATTGACTTTATTTGTCAGAAAGTCACCTCAGGACACTGCAACCATCATAAATATGACCAAGCATCTGAATTTTGATGAGGTGACCACGGGGATGTTGCAACAGTCATAAATTACTTTTTTCATTGTCATTATAATTTTGACTAATCACTAAACAAATGATTGAAGATCAAGAACTACCTGTCCTTGTGTATGACCACAGCTGGGACCACAACTAGGTCATGAAGCAAGGTGATTACAAATGAAAATGATCCTCATTGTCCTTATGATTTAGTTTCAGTGTTCCTTTGCTTCTTGCTAATTCCTTCAGCTGAACTAGAGTTCTTTCTCTTTTTTTTGAGGACATCTTGTTATGGATAAATAAATAAGTGAAAATAAAAGCTCATACACATGAGGACTGGTTGCTAAGTTATTTTTTAAAGCACTGTTGTAATTTTGAGTGGTCAATAAATGAGACAGTCATTAAGGGAGAATGGTTTTCAGTATCCCAGTATTGGCAGAAGGCACTTCTGGATCAAAACCTCTTATCTTAGTGCTGAGGCCATTTAGCCATTCAGAGGCTAACTTATTATTTCATTTTCTCCCTTCTGTTATCTATTGAGAGACACAATAACCCTGTCAACAAATTTGGGGAGAAGAAACATTTTCCTGAAGGATTTGAGATATTTTATTGCCTTTTAGGGGACAGCAATCCTAAGCAAAATATTTGACCACTTTCTCCACTCCTAGGGAGTCTTGAGTGTTATTTTTGCAAGCAAAATTTACCAACTTTTAACCATGTTTGGGTTCCTCCAGTGATACCCAGCTTCTCCAGATAACTTTACTGTCAAATAGTTCCCATCCAGAATATTTCAGAATGCTATTTTCTTCCACACTGATTTCACCAGGAGAATGAGCAGAAAATATATATTCATTTCAAGCCTGCCCTCTATTTTATATCAACTGTTGTCTTATTGTAAGTAGCCATCAAAGACCTTGTAGCTACTCAACAGTGAAACAAAGTGTTTAGGATCACATGCCTAATGCCAGGGTGGTCCTTTGACAGATCTGGGACTTGCTCCCACATAACTGTAGTTTTACATCAAGTTTCTTTTGCTCCAGGGCTATTGGTTTGTGTTCCTATTCCCCAGAAGCAATCAAACTGGCTGCTGACTTCGAGCGAGCAAACTCCACAAGCAATTAGGAAACGTTGCTTGAAGCAGCTGCCCATATGAGCTTTTTTGCACAGCCAACTTGAAGGCTAATTGTTCTGCTAAGCACTGTTTACACAGCTCTTCCTGCTGCTTGAGTAAACCAGAACATGGGGCTGTCAAAATTAAGACTGCTGCTTATGGATTGAGCACTTAAGAGTTCTGCAACTCTTGACAGCCCAACATCAACAAATTAAGTTTTCCTAAGATGGGAAGGTAGAAATAGGGGATAAAGTTCACATTGTTCATTCTACCCCCTTAAAAGTCTATATGCTTAATAAAAAATAATAAAAATCTTCAAAAAGGGAGACCCCAGCCTAGTTGAAAATTCCAGACCAATCTCTTTATGCTGCGTCACCTGTAAAGTCATGGAATCAATTATTAACTAATCCATTATCCTCCACTTAGAGACAAACAACCTACTCTCCAATAAACAATTTGGTTTCAGAAAAAAAACTATCCTGTAATCTGCAACTCTTACACTGCAAAAACATATAGACTACACAACTCGATCAGGGCAAAGCAATAGACGCAATCTACATAGACTTCTGTAAAGCCTTTGATTCAATGTTACACAACAAACTACTACTAAAACTAAAATTTTACGGTATCTCTGACACCTGCATAACTGGATAGAAGCATTCCTGTCAAACAGACAACAAATGGTCAAAACTGGGAGCGTCCTATCAAATTCTGTACTTGTCAAATGTGGTGTCCCCCAAGGTAGTGTTCTAGGACCAACTCTCTTCATACTCGACATAAATGATCTCTGTGATCATATTAAGAGCAACTGTGTTCTCTTTGACGACGATGTAAAGTTATTCAACACCACAGACAATACTGCTACCCTTCAAAAAGACCTTGACTACATATCAGAATGGTCAAAAAATGGCAACTTCAAATCTCAACAAATAAATGCTCTGTCTTACAAATGACAAAAAATAAATAAATCAGAAAATAAAATACAGGCTGAATAGTCAAGACCTTGTTGATGATCCAAACTCTATCAAGGACCTTGGAGTACTCATCTCAAATGACCTAAGTGCTAAAGCCCACTGTAACTACATAGCCAAAAAGGCGTTAAGAGTTGTTAACCTAATCTTATGTAGCTTTTTCTCTGGTAATATTACACTAATAACGAGAGCATACAAAACATTTGCTGGACCAATGCTCAAATACAGCTCATCAGACTGGGACCCACATTACGTATTAACACAGTTGAGAAAGTCCAGAAATATTTCACAAGAAGAGTTCTCCATTCCTCTACTCGTTGCAGAATACTTTATGCCACCAGACTCAAAATTCTAGACCTAGAAAACCTTGAACTATGCTGCCTTCAGTCCAATCTAAGTATAGTGTATAAAATCATACATTGCAATGTCATACCTGTCAATGAATACTTCAGCTTCAACCATAACAATACTAGAGCAAACAATAGATACAAACTCAAGGTTAATTGCATCAAACTTGATTGCAGGAAATACGACTTCAGCAACAGAGTGGTCAATGTCTGGAATACTCTACCTGACTCTGTGGTTTCTTCCCCAATCCCCAAAAACCTTTAACCTTAGACTTTCTACTATTGACCTCACCCCTTTCCTAAGAGGTCTGTAGGGGGCATGTATAAGCGCATCAACATGCCTACTGTCTCTATCCTATTGTTTTATATATTTTTTATTTTTCTTATTTGTATCCATGTATTCATAACTATGTTTTTACTTATACCTATTATCTTATAAGCAATTGATAAATAAAAATAAATAAATATGTAAATAAATAAATTGGGATGAAATGGCCTTACAATTATTCTGCCAAAGCAATAGCTTCCGCTTTTACCTCTTGCCTATGGTTATTTCCTACTAAATAATTAGAGGCACTTACTTAAAATGAGGATAATTAGATTATTGAGCATCAGAATGGCATGCCATTGGAGTGAATTAACTATCTAAATAGTAAAGTGATCAATTAGGCTGAGATTTAATTGGTGGCATGGATTTCACTGAAGAGTAGGGGAACTCATCCTTCCTTTCTTCTTTGTGCTGCTTCATATTTAATTGTATGATGAAATGAAATAGTTTTCAGTTAGCCTTGCAAAGAAAATTCCTTGCTATTTGTAGTGTGGTTTCATTTTAATTGCACATAACATGAATGATTACCATTGGGTGATGGAATAGCAAGTTGTTGATAATGTTTGGAATCAACTGTGCTATTTGTTACCTATTTCAAAATGCCATCACCATTCATTTCCAAGGAAAATAATCGCAGCAGAAGGCAGGCCTGAAAGCATAATGGGGCAGTCTGTAGTAATAGCAAAAGCTTTGTCTTTCTCAGTTATATTTACAGTATAATTGGCTTTCAGGGCAATGAGGTAATAGCAGAATGCTAGAATGCCACAGAAAAGCTTGCCTGTCCCCTTTCCAGGCCAGTCAATCATTGTATTCCAAAAATGTGGATTATTATTTAGAAGATGGAAAAACCTGAATCAAAATATATTGTACTTTTATTTCATAAGAGCTGCAGCAAAGAAAGATACCTTGCATCATCTTTACGCCATACTGTAAAGAACATATACCTGAAGCAGCGAGGAAGGCACTTCTCTTTTTATATTGGGAGACATATTTTGACAGTGATTTATGGCTAAGGCATCTTGCTGAAACTCTGCCTCCTCCATGGCTTGATGAAAAGCTACCTCGGAGCCTCAGAGTTACTCAAAAGTTTCTGAAGGACAAGTGCAAGTCATTCTTTCTTAAGTAGATTGACATCTGGGTATATTTTGCTTTTTTCATTTCTGAAAGCACAATTCTGAAAGCATAATGGCAGACTGGCAGCAAAGTGAAGCATGGTGTAGCAAGATGGCAGTACTGACACTTCAGCTATTCATAGAATTATTTGTAGCAGGTAGATTATTGAACCAAAAGCAATGATGTTTTACATTTCCATTCACCATCTGTTGCTGGTATCCATACATGAGTGCAATTAGTCACTACTTAGGACTTCATCTTTTTTTCTTCTCTCTCTTCCTGTCTTTATTCAGCAGCCTCTCTTTGCTCCAAAAATCCGTTTTCCATTATCTCTACCTTCCCAACACTTTCTTCCTCTTGTTTCTTTCCTATCTTCTCTTTCTTTCTTTCTTTCTTTTTTTTTTTTCTCAGCTCACTTTCCAAAGACGCTTTGCAGGAGAAATAAATTTAGTCAGGTAAACCAGTTAGTTCACAGTTGTATTAAAGAAGGCTTATTGGTCACTCACATGTGCTAAACAGAAACCCTACATGCATTTGGTGCAACAAAATGAGCTCCAAAGAAAATATTGGTCAATGATAATTGGAGAATGTTTTATGCATTTTTCTGATAATTTCTTCAAGATTCAGGGGTTTTTTTTGAAAATTTTTTATTGATTTTTAGAAACAAACATAGACAAACACAACACAGAACATGAAAACATAAAACCTCTTTTCTGAAAGCAACCTGGTCCCGGGTTACATCTCTTTGTACAGACACCAATTCAAATTCATGCTTATTTTTATATACCATTCTATATCTTATTACCATTCTACATTTTCTGTATAGCTTCTCCCCTCTTTTAACTTTCTTAATTTTATTTTTATTTGTTTCATCTCAAATCAGATCATTATATTTATATTCTTTGTCTGTCCTATTTCAGCTGTTATCTTTTCTCCTTAAACAAAATTCCTCCTGTAGTCACTAATTGGAGCCTTTATATCTTTCCCCTAAAATTATAACAATATAAAACGTAACTTCCATTCGGATTCTGCGTAGTACATTTAAGCTAGACACTACATTTTAAAAAGAAAAGAAAAGTATAAATATATAAAATAATTAAAACAATGATCCATATCAGTTCAATTCTATCATTAATGTTAATATTCATTTAAATTTTAAGCATTTAACACATTACTTTTCAAATAAGTATCATGCTTCTATGGGAACGCTTGTAGACTTTCCATGATTACTTCCCTCTCACTTCACTTGCATTTTAAAACATTATGTCATCAAAATATTTCCATTCCTTTCTAAATTAATTCTCTCATTTAATTCATTCCATTTATTTTATTCAGAAATGTTTCACTAAATCATACATTGTTTCCAATTTTCTAATATTATTTCTAAATACAAATATAACAATACAATCATATGTACCTTTGCAGAATCCCTTTTTCAATTAAATTTTTACCCATTATCTCTAAATAAGTCCTGTTTCTTGACATCTTGCTTCACACCCTTGCAGCTTTTCTTCTCTTCCCTCCTCCTTTGCTTCTTCTCTCTGCCCTTTTTACCCCCTTGTCTCTCCACCTCAATTTCCCTTTTCTGTATTCCCTTTTTTTGTTGCTTTCTCACGTTATATCCACTTTTCACCTTATTTTTCTCTTTTTTGGTTATTTTTTTAGGTCTCAAATTCTCCATTCTCTTTCCCCTCTTTCCCCTTTCTTCCCCAAGTAAGGTTATTTGTTCATCAAAGATGGCTTCTTCTTTGTCCCAATCTTCTTGTTGCATAGTCTTTTCTTGTAGTTTCTCGTAGGGAAAGATTGCCATTTCTAAGAATTGAAAAATGGAACCAAGAGAGCCCTTCCCTTCTTTTTCTTCCTCTTTATATTTTTTCAATTCTATTTTCAGTTCGTCCACAAGTGATGCCATTGTAGAGTTTTTTCTTCTTTTAAAACAACCACCCAAGTGTTTTTAATCCTTCCAATATAATTCCAAAAGTCCCAAAGTCGCCAACAATCCAAATACACTCAAGCTGTTTCTTTTTACACTTTCTTCCTTTTTTCACTTTCTCTTCCTGGAGCTAGTATTTAGTTACAAAGTTCCAGTTAAAATGTATCTTTTAGCAGTCCTGTTAAAATTTAACTTTAGATTCTTTAGATTCCAGGCTATCTCCTCCTTCCAAATCCTGTTCTTGTTCTCTTCCTCTCCCTTCCCACTTACAGCAAAAGAAAATTTTCTTTCTCTTTTTTTTTGCCTTTTATATTCAGAAATCTTTATTATCTTAATGCCCTTGGCATTAATTTTTTCAGTTTAAATACCTGTTGATGCCAAAGCAGATTTTTCCAATTTCTCATTGATCTCTGTTCGCTGTCAACATAAGGAAGGAGAGTGAAAAAAAAAAACTTTCCCTTTTCACTTTCATTCGCTGCTTCCAAGTCTTCTTTGGGAGCAATGTATCTTTTTTTTTTAAAGTTTAAGTTCCAGGATGCCTTAACTTTCACTTCAGCACTTTCTTCCTCCTGCATATTCTTTTCTGGATGGGGGCTTCTTTGAGGCGGCCATTTCTGACCGCCACTCTACTGCCTTTGGGAAAGGGAGTTTAGCCAGATGGGGAGGAAAGATGTGGCTTTCCTCAACCCTGCTGGAGTCTCTCCTGTCTTCACCGACCTCTACAGGGTGGCTTAGCCCTTAGCCCCAAAGCCAGCTGGGGCGCTCCAGCAGCGAGCCCAGGCAGGAACCGTGCATGATCACGGATTCCTGCCTGCCGCCGAAGCCCTGCAAACCGGAACTCTCCTTTTCTTCAAGATTCAGTTTACAGCACAGTAAACAACGTTAGTGTTTAAGCTCACATGTGATCAAATGTATTCTGCTGTAGTCTTTCAACTCTTGGCAGCTACAATGTAACTGTAAAAACAGTAAAAGCAGCCACAGAATTAAAACAACATAGAATAAAGGTTGCCAAAAAAAAGGTGGAGAGGAAAAGCAACAAGAGGTATTGTTTATGTATTGGGGCATAAATAAGGCATGGGCTATGGGAAGAAAAGTTATTTGCAAGTAACCTAGTGGGTGGTGAAGAATTACCAAGTTTCTAGTTGTGATGAAGATTGGTCATCACTTCTTTAGACATTTATTTTTTCTTTTCTCATTTCTTTCTCTTTTTTCTTTCTTTGCCCTTTCTGTTCTCTTTTTCTTTCTGTATTTATTTTGCATTGTCCTTTATTATTCCTATTAAAGTTTCCATAAAATAAATGGAATAAATAGTGAAAGAACCTAAGAGATATTGGTGATACCATCGAGAAAAGCTCCTAATAACTGCCTAAAATCCATTGGGGAGGAAAGGAAGGGAAGCAGTTCACCTCCTCTGGCATCCTGGAAAAATGAGATGAGCCTGCCCTCCCACACACACATGATCAAATAGTTTGGGCTGAATCTGTTGTGGAGAAGATGGTCCCATATGTATCCAAGTATCTATCCAGAAAGAGTCAAATTGGTTAGCATTTCAAATTGTACCTGGAACTGCATTAGTAACCAGTGCATGACCTACAGCGCACTTCCTATATGTAATCCCCAAATTGGGAACCACTTAACACTGGTCTGTTGCATTCTGGATTAATTGTAACTTCTGTGTAGTTTTTAAAGTTAGTCTCATGTAAAATGCATTGCAGAAGTTGATTCAGGTGACAGAATGAGGTACTGTTGGTAAGTCTTACATCAGATAAAGTCACATCTGAAGCTGGGTGAAGATTTTCTTATATAAGGTCTCCACTTGCAGTTTATGTAGGTTCCACAGTCCAAAAGAATTTCAAAATTTCAAAATCACAATCTTCTGCTGTATATCCATACAGTTGTCTGTCTGTGTGGAGAGAATAGAACAGAACAGAACAGAACAGAACAGAATAGAATAGAATAGAATTCTTTATTGGCCAAGTGTGATTGGACACACAAGGAATTTGTCTCGGTGTATATGCTCTCAGTGTACATGAAAAAAAAGATACATTCACCAAGAACCATAAGGTACAACATTTCATAATAGTCATAAGGTACAATAAGTGATCAAATCATACTAGGAAACAGTAAATAAAAACCATTAGGATACAGCAACAAGGTTACAGTCATACAGTCATAAGTGGGAGGAAATGGGTGAAAGGAAGGATGGGAGAATTAATAGTAATAGTAATGCAGACTGGCATAATATTGGCACCAAAGAAGAGCCTCAATATACGAAAAGCAGTTTTATTTGCCTGGGTTCAGTTTAAGCCTATTCTCTCCCAGCAAGACCCTTACAGTATCCAGGCATCAGAATAGAAATCACTAGTATTTCCTCTACAATCTGGGACAGTGATTTACGGTTGAATATCTTCAGCATAGTGATGATAACATACCTTAAATTGTCACATGACATCCCCTACCAGTTTCATATACACATTAAAAGGCAGGGATCAGGGTCTGATTTCTATGGTATCCTATGAGTGAAGACCTTCTGACCTACCTCTCATCTTGCACTACAGTGGATTGAAACACCTCACAAAGGAAGCAGCGGGACCACTGCCAAACAGTGCCCTGAATCCCCAACATCTCTAGCAATTCCATAAGATATCTTGGCCAATAGTGTCAAAAGCTGCTGAGATGTTTAAAATGACAAGGAGATAATCCTATATATATTGTATTTCCAGGTTCTGACACAGGTCATTCAAGGAAGCAAATAATGCGGTGCCATATAGGTCTGAATCCAGACTGAAAAGGATTCAGATAGAGGTCTACTTCCTTTAAGATGCTACTTAGCTGATCCACCGCTACTATCAGCAAACTCTTCAAAAAGTGGAATGTTAGAGAGTGGTTGATAATAATTATCCAAGACCAATGATTTGAGAGGCAGAAAAAGACATAGAATATCTTAGATTATCCAGTCCACTTCCTTATAAACTACAAAGAATTCCAGACAATAGGGAAAAACAGCATGGTATTGCCACTAAAGACTGTGAGCATCTTGAAGTCAAGATGGTGGTAATATGGTGATCAAGAATTTCTGTGCTTTGCCAGAGCCTTAGCCAAATTCTTGCACTTCCTATTAAATGTCTGTAATATGAACAAGACCACACCAATATTAGTTCTTCATGAGCCTGCTTAACATGATATCTTTAAAAAAGCTATGTTCCACTTACTATTTTATTAATAATACAAGTTTTCTTCTTATCCATCTTCTTATATATGGTTCAGATAAATATCAGATATCTCTTGATATTTGAAACCTTTTCTATCCATAATTTGCTAGGCAACAGAGAATTATTGCAAAGCTGTTCTCAGAGAACAAGGAGCAGAAAACAGGGAATAACTTTAAGTAGACCAATACTGATTATGGTACAGGTCAGGTAAGCTTTTGAGTTATATAGAATTTTTTATTAGAATCTGATAATGCATCATATACCAGTTTACATCTAACTATAAGGGTGCTTGGGTGATGAAAAATTAGGGAAATAGCTATGTAGTAAGTACAGTGTTAACCAGTAGTTTAAAGTTAAGGTGAGAAACTAGGGATAATCTTATGCCATTGAAATTATTAAATGAATTTGGGTTTGAGAGAGGAATGTTCTTGACTAAATTGAGAATATCTAATAAGAAGAGAAATTGTCTATTCAATACTTGTATGTGAATCAAGAATCTAATAAATGAAACTGTGTTATAATTCATCATCATTTTATTACTTTAGATAATTTAGATATAGGTTATTAACAAATATCAGGACATTAGCAGGAAAAAGGTGAAAAACTAAATATTGGTAGGAAGGAGTGAGATGATTGTAAGATTTTACATATTGATTCATAGTAATCAGGTAGATGTTTGATTGTGATTCTATGAGGATGAAAAAAATTCCTATGATACATGGTGTGTATCAACTTAATTAAAGTGATCATTAATCTTTCTAGGCCATACTTTAACAGTAACTTGGAAAATAGGTAATTGCTATAGTAAGATATGCTTTAAGAAGTGACAATTTTGTATCACTATAGGTACTCTTATGAAAATTGAAAATTTAATAACAGAATAACAAACTTGAAAGAAACCTTGGAGATCTTCTAGTCCAATCCTCTGCTCAGGCAGGAAACCCAGGCAGAAAAACATTTTAGACAAATTATTTTTCCAATATCTTATTAAAAACTTCCCATGTTGTAGCATTCATAACTTCTGGAAGCAAGTTGTTCCATTGGTTGATTGCTCTCACCGTTAGAAAATTTCTCCTTAGTTCTCTTGCTTCTCTCCTTGATTAGTTTCCATCCATTGCATCTTGTCCTGCCTTCAGATGCTTTGGATAATAGGCTGATTCCCTCTTCTTTTTGACACCCTCTCAAATATTGGAACACTGCTATCATGTCACTCCTAGCCCTTATTTTCATTTAAGTAGACATACTTGATTCCTGCAACCATTCTTCAAGTTTTAGCCTCCAGCCTCCTAATCATCTTTGTTTCTCTTCTCTGCACCAACGACAATCACAAAAGGAGTGTTGCAGTTGTGAAGATATAGTTATTAACCCAATTAGAGGATTCTGATCCAATGGTATCCTGGGGTATATCTCCAAATGACCAGTTCCCACTTGGACATATGAAGAGGGAAATTAACAAAACACAAATTTCTTGAAAGCCTCCAGTACCCTGAGGAAATAAATTGGTGAACAAAGGCAACATGAAACTGATTCAGCTGATTCATGAAACTGATTCTCCAGTTGACTGAAGAATGAGATCTCAAGAATATTGTAGAGAATTGACTGACATAATTGGAACAAAAACGATTTCATTCTCTAAGAATGAGATAGTAAAGAAAACAGAGACACAATTTTAGTTATTTATTTAATTACATCCATTTCTTGCTACCTATTCTAATGATTAGTAGCTTACAATGTGGAACATTGAAACATCCATGGAATACTCATAAGAGCAATGCACAATTAAACCTATAAAATACTACTGCTTGGTTATTTTATGTATAGTGATAGTTGCATCCAAACTAAGAATCATTGAGTTCTGAAGATGATTATGTAGAAGAATGTAAAGGATGGAATTGATTTTCTGTGTAATGCGATTAATGGGATCATTAGATAAAAAATAGTAGAAATAATTCTTGACTTAAAGAAAAATATAATTATATTCTTCATCCCATCTCATTGTTAAAGAATAAAAAGTCCCTTTCCGTATCTAAATATTCCAATTGATTTTTTACGCCATTACTCAAATATGCCAAAGCTATTTACATGAGACCTAAGCCATATATCTTTTCAAAAAGATCTTTCTTCATAAAATGTGACACCTTTGAAAGTGTACACAGTGTTTTCAGAGAGAACACTGAAAGTTAAATAAAGCTTTCAAAAGGATTTATCAGGTAAATGTTATAGATTGCTGTAATTTAATTTATGAGATTAGTTTGACTTTCAATTACCAAGCTTCACACTGAATCACTTTATATCTTGAGTTCTCTAAGCAGCTCTCCTTACACTCGATCTTTCATTTAGAGAGGGATTATCAATAATTAGACACTGTGCCCTTATTGATCAACAAATCAATATCCACATAAATCATCTGCAGCCTAAAAATAATTCACTCTTTGCATTAAGGGAAATTGGTGCAATCAAATTAGCATCCTTTGTGATACACTGATTGTAGCCTTCCCTTTTAGAAGTAAAGGTAATTTTTTGAAGTAGGCTTTTAAGCAATAAAGTAAATTACTGGAGTGAGTTTTCAGGTATGGTTACCCTCAAGAACTCATAAGGCTTTATTTCACTACAGCTTAATTTTTTTCATACAGAAAGGGCTGTATTTTTATTATTCATATTGGAATTTTACTGCTCTGGGATAAGAAATCAAGAAATCTAATTTAATCCACATGAGTATGTTGTAAACAAACAGATAAACTTAGGGGTGAGATTCAAATTTGTTAACAACTGGTTCTGTGGCAAAGTTGGTAGGTGTGGCTTGGTGGTCATGTGACTGGCTGGGTGTGGCCAACTCAATATCACTCACATCGAGGCATGCCTCTCCTCACCTGGCCTCTCATGACTGTGGAGATGCTGCAACAGTCGTAAGTGTGAAAAATGGTCATAAGTTACTTTTTTCGGTGCCATTGTAACTTTGAATGGTCACTTCACACAAGCAAAGTACCAGCAAAGGATGGGGAAAAAAACTCCAGAGAAGTTCCTAGACAGGAAGTCTACTCCTGCCAAGAATGTAATAAGGGTTAACAGAGAGGCAGTTTCTATAAGCAACATCAGAATGTTTCCTTCTGCCTTCCTTACAGGATTAGGCCAGTAATTTCTTCTAACAACCGGTTCTCCAAACTGCTTAGAATGTCAATAATGTTAATAATAATAGAATGTTCTACCGAATAGGTGCGAACTGGTAGAATCCCACCCCTGGATAAACTCATATTGGCAGTGATGGGTGTCTATCAAGTAGCTGTCCTTGATTCTATGTCAGCAAGAAGCATGAATTGGGAGAGGTTAGCTCAAATGCCTTTTTGGGACTACATTCCAATATTATGGAATGATCTTTGTTGGTTTTAATGAGCGCTTGGATTATAAACAGTTTTTGAGTCTTTGGAAAGACATGGAATATCTTGAAACAAGCAAAATTTTGTACCCATTGTACAGCTGACATTTATTCTTTTGCTTTAGAAATTCAGAGAATTTTTTCCCCCCGTTGATCAATTTGGTGGTGAATTTCAAAGGTCATTTATATCCACCTATCATTCATACATACTCTGCCATTCAAACATACACTCAAATAACCTTGAAGAGACAATAATCCGTAAGGAACTAAAAAGAAACCCAAATGCCAGGCATAATCATTCACAAAGATTGCCCACACTATTAAATAATCTATATCTCTTTATCAAAATAACAAATGAAATATCTGGGATACAGTGTGGAAAGGACGAAGCAAAACAATAGCAAATAGCATCTAAAAGATGACTGAGTGGTTATCTTTTTCACATAAGCAAAGATTCATTCAGTGAAATAACTTTCCTAAAATAACCTAAATCATCACAGACTGACCTCTTTTGATAGATAGCAGTTTAATGGAAAAAGTAGTCCCAGAGTTCATTATGTTAATATTATTTTTTAAACAATATTGTTTTTTATCCTCTGAATGCATGAAAGCAACCTTCCTAATAGCTTTGGAGAAAATATTGAGAGCTATCTTGTCATAATGCAAAGTATTATGACTAGGTATTGAATGACCCATCAAAGAAAGTTGGTTTGTTGAGGATTATCATCTGATAATCTGTTGACTGTGATGATATACATATGAATACTGATAGCAGTAGTAATAGCAATAGTATTTAGTCTTATATTCCACTTTACAGTGCTTTACAGCCCCCTCTAAGCAGTTTATAGAGCCAGCATATTGCCCCCAACAATCTGGGTCCTCATTTTACCAACCTTGGAAGGGTGGATGGCTGAGTCAACCTGGAGCCTAGTGAGATTCAAATTGCCAAATTGCAGCAGCCGGCAGTCAGCAGAAGTAGCCAGCAGTACTGCACTTAACCACTGTGCCACTACGGATGTAGGATTAAAATTATAGGTGTGAATGAGAAGCAATTATTTTCTTTTTGCCATGATTTTCTTCAATGGATAAGAAATTGCCTGATTGGATGATCCTTTATATGATCAAAAATGAAGATAGGTATATGTTCTATCTTCTGGAAAATGGCTATTTTGGCTGGCATTTTGCAATATAATACACCTGGTTATATTTTCTCTAGAAATTGGAAATGAATGGTAGGTAAATAGCATTTAAAATTTCAGTCCCTTTAATGTCGTAAAAAGAAAAACAGCATTGCATGAGGTGGCTTATTCCTCAATGGCATTATCCACTCTACTGATGTAAGTCTCGGCTGTCAACGGGCTACTTTCTTTTGCACCTCATCTTGGAACAGAACACATTTTGTCTAATGAAATACAGTAACGTCCTTCAATAAAGCCTCTTGCCAGATCCTCATCTTAAGGTCATGCCTCTGAAGTAATCAGGACAATGTCATTATGAATCAGCCTTTAAATCATGTAAAGCTTTATTAATTCTCTTAAAAAGCAAATCAGACTTCATTTTCCTATTTAAAAGCTTCATATGTAACTGTACCATTGATACAGCATTTATTGTTCACTCCCTCATGAAGGCCTTGTATTTCTAAATGGAAGTATTCCACAACTGGCTATTGAGATTCTTTATCAACACTGTTAGATTTTTTTTTAGAAAAGGTAAAGGGATCCTTGTGGATTTTTACTGTGCTAGTAGTTGCAAACTATAGGGGGCAATGCTCATCTCCATTTCAAGGCCATTGAGCCAAGACATTTTTGTAGTCATGTGACCAGAGTGTCATCACAGAGCACGACCACCTTCCCACCCAGTGGTGGGAGTCAATTTTTTTTACTACTGGTTCTGTGGCATGGCTTAGTGGGTGTGGGCAGGGGAAGGATACTGTAAAATCTCCAGTCAGAGGTGGCATTTTTCGGTTCTCCGAACTACTAAAAATTTCTGTTACCAGTTCTCCAGAACTGGTCAGAACCTGCTGAATACTACCTCTGTTCCTGCCAAAGTGGTACCTGTTTACCTACTTGTGTTTGTATGCTTTCAAACTGCTAGGCTTGCATGGGTTGGGCAACGACAGAAGCTCATCCTGTTGCGTGGCCCTTGGATCTGTTGCGTGGCCCTTGGATCTCGAATCTGGATTACCAGTTTAAGACAAGAAACTCGATGTTAGATTTAAACTCTAAAGCAACATTTTTCAACCTTTAGATGTCCTCAAGTCATGTCGGTTGGTAATTCTAAGAACTGTATTCCAACTCTCCTTTAAGGCACCTGGCTGGAGAAAGCTATCCTAATCACATAAATGATATCAATGAAGTGCTTCAGAGATCCATAGAATTTAGAGGAAGAAGTGACATTCACAACACTATGCATACAATCTTTGGCTTACACTTAATTCTTCCCATGTACTTGGTTGCATGGAACAATATTCACAACATTAAGTGTGGACATTTGAAAGGAAGCCATTAGCTACTTATAATCTTACCTGTATTCCAAGAACCCAATTAGGCATAATTCCTGATCACAAATATACTTATATTTCTTTATTAGCTGAATACACATGCTTCGCTACGACACTGTGATCGGGCTTTGTTTTTGGGGAGGAAAATAAGGAGAACAAAAACCTGCCTCTGCCTACCAGCATCCATCGGTTTTCATCTGAATAGCGTCCTACCAGTGTGTGAGAGAGTTGAGGGCTGTTTGGAAACTGAAGCAGTATTTGCTGTGTGAGCAAGAAAGAGACAGCAAGGAGCCTGGGTGTGGCTTAGCTCAACTGTTCTGTAGTAAAGCTGGTTGCTGCTGTGAAACTGAAACTTCTTCTCTGTGTTTTGCAGATGGGGAGGGGGAATAGAATTCCTTAGTATCAGAGTGTGTTAATAATAATATACAAAATACAAATGCTCTGATAGTCATTTTGAAAAATCCTTTCTTAGTAAGTACCTAGAAGGCAAGAGGAACATTCGTGCCAAATTTCAAGTTTGTAGGCTTTACGGTTCTGGAGATTTTGTGATGATGCATGAGTGGTATTTTGCTTTTATATATATATAGATTAGTGCATAAAACTATTGACAGGGATGACAGGGAACACACAGTTCATCAAACCTATTTTTCTCATTTAAATCATTATATACATACATACATATATGTTTTCTTAAGTTTTTGCGGGTATTTATATGTATGGTATTCAGCTTTGTTCGGGTATTTTCTCACATCATTATAATTGTGCTTTTATGTTATAGTTATAGTTTTAATATTATAATGTTATAGTTTTAATATTATAGTTGTGCTGAAACATTTCTACAACTTTAAAAGCACAACTATAATGATGTGGGAAAATGCCCGAACAAAGCTGAATACCAAACACACACACACACACATGTAGTTTTCATTTTTATTTTTGCTTTCATTTCTTTTCTAATTCTCTATTCTACAATATGTAGTTTTCATATTGATGTTTAACTCAATAAAAAAGCAGCAACAACAAAAATATTCCCATTGTTTAATCTTCACTATACTGTCTGTGATCCTCTACTTATTCACTCAGGCATTGAATCCCAAAAAAGTTTTATCTCACTTTCTTCTAGTCCACAAAATGATATAACTAAATTTTTCCCCCCGATATGTTTGTAAAAAGCAATGGATATCTCTTTTTCTCCACTTTTAAAGTTGTTGATAAGGGTTCTTGGATTTAAACCAAATCTTCAACAATAACTACATATTTCTCCAATTATTTTATAGTTTTTGCCAAAATGGTAAAAGTATGGAATAAATATTATTCTATATTTCCTGGAAAATTGTTGCTCAGTTCAATGTTTATCGTTATTGGCTTTATATACTTTGTTATGATTAGAGAAGACCCACTGAAATTAGTGGGGTATTTTGTTTATGACAAATGTATGTCTCATTGATTTTAGCATGCACCTAAACTTAACCAAATGTGGATGTAAGCCAGTATGATTTTATTTATTCACTTATTTTAAAAAATATATAGGCTACTTTTAAGAACAGAAGTACATGTACAAAATAGTTTATATGTTATAAAAAGAACTAAAATAAAACAAGCTAATATAACATCATTCCTGAGTGGTAAAATTCCAATTCCATTTTGAAAAGTTGGCAAAACTTACTTTATTTATTTAATTCAGTTACTTTTATGTTTTGATTTTTTTTAAAAAAAGGACTATGGGCAGCTCTAGGAAAAGAACTTCCTCTCTGGCTTTGCAAATTGGTTTTGTTGCTTACTGGCTTTTGTTTGTTGTACTGTTTGTTGCTGCCTTCTGGAAAGTGTGTGGTGGAGCCTTACCAGTCATTGTAGGGTTGTTTGTTGTGGAAATTAACAGAGCAATAAAGGACTGTATTAGAAGTCAATCTTTACCTAGGTAACCTGTGTCATAACACCACCCTCCTGCCCATCCACATATCCATCCCAACCAAGTTTAGTGGAGTTAAAATCATATCTTATTGTCCCTATGGATTGATTGAAATTAATTTATCACCTGATATTCAGGTCCTATTACGTTAGTTTTATAACCATAAAGGACAAATATGATTGGGTAGTCCTTATACCAAAAGATCATTTCATTCTTAGTTAACGCTCTATATACAGTACACACATAACTAAGGCCCAAAATTGGTACTAAGATTTCTAAGTTATATAATCTTGTCTAGTTTTTTCTTCCCTTTCTTTTTTCTTGCCTTTCCAATAATTAAATGTATGATGTTAAAACATAATAGCTGAATACAGAGAGTCCTCGACTTACAACAGTTCCTTTAGTGATTGTTCAAAGTTTCAACGGCACTGAAAAAGTGACTAATAACTTTTTTTCACACTTATGACTGTTGAGGCATCTCCATGGTCATGTGATCAAAATTCAGACGCTTGGAAACTGACTCAGATTTATTACAAGCAAAGTCAACAGGGAAGCCAGATTCACTTAACAACCATGTTCCTAGTTTAAAAACTTGCAGTGATTTACTTAACAACCGTGGAAGGCTGTAAAGTGGGGGTAGCACTCACTTTACAAATGTCCCATTTAGCAACTGAAACTTTGTGCTCAATTGTGGTCATAAGTTGAAGACTACCTCTGGAAAATTTGTTGGCTTTGTATTAAATAAATAAATTAAATTAAAAAAAAATCCACTCTGTTTTGCCTGCTGCATCTGTCTTTTTATCAAAATCTCTTCCTTCCTTCCTTCCTTCCTTCCTTCCTTCCTTCCTTCCTTCCTTCCTTCCTTCCTTCCTTCCTTCCTCCCTCCCTCCCTCCCTCCCTCCCTCCCTCCCTCCCTCCTGTCTTCTATTTCTTTAACCACTGCAAAAGACACTGTTAGATAGGTGTCTTTAAGGAAATCTTTGACATTACCAACATCTGAGCACAAAGAAAAAAACAACATTAGATCCTGTAGTTTGTGCTGATAATGATATTTTGTACATATGAAACCAACCAATAAAACTAAAGTTAAAAGACTCATAAAAATTGCAGTTATGGGACATGAAGTGATTGGATAGAGAAGGAAGGCATGCATAAAGAGGCCTCAGCTCTTTGATGTTTATTACCGCTGTCGAGCAAATAGGAACAATGCTGTTTTTCATGAACACATCGCAGCATTTGGTATTTTACATTTGTTTCCAATTTTTAACAGTTAACATTGTGGGCTTTCATTATGCCATTGTCTCTCAAAATTGCAAGGGCCATCATGGTTGTAATTTACCTTTTGTAGGAGATAATTTGGAGCAGTTTCGGGCCAGGAAGTAACATCTGCCTTGAAAAGCTGCGGATCTGGACACTTTTAAGAGTTCGAGACTGGGACATGTTAGAAGGTCAGTTTCCTCATAAACTCCCCTCATCACGCTCAGTTTTATTCATTATATTCGACATATTAAGCTTCTGTATCCTGGCATAAAGAGACACAATATTGCAGCATATTGGCAAACTCATTTGCTTTTCCCTGCTAGTGTTGTGTCCAAATATCAATCCCCGGGGATAAACACGTGTATATAGACTGTACGAAAATGAGCCTCAGCAGCAGGTGGCCTTTTGCAGCCTAATGAACACAGCAATCTGTTACTATCACCACACTGCTTTTCACCAGACAATTAGGCAACTAAGCATGTAATTATTCAGGCCAACGAGAAGTGTCTCTTCTCTAATTTCATCTTTTCATTGCTGTTTACTCACCCACACTCCCCTCATTAATGAGAGATTTTCCAGTCTATGCTAATTGGTTTCAATAACATTCATTTCAGTTGAAAGGGGAACGATTCTGTTAATTGGAGAATCGAAAGCATCTTTTCATTTCAAGTGCGTCCTGCTATGGAAATCTGAATCCTCTCAACAGGTTCAACCTAATGAAATTAAGTTACACAGCCATTGGTGGCTTAATAGAAATAAAGTAATTTATTTTCATTGGAGCATGTGCTTGAGGTCCTGAACAATTAATACAGCTTGTAGTGGAAAGAAATTGAAAATCAGGATTCTAAATAAACAAGGGTAGGCTGGCACCCCCACCACATCGTTTTTCTTGTTTAACTCTTTTTCTTTTGATTATGCAGCTAATCTATCCTATCTCATTTTAGAAATATGTACACAGAGAAAGAAAATAATGATGTTTAAAAATAACAATGAAACTTAACACTGAATAAGTGAATTCAAATGAGACCCATTTTAAAATTGTCATAGATCTGTCAAATTAGTATTATTTTAGACAACAGAAACCAAACAATACACAGGAAAAATCCAAATGGGCATATGCTGGTGATTAAAATTTTTTTAAATGGACCTGGTACATTTGGTTTTAATAATAATGAAAACCCCAAAAGTATGTGAGAGTCTGTTTCTTAAATGTGCAAATGGATGGAAAAAAAATAGCATTGTTTTTTCCTACTGCTGAAACCCTCTACTACCTGGATCCCATCCTTCTATATGTTGCTCTTCCATAGTCATTAGTGTTTGAAAGTCTAGGAAATTACAGCATAAAAAGAAAATATTTCTATTCCCAAGCATCATACTAGAGTATTGACATCAAGTTCCCAAAACATTGGAACATTTAATATCTTTATATCAACTCTGAACATGGAAGCAGTTAATTTCTTTTATCTAACAGATATCAGGCTTAAAGCATCTAGAGAAACCAAATGTTTCATTTTAGACATTTAACTCCAAAAGTGCTCTTGAAAGAAACATAATGAATAAATCAGTATCCATGAATCGTAACCCAACCATAGTCAGGCTGAATAGAGACAATATGAATTCTTCTACCTTATGTTTGAAACACACCAAACTGGGGAAAGCTAGAAGTAAACAAATGAGCAGTCTAGCACTTTAACAGTATTACTGTAACAATATTTTCTGTTCCTTCCCTGGCCAAAAAGAAATAAAAAAGAGAAATAGATTAATATAATAATGTTAAATAAATTGATATTTGAGGTATTAAGACTCTCTAGTGTTTAGTAGAGTTGCAATGTATGATTTGGCCTATGCATTTATTGTTTTTTACATGGAGAAGGCAGGTAGAATTCATTCAAATTATAAATTCATCAGTCAAAGTTTTGCAAGGATTTGAGTTTCACTGTCTTTCATTGCAATTATATATTCTCAGTCTTTTTGGTGTGGTGGTGATTTGATTTAGAATGAAGAAAGAATTTCTGTTAGCACAGCAGGATATGGATTGTTGCATGAGTTGTGCCAGTCATTTTGTAGGGTATGCCAAAACTCTGAAGACATTGCCTGTTCATAGAATAGAAACAATAAAATAGAATAAAAGTTCTGTCACCCTTTTTTTACTTAAATCTAGTGATGGGATTCAGCCAGTTCATACCACTTCAGGAGAACCGGTTGTTAACTTTCTGAGCAGTTTGGTGAACTGATGGTTGGAAGAAATCATTCGGGCAAAGAACTGGTTGTTAAATTATTTGAATCCCACTACTGCTTAAACCTTATGTGCAGCCCCAGTAGATAATGAATATTGGTGGGTTAGTAACAGACTAAAAACCATCACAGGAAAATATTGAAATGCAGTATACAGAAATAATTGTAGTTTGATTTGAAATGTAGTTTATTGATTGAAGTGCCGTTTAAAGAGATTCAGAAGGGCTATATCATCTGGACAGTCTTTAAAAATGGAGGTAAAATAGCAGGGCAGGGTATGAAGAATTATGCTCAAGCCATTGTTGTTGATGCTATTATTTATTTATTTGATTGATTGATTTGAAAGTATTAGTCTTCCTGGGTGAATTTTGCATTTATTTGTGATCTATCCCAGAAACTCAGACACCCTCCCCCCCAAAAAATATAATAATCCTAGGTCTTATACAAAGTGAATGCTATTCAGCTGAAGAAAAAACATGTAATCTGTTCAGTTCCATGCAGAAGCAATTCCACCCTGATCTTCAGTATCCATCCACAAATTTCCATTCTACTCTTCTTTGTAAGGGAATATTCCCATGATTATACTATTCTCATAGCTTAAACAATCATTAAATAATATATAAATATCAATTACTTCCTCAGGTTTATCTCATTTTGTTTTATCAAACTGAATTACTGTAAAAGGAGATCAACTTGTACAGTAATTAAGGTTCCCCTCGCACGTGCATGCTAGCTGTTCCTAACTCTAGGGGGAGTGCTCATCTCCATTTCAAAGCCGAAGAACCAGCGCTATCCGAAGACGTCTCTGTGGTCAATCTGGCTTACTAAACGCTGAAGGCACACAGAGTGCTGTTACCTTCCCACCAAAGTGATCCCTATTTTTCTACTTGCATTTTTACCTGCTTTTGAACTATTAGGTTGGCAGAAGCTGGGACAAGTCCTGGGAGCTCACTCTGTTATGTGGCGCTAGGGATTCGAACCGCTGAATTGCCAACCTTTCTGATCGACAAGCTCAGCATCTTAGCCATTGAGCCATCACATATAGCAATTACTACTATGTAAAAACCCCATGTTTTGCTCTCTCTGTGTCCTTAAAAGCCAGCTTTAAGGACCAATCTGTTTTAAAATAATTTTTATTTTATCTAATTACCTGAGTGGAAAAAAGTATCTTTCTTTCATTCCAAAAAAGATTATCAGAGTAGTGCTATATGTCAGCTTCCAATTCTTGTCTGATTTATTTATAAATATTTCTATATGGGAGTGCAGAAATATGTAAATACTCTTGCTTCCCTGCATTCCTACTGATTTCTAATGTGTCTAATGGAGATGAAGTTATAAAACAATACTTTGTATTCTGTTATGAATATTTCAAGAATTATTTATTTATTTCAGGCATAGCTCATAGTGCTGACATTTGATTTATAGCAGTTTGGATGTACCTGGAGTTGCTAAGGTTACCCATTTTCATTCACCCGCAGATATTTGAGATCTACATAATCCTATCACATCGTCCACTGAATTTCAAAGTGATGTTGATAAATGTTACCTTCCTTAGATAATATTTCCATTTAGATGTGATATATCTCAAGTCTTCTGTCTTTTAAAATATTGTAGTTGATGAAATTTGACATTATGTGCATAGCAGAGAGCCAAGTTAACATTTCCTCCTCCCAAATTTGAATTCCACCCTTCCCAAAAAATTGCTACAAAGTAAAAAAAAGTATTTGGAATTCAAATCTGTCCTTGCAAATTTGAACAGTTATTTTTCAACCTTTAATCACATTACCTTTATAAGAAAGGATACATAGACCTAGTCTTTACTAGAAAATATATATCTCAATGATTGCTGTTTATACCCTAATCTCAGCTTTCTAAGTTGGCTAAAATATATTCAAATATCACACTCTGAAAATGCTATACATTATGCAACATTAATAAAGAATATAGTACAATTAAACATTGCCAGGGCACAAATAATTCTTGTCTGCCAACATAGTTTTGTTGATGAAAACAATTCCATAGAATCAGGGCAACTACTAATAAAACCCTGTTCCTCACTATACAATAGTGTCATTTAAATTGGTGCCCTCCATGTTAGCTGGCACAATGTGGATTTGTTTTTTCTAATAGTGATAGTCCTGATCATTATAGGCCATTAGATTGGAGGAATCTGCTGTAGAAGTTTTAATTTCTTGAAGATAGAATATTGAATATAACTTCAATATTTTAAAGAATAGAATATGGTAAATATTGGATTAAATTTTAGAATAGAATAGAATAGAATTCTTTATTGGCCAAGTGTGATTGGACGCACAAGAAATTTGTCTTGGTACAAATACTCAGTATACATAAAAGAAAAGATACATTCATCAAGAGTCAAGAATCATAAGGTACAACACTTAATAATAGTTATAGGGTACTAATATTGTAATTATAGTTACAATAAGCAATCAAATCATACTCGGAAACAGTCAATATAAATTGTAAGGATACAAGCAACAAAGTTACAGTCATAGTCACAAGTGGGAGGGGATGGGTGATAAGGAGTGATGAGAAGATTAATAATAATAGTAATGCAGACTTTGTAAATAGTTGAACAGTGTTGAGGGACTTATTTGTTTAGCAGAGTGATGGCTTTCAGGAAAAAACTGTTCTTGTGTCTAGTTTTGGAAGAAAACTTGTGTCAGGTGCAATTCTTAGTCCTTGATTCATGACTATAATTGGGCCCAAAATTTCCCTTGCTAAACAAGGTGGTTATTAAGTGAGTCACATCCATCTTTTCTGCCACAGTTGTAAAGAATTGCAAATCGCTGCAATTCTTCTTAAGTGAATTATGCAGTTAAGCAAATCTAGCTTGCCCATTGACTTTGCTTGTTGGAAGCCAGCTGGGAAATTTGCAAATAGTGATAGCATGACCCTGGCATGCTGCAGCCATCATAAATACACTTTGCTTACCAAGTGCCAATTTTTTAATTATGTGGGAAAGTTGTTCTTGTAAACTGAAGACTAACTGCAAATGGATACTATTTGCCAAGATATAATAATAACTCTATTGTGTGAGTCTGTCAGGATACCATTATGTGATGTGCTGTTGCTTAACAATAAGATTTTCTTGAGGAATTGTATCGAACTGGCTGAGTCCAAAGTATCTCAAAAAATGAGCTGATGTAAAAAAATAAAAATAAAATATTAGCATTTTTGTACGACATGTTTCCCAACCACAACATTTAGGATGCATTTCATACAGCTTTAAGATATAAAATGTGTTTTTTGACTTGCACAAATATATAAACATTGTTTTAAATATTGCATAAACATTGAGGTAGAGGGGTTAAGAGAAATCAATCACCTCTCTTTCTTCTATTAAATGTTAGAGATATCATTTCTAAATGTGGTCTTTCCCTTCCAGAATTTCTTCTCGGGCATTCCTGAACACTGTGGAATAATCCTATGGCTGATGCTTGAGTCTGTGCTGTATTTGACAAACTGCCATACTGCATCATCGTGCTTAATCCTAATTTATTTGCAACTCCTATAAGAAGAAGCCATAGATGTCTCTTTGTCTTTCAAGATGCTGTTGTGGTTCATTTTGTGCACCATGTGCATGGCACTTTATAAGTAATCTGTCTCCCTCCCTTTCATTCAAACCAATCATTGCCAAGAAGCTTACAATTATTCTTAATGTTTTCTGAGTACTTCACTTTATTTACTGACTAAAGTACACTAAGTCTTTTGTCCAGTTATGAATGATATTTATTGGGGCTTCTACAGAGAGCTGGAAGCGCCCAGGCAGTCTGGTATGACAAAGAGAGGGGTCAAATATCTTCCTGCTGCTATAGAGCCTCCTAGTGGTGTCACTGTTGTACAAGCACCATCTAGATTAACTGGAAGAGTAATTTAGACAGAATACTACAATGTATACTCCTACTTTGTAGATAATGCAATAAAGGGAAATATCCTCTATTCTCTTTTTCTTTAGGGCTTTTCCTTTTTGCTTTGTAGCCTGCTCACAAAACAATTCACAAGCAGAGTGCTTATTATATTATTTTAGCTTCCCAGGCATGTATTTGAGATCGGTGGCCATATAAATTTAGTACATTTCTTCTTTATTATTATTGTTTGTTTATAAACCCCCCCCCATTTTCATGACTTCTATTAGATATATTATATTGTACACCCTATAAAATGGTCTGGATAGTCTTCAAGCTGAGATTATTTAAGACCCCTGTCAGCAAAATTAGAAGGATTTTAAATGGGCAGCCATGTCATGGCAACCCAACTTCCATTTTGGAAGTAAAAGTTATATCCAGTTGAAATGGTAAAGAAGTGGTTCCATAAAACAAGAAGTTCTGAAGACCAGTATTACCTTAACAGAACACAATAACAGAGTTGAAGGGATCTTGGAGGTCTTCTAGTCCAACCCTTTGCTCAAGCAGGAGACTGTATAATATTTCAGGCAAATGGTTGTCCAATTTCTTTTTAAAAACCTCCAGTGATGGAACAACCACAACTTCTGAAGGCAAGCTATTCCACTCCTTGATTGGAATATGTCAGGAAATTTCTCCTTAGTTTTAGGTTGGTTTTCTCCTTGATCAGTTTCCATCCTTGTTCTACTTTCAGGTACTTTGGAAAATAGGTTGATTCCCCCTTCTTCTTTGTGGCATCCCCTAGATATTGGAACACTGCTATCATGTCATCCCCATATCCATTATTTTATTAAACTAGACTTACCCAATTCCTGAAGTTTCCACTTCACCAAAAGGCTTACAAGGCACTGTAAAGGTGGTTGATCTGATTGCATTATTGCTGCCACAATGGGTGTTGTGGCTTTAATGTTGTAAGCCACCTGAAGTCACCTAAGTGTGAGTTAGACTATAGGACCATATACATTTATTAACTACATAAATACTATAGACTGCACCAATCTAAGAGTAATGCACATTCAAAAGAGGCAGAACATTTATTATGTAGTTAAGCCCATTAACTTGTTTACTTTGATCTTCCACACACCCATATATGCAGGTTACAGAACTTCACTGTCATGTGAGCAAATTACTAAGTTTTACCAGCCCAACTATTTACCTATTTTATTAGGAGATAAAGAAAATCACTGGTAAATAGCCTCCTTTAATTATTCTCATGGCGCAATCATCTGTTTCCTATGTTTTATCTGGTTGCAGTGGGTTTTGCTTTAGATACTGTAACTTTACATGCCAAAAGGATTTGTTTAAGATTTTATCCTAAAAAGCTCCCTACAAATATTTTGAATAAATGCTTGAATAATTGAATGCATCAATGAATAAATATGGAATGGTCACAGCTAGTTTACCTAGCCTATTTTTTATTGTTTCCTTGACAGGTCCCATAAGTAATTTCAAAACTTGAAGGAAGAAGAGTTTGCTTTTATTGCAGTTTCCATTTCTTATTTCACATCTTCACTTTCAGCTAAGTTGTGAGTGATTGCCTGCATTAAAACTACATTTTCTATTTGAAGTATCTTATTTTTAAAATATTTTTGATCTATGTGTACTGTACAACATAACATTCTTATCATTAAGCATTACAATAGCATTATCAGCATATAAAACTTTGCATCTGGTGCTGCTGGTTTCCCCCCCCCCCCATTGCACAAGTTTAACAACTTTTTCATTCAGCTCTACACAATGTTTACCATTACTCAATACTATTGTTAAATGAACAATATAAAAAAAATAAAGATATTTCATTAGAAGAGGAGCCTCAAAAGAAAAAAAAAATCTAGATAGCTAATTTGGGAGTATATGAAAACAAGATATTAGGAAGATGGTTTGTGTTAAACACTTTGCAGTAAACTGGAAAGAAAACATAACGTTATATAAATATTGACAATGACATTGCCTTTTAAATAAGGTAATTTTAAGTGCTAAGGTCAGGGACAGGGTGGGGGTGGGGGAGAAACCTGGTGAGAATTGTGGAAAAACTGCTTTAAATCCAGGTAATGAAACTATAAAGTTAATGAAGGAGCTGTGTTCCATTTGATTATGTAAGCCATTAGATAAGAACCTTCATAGGAGCTCAGTACTTAGGCTAATAGGAGCTCAGTACTTAGGCTAATCAGTGCACACGATAAAATAGATGTTTAATGAAGCTGGACACCAAGCAAAACATTGTATAATTGTACTAAGCAGGTACAATTATCTCTAGGTAAAATGATAGCTTTTAAAGGATGAAATATAGTATGCAGTTGGCTTACCGTTTGCTTAAGCTTCAGAACTGTTTTTTTTTAATCATTTCATTTGCAAATGCAACTCTGAGGAGATTTGTAACAATAATACAAGCTGAAAATAAGCTGTTAACTGGATCAAGATATGTTATTCATTCAGAATAAACTATTTGACAATTTGATCCCCCACTCACATTTTATTTTCATTTGACAAAGAAATAATCTTAATTTGGACAGAAAGAAAGTTGTTATAGAGATATACAAAGCTTGAAAAAGATAACCATACTCTTAAAACAAGAGAAGGGAAAAAAAAGTAATCGGTATTCTGGAACTTAACTATTATTTCATCACAGATTACCTCTACCTGATGTTTTTACAGATATCCATGAAAGCAAATCATACAGCTGCCTTTGTTCCAATTCTGGTGTGGAATTTTAGGGGTTTGGTGGTGGGAAAGCCAATTTCCATTTGAAATTGATCAGATGCAAATGAACAGAACAGCACAAAATAGAATATTTCATTGGCCAAGTGTGACTGGACATACAAGTAATTTGTCTTTGGCACATAAGTTCTCAGTGAATATATAAAACACAAATAATATAATCATAATAATGAAATCAATAAGAGAAGGTACCGGAAAGGATGAGAAGGATAATAGTAAATCAGCCGCATTACATGGGTAAATATCCTTAGATATAAGACTGCACTATGGGAATTAGATGTTCAGCAGAATGATGGCACAAGAGATGACCATTAAATCACACACACAGTCATGATCATTAAATCTCTCTCTCTCTCTCTCTCTCTCTCTCTCCCCCTCTCTCTCTCATTCTCTTTCTCTCTCTCTCATTCTCTTTCTCTCTCTCTCTCTCTCACACACACACTGTTCATTTCTATAGGAAGCAGCATAATAAGCAAAAGAATTAAAGATATGAGGCATAAAAAAGCAAAACCTGATTTCCATCAACACCATTCCTTATACCCCTCTACGATCAAGCCTAAAACCAAGAATGATATGTGACAATTTTTCCCAAGTGAATTCTTGATTGTTTCACCCCATAAGCAAAATCTTGTCAGACTGAAAACTATTATCTCCATCTATAATGTACTCTGTGAACTATTCGGGAGGGGCTGTCTTCACCCTCTTTATTTCATACATCATATCAGGGCTAAGTTGCCTCTTATTCCTCCGACATGCAACCCCCCCTTTGGGATCCACCTCCTCTCTCACATTCTATCACACCTACAAACCATCTGTGTTTTTCCTCTACACTACTTCATTCTTCTTTAAACACACCATTGATTTATATATCTCAACTGATTATATATTATGTACTACTCTTCTACCAGCCTGTTCATGAATTAAATTTTTTTCACATGTTAATTCATCTTTGGTGAACGGTCTATCAGGATATATACAATACTATAGTTCTCTATTTTTTTGCCATCTATTCTTGTGAAACACAGCCAACCCATTTGATATTTTATTTTTTAGATACACAATCCATGTTGCATCATGTAGGTGAATGCTGCAAAGAATTCAAATATCACTGAACAACAAAACATTATACAATGTTTTGTATATAAACCAGTATCCTTTTAGGTGTAGCATTACTGAATCTGCTATCCCAATTAATAGATGAGGCACATTAAGTTTTGTTAAAGCATTCAGGTTGCCTTCCAAGATAGCTCCATGTAGACATTTATGTAAAAGGAGACAAAGATATTAATTATTGTTGATCAGTATCCAGCTGAAGGGTAAAAATCTGATTTGTACAAATGTGTCTCCTTGTTTTCGTTTTCTTTCTTGCTACCTAAGGGGCTAATAACAAAATTTTTCTAATCATCAGGCACAGATGTAATCTTCACACATACATGCATTAATCAAGTTGCACTCCATAAGCAAACCACATCCATATTTTAACGTTTCTTCAGTTAAAGCATCAATAATGCACAAGAGGAAATTTCACTATGTTTAGATTGTCATGCAAGCAGTTCTTGTTGAAATTGTTGCTCCTATACATTATAAACACCTATCATCAAGAGAGGGGATTGCCATCTTTGCATGTAGTCCTTCTATTTCCTTTCCAATGTATATTCTTTCGGAACTGTTGGAGGATTTGAGAGTTGAATTGGAAACTGGCTGTCCGACTCCAGGAAGCTTTCCAGATGTTGATTTTAATTTTCTTCAGCTCGAGCTGGTGTGATCAATTGTAAAAGATTACGGAAATTGTAATCTAAAAATATCTGTAGCACTAGAAAGCACTTCTTGAAAATCTACAGATTGTTTAAGCCATCAATAGTTTCAAGCATCCTTTATTTTTTCCTCCCCTTCTCTGCAGCACTGGTCAAAACTTTTTTGTCTTAAAGGAATAAAATAAAATGTAGTCTATTAAGATGACTGAAGAAGAAATGCACACATCAGAGATCAATGGATAGGGAGACTGGGTGAAGGTGTTTCGATGGAAAAGCTAGTCTACAAAGTCACCAGCACATTAATTATTTTTTTTTAAAAAAAGAGTCTTCCGAAATGGACATTTGCCTAAATGCTGCAAGTGGAAGGAGAATAAATTGTACCAAAGACCTGCAAAGAATGAGAAAAGATGGTCAGAGGAGCAGAATATGATCAATAATATCATTAATAATATCATTAATGACAATATTTGCCTCAGTAGCAGAAAAGTAACTAACTTAGGCAAGAGTTTACATCTTTAGAGAAGTATATTAAATATGATTGATAGAAAGATGCATTTTTTAAAATAGAAGTTGAAGAGAGATTCTTGTATCTGAATTGTTATGTTCAAGAAGGAGATTATTGAGATGTTGTAAATTTTAAGGGCAGATTGAAAATAAATTATCAGTTCTAAATAATATCTACTTAAACAAATGCATTATAAAATAGTCAGAAAGTTAGCAAGTAAAATCAGTTTTGAAAAACAAAGATTTGTAAAGAAAATTACAGGGCATTTAGTATTACATTTGTTTGTGATACATTTGTGGAAAACATTAATAAAGATCAAAATACAAAACAACAAAATATAAATTTGGTTGAAGAATCAACACAAAACTTCATAAGAAGTAATTCCTATCTTTTATCATTTGTTGAGAATCTCAATATTATAGATAAGGACAAGTTAATAAACATTATACATCTGAATTTTTAGAATAGGAACAGTCTTTTTATTGGTTCATAATTAGCTATATGAGTAAAGAGAAAGAAGGGTTTCAACAGAGAAGGAAATCAAAGGGCGAGAAATCTTCTTCAAGTATCATCAAAAGGACTAACTTTCATCTGGCAAGCTTTATAATAGGAACATTCTTCCTATTGGTTGATAACTAATTAAAAATAGAAAGTAATGATCTGAATGAGTTATTAGGTCTTCCACTGAAAGGACATATAAGCATCCCCAAGATCAATAATGTACCAATGCTTTTTAACTGGTGTAATTCATCAGTGATTAAGACTACTCGAACTAGGTTTCTTAAGTTGAGTAAAATATCACTATGCAGATATGAAGAACACTAAGCTGTAAAAATAGTAAGCTCAGAAAATGGGTTGGCCATGTTTGCTGTAGGGAACCATTCCAAAGTAATAGCAATAGCACTTAAATTTATATACCGCCTCACAGTGCTTTATAATCCCCTGTAAGCAGTTTACAGAGTGAGCATATTGTCCCCAACAATCTGGGTCTTCATTTTACCAACTTCGGAAGGATGGAAGGCTGGGTCAACCTTGAGCCTGGTGGATTCAAACTGCCAAATTGCAGGCAAATGGCAGTCAGCAAAAGTAGCATGCAGTATTTCAGGAGAATGTGCAATAAGCTGATACATGCAATGATTTCTCAATGGATGCAATTGTGAGTCACACTGGAGAAAAACCACCACTGCATGCTGATGAGGTCTTTGATTTCTTTTCAGAGTTGTTTCAAAACTTTAGCAGACCTCATTGAACAGCCAATAAAAAACTTATCTTTTTACAGTAGGCTTTTTTAAAAAGTTTTTTTTAAAGACCCTCTCAATTTAGGAGATGAAAACAAACAAAACTCTGTGTAATGGAACAGCTGTATAAATTATATAAAATCATACATAGTTGAAACATTTTCCCTTCTGATAAACAATATTGTAAATTTGTAATCATGCACAGAAACTAAATTTGGGAACTTTAGAAATTTAGGAAAACAAATACAATAGTTAGAGTTATTGAATTGTTGCCATCTGAAAAAGTAACTTTGATATAGACATTTTAAGAAGTGTATGGGACAAATTCAAGAAAGGTTGGGTGAGTTGAAAGAAAGATTGAGTGACTTAATAGTCTGTAATAGAAGCTGTTTCTTACCTGCAGAATTCCCGAGAATAGCTATTTGGGAGCAAAAGTAGAAGAAGGTTATAAAGTTCTTACTTTGTGAATTCCCTTTGAATATCTGGTCATGCATTGTGGAACTCAGATCTGATCTTCTCTTCTAATGTCCCTCTGCTTTTATGGTCATCGCCATTCAGTCTCTTCAAAATATTAAAGCTTGCTCATCTAGTGTGCCTGGGCAAATTCCATATTGGGGATCAGAAGAAAATTAATTAACCTCCAGGTCTGACAATATCACAATGCCTATCTAAAACATAATCAGGTGTGATAGTTGAGATTATTTCTTCCAAAAAAAAAAAAAGACAGTAGGGCCACAGAAGATGCAGAAAAAGGCAGTCAAAACAATCAGGCAGCAAAAGCAGCTCTCTCACAAAGAAAGAACTCAACAAAATGGGTTAAGGAGTAAAAATGTAGTAAAGAAGTCAAGGTTTGCAGGCAGTGTCATGGAACTCTTGGGAGCATTTGACTCACAGTTTTCTTCATGTGTTGTAGATCTCAATCTTCAGAACGATTTTCTTGAATTTTTGAGCTTTGACCCTTAAACAAAGCACACCATTACTGGCTGAATTTGAGACCTTCTTCATTATAAAACCTAAGTTCTGCTACAAAGCCATGGTCTCCTTTTTTTAAAATCAGCAGTGTAGTATTCAATGACTTTTTATAGGTAAACTGTGATCTTATAAAATTGCCACATTCTGATGTAGTAAAGAAGAAGGCATACATAAAACCAGAGATTCTGATATGCATGCAAAATTCATAGCCTGTCAAAATAAAAAAGCATCAAATGTTTAGTGTGTGATGATTCGTTTGTAGATTAAACAGGGACCATGCTTCTTAATCTTCCCTTTCACAGTCAGTTCCCATTGCTTTTATATTTATAACACATTCTCAGGCCACTCTATGGTTTATATAAACATACATTATAGAGATAGCCAAAGCACATGATTAAATCAACATCTGAATGTGTCTAAGATCTGTTATCACTCCTGTATTAATGCTCATGTGATAGAAAGGTTATTTTGCCACTGCTAAATTATGCAGATATTTAGGGGGAAAAGTTAATTCTGAAAAAGTCTTATGAAACAGACACAAGTCTGTTGCTGTTGATTCTTAAAGGTTATTATATATTGATAGCCTAGGATTTATTACTGAAAGAATAAACCGACCACTCTGGATTGGATAGTAAACTCTGGGGAATAAGCCGCTGAGCTGTTAGCTTGGGCTAATCTATCAGTAGGAGGAGAAGTTGCATTCTATCAATTAAAGGAACAAGCAATTCTACTGATTTGCTACTGGAAGACTAATAGAGATAATGGATTTTACTGGACAGCATAGATACACAGCAGTATACATATATATATATGTGTGTGTGTGTGTGTGTGTATATATATATATATATATATATATATATATATATATATATATATATATATATATATATATATATAT
>BLBF01000040.1:25215713-25227216 GCA_015471245.1 Laticauda colubrina
ATATATATATATATATATATATATATATATATATATATATATATATATATATACACACACACACACACACACACACACACACACACACATATTCATTAAAGCATTATGACTGCTGCTATACAGATATGTAACTGAAGGACATCTGGCACCAGAATGTCTAGCTTGGACAGAACTGCAGCAGAAGCAGGGAACATAACGGAGAAAAGTCTATACCTTTCAGTTTGACAGCATACATTAATGAGTTTATGACAGGATTAAAGGATTAAACTATTTGAATAGAGTTATATTTAGCTTTATTAGACTGCTGTTGTCCCCTCGTTATCCACTGTTTACTGCATTTGGGCCTGACTTGTAGCAGCCCCTCTAACTATAAATATTCCCTCTGTCGCCTTTGCTTCATGGAAGTGATGATGATATTCCCAGTATGAGGAGGTTTTTTTCTTGAGTAAATCTATTATGATTGACATGACTCAATGCAGCACAGAGATCAACAGCTGACACCCAGTAGCAAACACCATTCTAAATTGCAACTGCATTGTGGACAGGAAGATAGGGTGGGCTCTGAACAGTTGGTGCACAATCATAATAAGCCTTCAGGGAATTGGAACTAAACCACTGGTAGATGGACTGAATCTTAAGCCATTGGAGAAAATCTGAAGAGAGGCTAAGATTAATAATCAAGTGAAACTTCCACTTTCCAAGAATTATAAGATACACCAATGGTTGAATCTGCTATTGGAATGGACAGATGGAAGCTGGAACACCTGAGCTTTCCTTTCTATGTTACATTTAAAGACCCCAGACTTGCAGTTTTGTTGTACTGCCTTGTAGAGAAGTTCAGTTGTACAGAATTCATGCTGATATTAGGACGGAAGAAAGAAAAGATAAGACTGAAAGGGCTGAGATGACTTGGTGGCAAAACAGTGGTGGTTGAGTGTGGAATGGTGTTAATGGTAAAAAAGTGTCCTAATAATAATTTTGGCTGAGCCCTTATGAGTATTTCAACCAGTTGGGGAACATTGTTCAAGCAACAGCAGATCAGAGGGGCTAGGTTGTGTTGGCCTTTGTAAAAAGCCCCACAGTTTTGATACTTAGACAAGGGCATCCACGACATTAGTTACCACTCTTTATAGAGTACTATAAAGTTCTAAAATATGCTGGTGAAACATGAACATTAACCTCACAATTAATACAAAAGCTATGAGTGGTGCAGAGCCATGGAAAGATACATGCTCAGCATCACATGATAAATAGAAAAACTTGCACAGGACTAGAGAACAAACAAAAATATACAATGTCATCAAAAGAGTAAAAGAATTGAAATGGAAATGGGCTGGTCATATAGGAAAAGGAACTGATGGAGGTGGACCAAGTTAGTTATAGAATGGATTCCACTTGATAAAAAGAGTCCATTAAAGGTGGAGCAATAACATCAGCAATGGAGCAATGACATCAGCAAATGTTGCAGGCCCAACTGGCAAAAGAAAGCTCAAGACCGCATTTGTTGGAAACATGCAGAAAAGTGTTTCATCCTGCAGTGGATGGACAGTGGCTAGAATGATGCTGCTGCTGACAGTACTTTTGAAAACACAGTGTTTAATACAAGCCTACTGTCAGCTTTGGAACAATAACACCTACGGAGTATGAGTTTTCTAGTCAAAGTTAAAAGGAACAAACAAGGAATCTCGAACCTTATTTCTTCTTAAGGAACTAGTGTAAAGTTGATTACAGTACATGAACTTGAATACAAATGAAGTGTAGAAAGGGCATTATGATATGTAAAATTCTCTCAGCCCTCTCAAGTCTTGCTTTTATTCCCAAGTTTGTGTCTTTTTATGACACTAAGAATTATATATAATTATTCCAGCAGGGTTGAGAGAGTGAATCTGAAGAAATATTTATATTTTTATTGTGGTATTAATGTCCTACTAAATAGACACATTAGATATTTTAATTTGATTTGGTGATCAACATTGTCATTATTTGAACTCTATAAAAATACAAGAAAGTGATGATGTCACTGGCTCTTGGAAACACCTATAAAAGTATATGCTTCTTGAATAGGTATACATTATAGCTCCACAATTAGTGGTTACATTATTATGGGAAAGCCCAGAGTAATATAATTAATAACAATAGGTGTCATAAGTAAATAATGGATGTTTTATTTCAGGCACAGGGATAAATGAATAATCCTACTATAAACCCATTAAAGATGCACAGGCAGCAAAGTGCATAGGTTAATAAAATGTTCAATAATAAATAAATTAACTGAGTGATAATAAATTTCAAGGGTTTGTTGTTGCTCCATTTGTGGACTACAATGAATGTATATGAAACAGCACATCTAATAATCAAATTCAGGAGAGGATGTAGCCTGAACCAGTGTATTCACTGAAAATACTGATAAACCATTTGTCAGGCGGTGCTCCATTCCAAATCCAAGAAAGAAATACTTAGATTCTTTAGTTTAGAGAAAAGTTATCTTTTACTGAAAGTGAAGTGGTAGCAACCAAAGAATTTTGAATCTGAGAAATTAGGCGCGTAAATCACATATACAAAGTGATGGAAGTTTTCCCACCCCCAATAGTTCAGATGAAACTTCCAATTAGAAATTGTGAATATGATCATGTGGGCATCTTCAGGTGATGATGAGGCCTCTGTCTGTTGACCTTGGCATACTTTGATAACGGGTTGCAGTTGCGCAGAGAAAAGAAAACTAAGCTAGAAATAAAAACCTAACTCTGAAGTATGCTTCCCCCCCCTTCATTTACACAACAGAAAATGTAACACCTCCAGGTCAGTTCCCAGACTCATCCCCCCCTCCCCTCCCCCCCGTTCCTTATGACAGCCAAAAGATGCAAAGTGATAGTAGAGATCTTGTAGGCTGACATTCGGCCCTCCTAGAAAAAGGCAAACCATCAGTCCTAGAAGAGAGAGAGGAGAAAACATAAAGACAATAATTAATCATTAGACAATTACAAAGGAATACACTCCTAGGGCTTATCAGGATACTTAGAATGAAATGCTTTGATCAACTTAGGGGCTTTAACATCGGTTTCGTTAACCCATTCGGCTTGTGAAGAAGGGAAATGTTTCCAGGCTACAAGATACTGGAGCCGACCCCTCCATTTGCGAGAGTCCAGAATTTCTTTGACTTCAAAATGTTGTTCACCTTCAATCAGTATTGGTATGGGAGGGTCAGCCTGGATGGGTCTTAAATCAGAAGTATGTTCAGGTTTTAACAAACTAACATGGAAAACCAGGTGAATTTGTCGAAGAGTTTTCGGTAAGTTCAGCTGGACTGTTACAGGATTTATAATCCGTTCAATCGTGAAAGGACTAACATATTTAGGACCAAGCTTCTTTGACTTTTGAGTGGTCTGCAGGTATCTGGTGGGCAGGAAAACTTTGTCGCCTACTTTATATAATTTCTGTGGAAATCTTTTCTTGTCTGCAAATTTCTTATGAGCTTGATGGGCCTCATCTAATGCTTTACGTGTTACTGGCCAGTTAAGTTAGAGTTGAGTTATCCATTCATCCAATGAATGGATGTTAGGCCTTTCATGAGGAAGTTCAGGTATGGGTACAAAATCTTGTCCCGAAGCCACTTTAAATGGAGTGAATCCAGTACTACTATGTACGGAGTTGTTATATGCCATTTCAGCAAATGGTAGTAAGTCGGACCAGTTATCTTGTTGATAATTTATATTACATCTAAGATACTGTTTTAACACTGTGTTAGTTCTCTCACAGGCCCCATTGGTTTGGGGGTGGTGGGCGGAGCTTAAGCCCTGGGCAGAGCCCATCAACTTCAGGAACTCTTTCCAAAAATTTGAGGTAAATTGGACCCCTCTGTCAGAGATTATAAAGTCCATAGAGGTTTCCTTCTGGGTGGGCTAGTAGAGTGAGATTCAGAATAATGTCAGGCAGTGCTCCATTCCAAATCCAAGAAAGAAATACTTAGACTCTTTAGTTTAGAGAAAAGTTATCTTTTATTGAAAGTGAAGTGGTAACAACCAAAGAATTCTGAATTTGAGAAATTAGGTGCGTAAATCACATATACAAAGTGATGGAAGTGTTTCCACCCCCAATAGTTCAGATGAAACTTCCAATTAGAAATTGTGAATATGATCATGTGGGCATCTTCAGGTGATGATGAGGCCTCTGTCCGTTGACCTTGGCATACTTTGATAACGGGTTTCAGTTGCGCAGAGAAAAGAAAGATAAGCGATAAATAGAACTAACTCTGAAGTATGCTTCCCCTCCCTTCATTTACACAACAGAAAATGTAACACCTCCAGCTCACTTCCCAGACTCATCCCGCCCTCCCCTCCCCCCCGTTTCTTATGACAGCCAAAAGATGCAAAGCGATAGTAGAGATCTTGAAGGCTGACACCATGTTTATATATCAAGCTAAGGGGAAAAAACATTTTGGTTATTTGTGCCTACTGCCCTCTTAACCTCAACATGTGGTTCATTTTAACCAAGATCTGAGGTTTATTGTGAGTTCATATTGCAAGAAGTATTGTTTTGCACTTGCAGAAATGAAACTTCATAATCAATGGCAAATCCTTATTACAGTTTGTGTAACTGCAAGAAGCTCACCATTTTAGATTTAAATGACACATTTGATTTAATCAAATCTTGATTAAAATGCAGTATACCATGAAGTGATGGTGGGGATAAGTTAAAATATCAACAAAACATTAAAATATTTAGAGTAACAAAAACAACCAAGACAATAACATATTTAAATCCATTAACTACAATCATTTCAATTCACTGTTAATAGTTGTCACAGGGACAACATTTAACCACTAAAGAATTCTAGAATTTAATATATTCTACAAAGCCATCACTGTGAAGGTAAATCTAATATCCATAGGATATTTCATTAATTAAAATGCACAATCACCTGGATTATGAGGTCCATAATCAGCTCCTCTTCTCTTTTGGAAATGTGGTGTTCATGATGATTGGAAAGGATGGGCTGATTCTGGGTGGAAATCACAGCCTTGAAGATATTTTGGCACCATACAATAGGTCAAGGCCAGCACTTTGAATTACATTTGGAAGCTCCTGTTGCATGTCCTTAAACATAGGTGTATAGGTGAGTTTCAAAAATGTTAGCAACCAATTCTCTGCCCAATTGCTGGGTGGGCAGGGCCATGGTTGGTGTGACCTGGTCGGCCTCCTGCACCATGGCAGGGGGATGTTTCCCCCTTCCTGGGCTCTGGAGGCTTTCCTCAAGGTGTTTCCGGCCTTCTGGAACTTCCAAGAGGCCCATTTTTTGCCATTCCTGGGCTCTGGAGTCTTTTGTCAAGCCTCCAGGAGGGCAAAAATGGCCTCCCAAAGCTCTGAGGCTCTCTGGAGGCCAGGTAGGCTCCAGGTAAGTTGGCAAGTGAGTCAAAGGTGGGCAGACTCTCTGGCTATGACCTGTGCCTACCCATTCAGGACTAGCCATGAATGACTCCTCAGGTTATTGCTTCCCCAATTACAGACAATACCACAGCTGGCAAAGTGCCTTGGTGTACAACAAGTCTATCTTGTCTGGGTAGAACTTCAGTCTGCTTTTCCTAATCAATATTGGGATAGCAAGAGAAGACTTCCACAGAATTGCCAGCTTGTTCTAAAATTGTGCTGTCATCAGCATATTGAAGATACCATATCCTGTGCCAATGGATGCCTTTTCCCATGGATGAATGACAATTTAGTGATACCTGATGTGCAAGAATTATAATAGATATAGTACTGGCAGATTGATGTAACAGCTGAGTAACAATTATACCAGTTATCCAACAACAATCTAATAATTTAAATCCATTAGAAAGGGAAAAAATTGAGGTAGAGAGAAATTGAATGAAGATGAATTAAGAGAAAAAAGTATTTAAACATAGAAGAAAATCAAAGGGAGAGAAACCTTCTTTAGATCTCATCAAAAGAATTAACATTCATTTGGCAAATTTACTTCCTAAGCTCAGTCTAACTTTCAAAGGTTGTTTCCAGCCTTTTCAGCAGAGATGTATGAAATTATTTGTAGTTCCTGCTCATTTACTTGTTTTCAGCACCATCTTCTAATTCTGGTCTTTTCAATGAATGTATCCTTCTCCCAGTTCAAAATTAATTATTTGGGACAGAAAAATCCATCTTCCAGGTGGGGAAAAATGTTATCCATAGGTGAGTTCTTTCACATGTCTCCCACATGAGTTTAGTTAGCCTTCTTATGGGTGGATTCCATTCCATATTTTTTCTTCTATAAAGGCGTGCCAGCTATCCTTAATTCACATTTATATGAATGAATATCACTGTATGAGTTGAATAATATTAGATTTGGCTAGCAGAAAGTTGGAGGGAAAACTAAAGATTCATAACAGGAGCCAAATTCATTTTTAACACTAAAGACTAAGGATCTAGGGATAATTCAAATCCCTAGTATATTGATTTTTCAGTCTTAGTATTTTGATTGCAAGTGGTTTTCAGCAGTATGTAATTTCATTGCATTCTTTGTGCTTAGTACATAGAACAGTATAACATTTGGCCTTAGCTGTGAAATATTTCTTGCACAATTGTTAGGAATAATAAACATTGCATCTTGACTTAAATAGAAGTAAGACATTCCTTGGGGATTTATTGTTCAGAAATTTCTCGGGTAATGTTAAAATTTGCTGAGTTCAAATTTGAGTGGAACACTACATGTGCAACAAAATATTATGACTATGCTATCCAAAATATTCTTAGGAATTGCTTTGGCTTTGGAAAGGACACCATACTAAATCAGTGAAACCTGAAAGCAAGCTGCTTTATGAATAATTGTTATGAAAATTTGTGACTCCTACAGGAGACCATAAATAAATGTTTGATGAACATATGCTGTAGAATACTATCTTTGACTATCTCTTCTCACAGGTCTAAAGTTTTGAGATCTGGTTTTGTCCAAGAAGACATCAGATAGGAGATCCTAATGTACATCAACTGCTAATTGGCTTTATTGAATAAAATCCACCAAACTGGAAATATATAAGGTAGTGGCAATCATGTCATATGACTTCTTAGATTACTGAATGTTCCCACCTTCAATAAGAAAATACAATGGGAAAGAAAATTAGGGCTTAACCACGTCCTATGGTTTGACATTGTCAGAACTGAGCTCTAAAATTCCTACTGGCTCCTGAAGACAATTTCTTTGGCACTGTGGTGATATTTGATAGGCTATATTTACAATTAACATCATGTTTTTGATGCTGCTTCTGCTATGCAAACTCAAAAAGAATAATATAAAAGAAAGAAAACTACAAAAGTAGACCACATAAAAGAATGGCGACAGGAAGACAATTGCCAGAAATCGCAATTTTAAGCCCATGTCACACTGCACCAACGGATGGAAAGAGGATGTAAAATGGAGAGAAACACTTGCCATCCGTTGGTCAACGCGATGCTTCCGTTCTGTACTCACTGCCTCCGTTTTTCAGCCTCTCTATCCGTCCAGCATCTGTCGACTAAGGTTCCATCCGCTCAAAAAGTTTTGAGCTGCTCAAAACTTTTTGAGCGGAAAATGTATCCAACGCGTCCGTTCTGCATCCGCAACGCATACGGGAAACATCCGTTCTACATCCGTTTTCATCCGTTACACATCCGCTATATCTGTTAGGCATCCGCTGCGCATCCGCGCAACTTGCATCCACTCCAGCGGAAAACGGACACAGGGAGGAAGCGAAACGGACACGGAACGGACGTGCAGCATTAGTAGCACGGACTGAGAAAGGATGAAAGCGGATGCAGCTCGCATACAAAGCATTAAAACAGAAAAAACATTCGCAGAGGGGACGTACCTCAGATATTTAGGATGTATGCAGGATGCCTAGAGGATGCAAAAGGACGCTGAGCGAAAAAACAATATTTCCTATAAAAAGGGGGAGGAACTCACCTGGATCTCACTTTCAGTCCAGTAGCCCTGCTGTGCAGACCTCTTCAGCCTTCATCTTGCTCTTGCTCTTCCACAGCATCCAGTCATCTCCACCATGGATCGTCACATACTCCTTTTGGTAGCCACCATCATTCCGCAACAGTGCCAAGCCATCTCCAGGCTCTTTCAACTGTTCTACGGGAAGAAAAGGAGGCGGCCAAGAAGTGTATGGGTCTGAAGATGGATTGGGAGAAGAGCAGAGTACGGACTGTACAACAAGCTGATGGTGGAGCTGAGGAACGAAGACCCTCATGCATTCCAGAACTTCATGAAGATGCCGCCAGCCATGTTTGACGAAGTTGTGGAGCGGCTGAGACCCAGGTTGACCAAGCAGAGCACCAACGTCCGGCCCAGCCTGGACCCTGGGCTCAAGGTGGCACTGACTCTGCACCACCTGGCCTCCGGGACCACCTACAGGAGCATGCAGTATGGCTGGAGGGTGCCACACAACACTATCAGCATTGTGGTCAGAGAAGTGGTGCAGGCCATCATCGAATAATACCTGGAGGAGCTCCTCCAGTGCCCCTCCACTGAAGAAGACTGGAAGAAAGTTGCAGAGCAGTGGTATCAGAAGTGGAACTTCCCCCACACCGTTGGAGCCATCGATGGTAAGCACGTGGCCTGCAAAGCTCCAGCCAAGTCGGGGTCCACTTATTTCAACTACAAGGGCTTCTTCAGCATCATCCTCTTCGCCATGGTCGATGCTGACTACAAGTTCATGTACATCGATGCTTCAGGCAACGGCTCATCTTCAGATGCCCAGGTATACAACGCCAGTCACCTCAAGGAGGGGCTGGAAGGCAACCTCATCGTGGGCTTCCCAGATCCAGACCCCCTGCCCAACGACACGCAAGATGTGCCCTACTTCATCGTGGGGGATGACACCTTCTCCCTCACAACCTACCTCATGAAGCCCTACACTTCCAGATGCCTCACCTGTGAAGAGAGGATCTTCAACTACAGGCTGTCCAGGGCAAAATGGGTGGTGGAGAATGCCTTTGCCATCCTGGCCAACAGGTTCCAGGTACTTCTCACCACCATGCAGCATCACCCAGAGACCGTGAGGAGGATCGTGGAAGCTTGCTGCATCCTGCACAATCTCATGCGCACCCGCTACCCAGTGTTGCAGAACAGGCTCGTGGACCTCCAACAAGGCAATGGGGACATGGAGCCTGAGGAATGGAGGCAAGGGCGAAACCTGATAGACACTCCGGATGTGCAAGGCCTCAACAGAGCTTCACGTGAAGGGAAGAAGCAGCACAACCTCGTGAAACACTGGTGCAACTCCCCAGCTGGAGCAGTAGAGTGGCAAGACAGGTTGGTAGATGCTTGAGACTGTCTCATCACACGGATGAGATTGGGCAATGTATGTTGGGTGGTCCTACAATGAACAGGGCATTTAATAAAGAGTTGTGTTTATGTTGTAATTTGTGGATCAGTGCTTACATTTTTATTGAAGGACCAAAGGTGTGGCACCTGGGAGGGTGGACCATATAGTCCCACTATGCTTGCACTGGAGGTTTATCTATCCCACAGCTATTACCCATCCCACAGGTATCCTTATCCATCCCACAGCTATTACCCATCCCAAAGGTATCCCTGCCCATCCCACAGGTATCCCTGCCCATCCCATAAGCATACAAAGGCTTAAACCATTTCTAAAAGTTTCCACCAAGACTTTATTTACAAAAATAAATGAAGCAAGTGTGTAAAGTAAAGATAATCTTTCTTAATAACAAACTGTAAAAGCAAAATGACCCAAGTCAAGTGTCCAAAGCAAAAATAAAGTCAACAGCTAGCCACCCAGTCTCTGGCATTCTTCTTGGTCACTCTGAGGTGTGCCCAGTCTCAGGGGTGAAGGGTCTAGGTGCTGTGGAGGTGGCAGCTGCTGGAGTGCTGGTCTGAGGCACTATTGGGGTGCCTGGCCCCGAAAAGACAACAGGGGACGGTGTGTGGTGGAAGCTCTCAGACAGCTGGTTCAGTCCCGTGATGTTGAGAGCGTCTTCCTCCATGACATGGGGTGTCAACCCCAAAACCAATGACAGATGTTCCTAGGCCGGGCTTGGCTGTGGGGTGGAGGAAGGAGCAGTGTAGTGGGGATGTCTAGTCTGCTGGTGAGTGAGGTGAAGCGTGGGTGGCATCTGTGGCATGGGTGGCATCTGTGGTGTGGGTGGCATCTGTGGTGTTGGTGGCATCGGTGGCATCGGTGGCGTTCGATGAACCTGTGGCTGGACTGGGAAGGGCTGCCTGTGCTGCTGGACTTCCTGGTAGCCGTAGCCTTGGTAGGTGAGGGCCTGTGGAAAGCCTTGGAAGGGCAGTGACATCACCTGGGGTGGAGGAGCAGGCCTGGACTGGTTGGGAGCAGCTTCAGCTGGGCCGGGAGGGTTGTGAAGAAGATCGGTGATCCTGTCCTTCACCACCCGGTACTGTGTTTCCAACATGTTCATGAGGGTCTGGTTGACATAGGTGAGGAAGGGCTTGCGGTTGGAGAATGGGATGTCGGTGTGTACCAGCTGAGAGAGGAGATCTACGCTGCTCCTGATGGTGTCCCTGATCTCCAGCAGAACAGTGTGGCTCTGCCCCTCTGGTCTGCCTCTCTGCCTTTCTGTGGAGGTGGAGCTGGGGGTGGATGCGGGTTGGGCTGTGGTGGAAGTGTGCTCTCCTTGCTCCCACTGTGTCAGGGGTCCTCCATGCGCTTCGCCACGGGTAGTACAGCTGTCAGGGGGTTCTCCGTCATGGCACGCTCCACAGATACCTGCCTGGACACAGGAGCTGACTCTTGGCCAGAAGAGGACTGGCTCTCAGCAGGCTGCCTGAGAGAGAGGGTTGTGAGAGGGGCTGCTCCTCAGTGGCGGATCTCACCCTCCAAGAAGCTGCACTTGGCCATCACGTAGGTCTTTCTGTCCGTCAGCTTGACCGCGGCCTGGCCAGATTTCTTGAGGTGTAGCTTCCCGTACCAGGTGTGTATGTGCTTCCACCAGCCGAGGAGCACCTCCGAAGTGTAGCCCAGGGTCTCCGCCTTCTCTCTTCAAGCAGCTTGCCTCCTTTTGGTGTCTCGATAGAGCCTGTGTCCCTTCCGCCAAAGATATTCATTCTCCCTCAGCCATTCCAGCACCTCCTCCTCATGTTCCTCTTCTATGGTGTATTGCCTCCTCTCCCGTTCACGCATCAGCCTCTTCCTCCCTCTGGCAGGGCCATATGGGCCCTCATCAGAGGGACTTTGAGGTTGTAGGGGCTGCTCCTCCACACCAGCAGCAGCAGCAGCAGCAGCAGCAGCAGCAGCAGCAACAACAACAGTAGCAGCAAAAGCAGGACCATGTCATTGTAGTGCTTTTAAAGTTGTAGCAACATTTCACACACACACACACACACACACACACACACACATATATACAGTATAAAACTATACTATATATATGTATGTATATACATACATACATACATACATATACATATACGTATACATATACATATACATATACATATACATATACATATACATATACATATACATATACATATACATATACATATACA
>BLBF01000040.1:25257089-25272114 GCA_015471245.1 Laticauda colubrina
CTGAGCTCCACCATCAGCTTGTTGTACAGTCCGTACTCTGCTCTTCTCCCAATCCATTTTCGGACCTAGACGCTTCTTGGCCGCCTCTTTTTCTTCCCATAGTAGAGTTCACAGAGCCTGTAGATGGCTTTGTACTGTTGCAGAAGGATGGTGGCTGCCAAAAGGACTGTGGTACGATCCACGGTGGACATGACTGGATGCTGTGGAAGAGCAAGAGTCAGATGAAGGCTGCAGAGGTCTGCACAGGTGGGCTGCTGGTCTGAAAGTGAGATGCAGATGAGTTGCTCCCCCTTTTTATAGGCAGTATAGGTGTCCCTTTGCATCCTCTAGGCATTCTCTAGGCATCCTCTAGACATCCTTAATATCCGAGATAGATCGCCTCTGCGAACGTTTTTTCCCCTTTAAACGCTTTGTTTCTGTGCTGCATCCGTTCTGCATCCGTTCTGCATCTGTTCCGCGTCCGTTTCGCTTCCTCCCTGCGTCCGGGCGGATGCGAGTTGTGCGGATGTGCAGCGGACGCCAAGCGGATATAGCGGATGCGTAACGCATGCATAGCGGATGCATAACGGATTGAGAACTGATGAACCGGATACATTTTCCGCGCAAAAGTTTTAGGCAGCCCAAAACATTTGGAGCAGATGAAACGTCCATAAACGGATGCTGGACGGATAGAGAGGAAGCCAAACGGAGGCAGTGAGTACAGTATGGATACATCGCGTTAACCAACAGATGGCAAGGTTTTTTGTCCGTTTTATATCCTCTTTGCATCCGTTGGTTCAGTGTGACATGGACTTTAGTGATGTTTCTGGTGAGTTACATTTAGTTTACTTTTGTTTACTTTATTGTCACTGCACCTCGTACAACGAAACCAAACACCATCTTCAGTGCACATCATGACCATGATCATGAAAATAAACACAAACACACACCCTTTACTCTTCACACATTAAACCGGAAACCTTATTACGTGATTCTTATTATTTGGGAATTAATCCCCTTGGAGCTAGTTGCTATGTTATCTGATTTTCTCAATGGCTCTCCCTCACAAGCATTGAGTGGATTGTTTATCTAGTTTGCAACACTTTTACAAGGTGTGAAATGTTTTTGGCTGAATTCCTAGAACTTCAATTAAGCCTATTTCAAGCTTTCCCTTGCTGCTTGTCTTTCTGAGGTTATTGGGGGCTCTCCGAACCCCGCAGAGTTTTAGCTAGGGGCTCTATTGAGCCCCTGCAAGCCACCAGCAGCCCACCCTTGTAAAAATATGATTATGAAATGAACCAGGAGCTGAGTTTGACTCAAAGGTGTCTTTACTTGTATCTTATTTCCCTGACAAACAACAGTAACAGTTGCAGTATGATAAAGACCTACCAAGCTAGTTTAGGAAGCCATCCTGAAGTCTTAACACAACAACAGGTACAGAAGTAAGTATTTAGCTCAGAGAGGCAGGAAAATATTGAGACTTTGACACGTTTACTATCTGGCACAAATAACTGGGACAATTTGTTGAGTTCAAAGCACAGAAAATGTATTATTGCCAGTTCTAATACAAGAATCTAGTCTATTAAAGGTTAAAGCTAAATTGGTGCTAAAAAAAGGTTAATGGAATTCATGGGGGGCAAGACTTAAGTCTTTTGTGGCAATGCAATGACTCCAAACTGATGACATATTTAACTCTGCCTTCCAGCTCAGCTTGCTCTTCTTCCTACATTTCCCTAATTCCTTGTGAAAGAGGGAGGAAAAGGAAAAAAAATCTATGCAGACTTGCAAGTTTCACTTATTATAGCCTATCTCAATAAAGAGTGGTTCTGGTCTCTTATGGAGGCAGTTTCCTGATCTCCTCTGACAGCTGGAGAGTGGGAGACAGGGGAAAAAATGGATATAGCTTGCTTTTCAATAAGTTAGTTTTACATTTGCTATTTCAGAATTCCATCCTAAAGGGATTTTGCATAAATTCGGAATTCTGCACCAGACTCAATGCAATATAAGTGTTATAAGCTGCCCAGAGATGCTTGACAGTGAGAGATGGGTGGCATATAAATTTAACAAATAAATAATCTGCTGGAGTGGGAAATATTATGTAACGTGCAGAACCAAGTATGAATATACTGTATAGTGCTCTATTGATATTACCTAGTTTGATAACGCAACACCTGCAAGAAAGCTTCAATCTCAGAGGACACCAAGGATCCCATAGTTTGATCTGAAGCCACAAATAGTGTCCTCTATTTGTACCAAGTATGAATATTTCATTGCAATAAAAAAACCTTCTCACTGTTTTCCTTCTCTTACTCAGGTATTAAACTTTACTGCTTTGGAAGAAAAGTGTATGTGATCATGAACAGATTTGCATAGAAGAGGCATGAGGTCAGTAGATTATGCACTCAAATGATAAATTGTTGAACTCTGTAGGTCTATTATGTCAGAAGCAGATAAGAAAAGACCCCAAGAAAGAATAAAGAATGTCCTTTACAAAATCAATTTAATTTTTTTCACCTGTAAGAAAATACTATTGAAACCAACACAAAATAAATTTTGTATTCTTGGAATTACATACAAAAAAACCCTGTCTTGTACATTTTGGCAGCAGTTAAACGTATCCTTAATCAAATTCAAATGGGCCTCAAATGATTGCAATGTTTGGAAAGGAGCCAGACAATAAGTAATTTAAACATCACAGGAAATTAAATTTTAGAATTCAATTTTGCATAAAGTTTTCTGTAATGAAAATGTCAGACGTAAATTATGAAGTCTGATTATATTCTTTTAAAAAAACTTTTTAATAAAATAATAGAGGCACTTGACAGTGAAGAACAAATGCATATTTTATGCAAGCAACATTATGTTAAAAACTAGCATTCTCTGGAAATAATGAAACAGATGTTCACACTGCAATATCAGTTATCAGGTGCTCTGTTAAACAGCTTCTAACACAAGTATTTATTTAAAAAATGCTAACAGGATTGTCTCTTAGGGTTATCTAATTGTGGGTTTAAACTTAATATAATTAATTATACATGTAGAATTGTATAGTTGGAGCATAATTTATTATATGTGTCAAAGTAGAAATTGCACTTTATTCCATTATAAATTAATTTAATAGAGGCAAGGGGAATGACTTTAGTGAAAATATGAAATGGTTTATAATACAGTTGTAAATGGGTGCTAATTCTGTTTTTCATTGCTTGGGAAAAAGAGGATGAGGAATCTTATTTTGTTTGGGATGTTCTAAGAATGAACTGTTTTTTACTTCCTAATATGAAAAGGATGTTAAAATGGCTAAACTTGATTAAATAAGATATATTGTTCAACTGATATTTATCACAATACCTCTACTGAGCTTTCATTCTGAGGTAATATATCAGCAACTATCAATTGACAAAGCATATTTGTATTGTATGCTGTATGAAGTTTCCAAACATATCTGGTTGGTCAGTAGAAAGTAGGGTACTGAACTACCATGTTTCTCATAAGGCCAGGTCTTTTTTTTTTTTTTTTTTTTTTTGAGCTCCGAAAAAATGGCTAGGCTGTCTTTTCAGGGTTGACTTAATTCCCCCCTTGCATCTTTGGGCGGGCGGGGGCGACGGCTTGGATGTTGACCTTGGCATTGGTGGGGCACTTCGTATCGGGGTCAACGCAGGCAGCACCATATCTGGATGTGCAACAAAAGTACTTCCTAACGGCAAGCCCTCCCACCATTCCTCCCCCATTTCGCATGTTTTAATATAGGCCTTAATTTGGGGGGAAGGGCTTAATTTCATTTCATGCCTATAAAACATGCTGGGACTTCCCATTGGGGGAGGCCATATTGTTGGAAAAACAGGGTAGATTAACCTTACAGTTTTACCCAACATGCTTTTCTAATCTTACTTTCAAGAGGTTATATTCTTGGTTCACTGTGAATAGAGAATCAAGAAGTCTGGGATATCCATTCTGCAGAGCAGGCTTTGCTAAATCAGCACCATATAGATTGAACTTAAATCAGAGGTGGTATTCATCAGGTTCTGACGAGTTCTGGAGAACCGGTAGCGGAAATTTTGAGTAGTTCAGAGAACTGGCAAATACCATCTCTGACTGGCCCCACCCCCATCTATTTTCTGTCTCCCAAGTCCCAGCTGATGGGATGGGTCTTCTTTTGTTGCCCTGCATAGGAGAATGGAGCTGGAAAGCAGGTTAGTGGGGTGGGGAGGGAATGGGGATTTTGCAGTAACTTTCCTCCAGGAGTGGGGTGGGAATGTAGATTTTACAGTATCCTTCCCCTGCTATGCCCACCAAGCCATGCCCACCAAGCCACACCACACCCACCAAGCCACATCCACAGAACTGGAAGTAAATTTTTTTGAATCCCACCACTGAACCTAAACCCATGTTTTGCTCATTTGCAGTCTGGAAGGCATATACACAAAACACAGAAACAAAACTTGTCTACAAAACATATGTTGCATATTTAGCTCAGTTGATGACGAAACACAGCCAATTTTACCTAATCTTGAAAAGGTAAGCAGGGTTGCACCTGATTAGTTCTTGCATAAGAGACCATGAGGAAATTTCAGGCTGCAGGACTGACAGGAAATTGTAAAAGAAAAAGAAAAATCTTGCACAAGAACACAGTGTTTAACGATATTTATCCCATTACCAAGAAATCTAGATAGATGTTTTCATGCACTTACCAGGAGTTAAGCTTGATACAAAGGAAAGTGTATCTTTTTTTTTCTCAGCATGCATATATCATGGGCAATATGCATTCCAACTGAATGAAAGAAAAATAGAGTTACTCATCTGTCTAAAAGGCAAATTCAGTCTTTTGTTCCTTCGGTGCACAATAAAGGAAGTATAATACAACTCTATTTATTTGAATGGCAAGGACAGCATCCATCAACTGAAATGAGATGCTAAGATAAATGAGATTACTATTGACACAATCAGTGAGAGAACACAATAAATTTTGGTAAATGTGAATTGAATCCTTTACTTCGATGAGCTGCATTGTATTTTTTTCTTGTTGCTTTTCTATCATTGAATATTGTCAAACCAATAGAAGATAAAGTACAGCTCTAAGCTGGCTCTACCTTTGTCTCATCCCCCTTCTGCCTCCTGCACCTGAAACATATATATACTGGCAAATGGACACATGGAATTATGTCCAGTGGAGTGAAAATGTGCATGGCTTCATTTCTGAAGGCAAAATATTCCCTGGAATACATGTGGGTTGTTGCGTATCACTTGCATCAGCTTATAATTTCAGTTAATATCAGGTATAGATGTAGGTATATATCAGGTATTGTAGCATTTACAAATAAAATAACCCAATAATAACCTTGCTCGATCCATTAATAATACTAGTGTTTTTAGTGACAACTCTATCCTATCCCTAAAAGCCCTCTTGACTGTGTTACAAAACATATCTGGAATCTGGAACACATCTTCCTGCCCAGTGGATGGCCATCCCAATGGAGTCATCACAGAGATATGCTTCGGCCAAGTGGATTTTATGCCTCTATTCCAAAGGTGTGAGTTAGCAGCTGACATTTCAGTTGACATAAGCTCTGTTTATATCACAACTGACGTTTAGATTTTGAGGATAATAACAGAGTGATCCGTGCTTTTTATCAACAGTGATTTAAGCTAATCTCAAGATCTATTGTTTCATTGTTTCGGTAACTTTTCAAAATGTTGAAGGATAAGAGCATTATGTAAATAAGGAGTGTCAAACTCACATTGTCATGGCAGCATCACGTGATGCATTGGGACTTCCCCCTCCTTTGCTAAACTAGGCATGGGTGAGGTCAGCGCATGATGCATCCAGCCCACAGGCTGGGAATTTGACAACCCTGATGGAAATAAATAAATTGTAAATACATTGTCAAAATTAATAATTCCATGTAAATCTTATATATTTATCATTTTTCCTCTCTCAGTCTCCTCCACTAACTATGGCTCTAGTGATCTCACCAAAGAAGATGCATATAAAACCCCAACATTATTTTTTAAAGGGTCTGAACATCAGAACATTTCCAACCATGCCTCTTCCTCTGACAAACTCAAAATTATGATAGAGTCCAGCCCAGCCCAAGCTTTTTTTCCCAAACTTTCCTCATATTGCTGCTCCTGTATTCAAAAATAGTGACTGGAGACATAAAGCAGCAAAGGGGTCAGAAAATTGGGTTGAGAGAACCCATCTATGTATACAGTACTTATCTAATTCAGTTCAGAATGTCTTACCACTTGGGTGAAAGTTGGAGAGAGGTAAACACATATGTCCAAATGCTCTTTAAAGATAAGCTATCCAAGGTGAGTATGTGTGTGCATATGTAAAAAAAAAGTCAAGATGACTGCTCTGAATATATATAACCTAGAACATACATAATAGAGTTGGACCTTGGAGGTCTTCTAGTCCAACCCCCTGCTGAAGCAGGAAACCCTCTACTGTTCCAGACAAATGGCTATCCAGTCTCTTCTTGAAAACTTCTAGTGATGTAGCACCCACAATTTTTGGAGGTAAGCCGTTCCATTGATTAATTGTTCTCACTGTCAGGAAATTAATTCTAGGTTGGATCTCTCTTTAATGATCGTCTACCTGAAATTTCATATCCTGTCCATAGGTGCTTGGAGAATAGGTTGATCCCTTCTTCTCTGTTACCCTCAAACACTGGAAGAATGGTATCTTATCACCTCTAATCCTTCTCTTCGTCAGACTAGGTATACCTAGTTCCTTCAGTCATTCATTTTATAGTTTAACCACAATACTCCTTATCACTTTTGTTACACTTCTTTGCACTATTTCAAGGGTCTCAAAGTAGTTTTGTAATGTGGTGACCAGAATTCGATTCGTATTCCAAGTCTGGTTTTACCAGTGCAGTATAAAGCAATACTATCATTTAATGTGATTAATGTTCCCCCTTCTTGTTATATGTGTGATACCAATCCCCTCTTTAGTATAATATACAGTATAATTTCATCATTTATAGCTGATTCCCAGAGATCAATGCATCTTTAAATACGTTGTAGCTTATTTATTTATGATTTATAAAATTTATAAATTTTATAAATAAATAAATTTATAAATGAATCAGCTGCAGCAGTTGTTATCATCTTGGACCATTTCTTTGGCAAATTGAAAAACTATTCACCAACATTTTACTCTTAAAGTTTCATAATTGAATGAAAGTCATGAAAGTAGTGAAGAAAATCTACTGTATTGTTTGAAAGGCTCCTCTACACAGTAATATACAATTGAATATAATAATTTCCTGAATGCAGATCTCATTTCTTTGATGCCCAGTAGCCATGTGATCAATGAGCCTACCCATATATGACCATAAAAATTCACTCTGCATTTTTTACCTGGAATCACAATCTTACCTGGGAGAAATCTCACTGCATTCAACTGCCTTTACCCTCTAAGAGGAATATTTAGTATTGTCTGCTAAGCGTGACATTTGTAATTAAGTTTCTGAATGTATTGGGAATGAGAAGGAATTGGTTTATTTTAAACTCAGTGTTTAGGAATGGGATGGAGGGCATAAACTCTGTGATACTTCGCACTGAATATCTGTTTTGGAAAGTTGCCAACCTTGTGATCTTTTCCTGAGACCTGTCAAAATGCATTTCAGGATATCAGGAGATTTCACAGGGCTAGCAGCTTCCCATTTATATTCTTCAAGAGGAGACAGGCAAGATGGTTTAACTTCTATCAAAGGAAATGACATCTCTTCTTCACAAGAGGTTCCCTCCCCCCAGAAGAGAGAGGTGGCCAGAAGGAAGCTATTCTTAGGCAGGCCTGTATTAAAGATAATTCTTGGTAACCTACAAATTATCATTATTTTAGTTTCCTACAAGCAACAAGTTATCATTATTTTAGTTTAGTGGTTTCATTTGGGCCACCTCACTTTAGGCAGGTTGCCTATTATATGTGTTATGGTTCTTCATCTACAATGTTTCTTGTAAGTTGAGCTCATACTGAGTGGGAAAGGCTTGCTATTTTAGTCAGACAAAGGTTTGGATTTGCCTTTCAGCAAAAATTATCCTTCTCAAAATGTTTAGATCCAAAATAGACATATCTCTTTATTTTTTAAACAAATAAAATCAAATTACTAAAAAATAATTTTAGCCATGGTGGCACAGAGGATAGAATACAGTATTACAGGTTAATTCAATTTATTGCTAGGAATTCAATCCTGACCAGCTCAAGGTTAACTCAGCCTTCCATCCTTCTACAGTTGGTAAAACATGGACAATATTGCTGGGGGCAATATACAGTCTCTGCAAACCATTTAGAGAGTGCTGTGAAGCACTATGGAACAATTTAAGTGCTATTGCTATAATTTTCATGTCTATAGCTTGGTTCATACATAACCCTAAAGAATAATAGAACTTGTTTGACTCTGGCCAAGCATTCTTTTTGAATCCCTCTATAATGACTAAAGCAGGGCTATGCATGAGCTTCTCAGGGCAGATGGAATTACTATCCTGGCCTTAGAAATGACCCAAATAATTTCAAATACATACATACATACATACATACATACATACATACATACATACATACATACCTATGGAAGGTAAGATTTCCTTTATCCTTTTCATTGCTGAGTTCATGTCCCCCTTTCATCTTTATCCATATATTAATTCAAATATATTATTAAACAACTTGAATTGCATGTTTAATATTAAATCAAGTAACTGGAAGATAGGGAAAAGTTGACAAAAGATGAAGCGGGGGAGGAGAATACATTATTCATAGAGAAACCCATACCATTTCCCATAAGCTTCCTGATATAATTAAACACCAACACGTTCATAACATTTTCAGCACAATCAGTAATAATCAGCAACACCTTACTGGATATATGTATATATTTATAAGCTTATGTCTCAGTTAAAAATAATCATGTAAAATGAGTCATAGATTTCAGCTACTGAAATTGATAAGATGAAGAAGGGGGAGCTTGGTTCCATATCAGAATCAACATATAGCTTTGTAATCTACAGGCAAAGGTTGCTCATGATATGCAAGACACTTTATGACAGTCTCTTTCAGCTTCTGATACTTAATTGCTGTGTTTGATTTGCAGAGGGGCAGAGAAATACCAGCCTCCTTCTTTTTCCACTTTTAGAAGGTTATAGGATGAGCATGATGGGGCTGAGTTTGGGAAAAATCAGCAGGAAGGCCTGTGGAATTCATTAATCTTGTTCCTCACAAGGTTCTGTCCAGTTCTGGAGAACCGGTAGTGGAGATTTTGAGTAGTTCAGAGAATCAGCAAATACCACCTCTGTCTGGCCCCACCCCCATCTATTCTCTACCTCCCCAGTCCCAGCTGATTGGCTGGGTCTTCTTTTGTTGCCCTGCACAGGAGAACAAAGCTGGAAAGCAGATTAGGGGAGTGGGGAGGGAATGGGATTTTGCAGTAACCTTCCCCCAGGAGTGGGGATTTTGCAGTATCCTTCCCCTGCCATGACCACCATGCCATGCCCACCAAGCCATGCCCATCAAGCCATATCCACAGAACCCGTAGTATTTTTTTTTCAATCCCACCACTGAGTCTTGAACAGCCTGGTTCCAAACGGGTCACAGCCCATTAGTGGACCACAGCCCTGAGGACCCCTGTCTTAATGTGTTCCATTGATTTCACTAGACCTAATTTAAATATGACTAAACATGGCTTTAACTCAGTTGGCCTTGTATCACTACTTCTATACTGAACTGTTGACTAAGCAAATTCATAAAGTGTCTATCATTATTTCTTCAACTGCTTTGCAGAGATGCTGCATGTGTAATTATCACCAAGAGAAATATCCTCGAGGAGGACAATATAAAGTGGTAGCAGAAGGCTATGAATAAAGCTATGCCCACCTTTCTCTGAGAGAAGTATTGATATCTATTTTTTTTTCTTGAATGTTTCTGGCACCTCTACCCAGGATAGGATCTCCCATGAACCAATCATAAAAAGGATAGTAGGATGCATTTGCAAAAGCTCTTCTTTACCAGTTTAAAACCACCTGATATGGCTGCTCTAGAATCTGCAAAAAGTCCTTTATACAAAGAAAATACATGGAGAATTAAAGAGCATAGAATTTGCGAAGCAACATTTCCTATCCTTAACTTCTAGGAACTTAATTAAAGGAATGATGCTTAATATATTGTAGCTAAAGTAATCATCAATCCCACATGAACCCAAGAAGTGAAGTACAGGTCAAGGCTATCTAAATCATTAACCTTTGGTGAGAGAGACATAATTCACTCCTTACTCTAAAAAATACAGCATTTAAAAATAGTGAATAAATTAACAATTTAAATGAAAAAGACAATAAATTCACATTTGGGAAGCATGTATGCTATTTCATTTTTTCTTGCATGTTTGCAATAATGCTGCAGCTTATTAAATATTTTATTAGCTTTGATTTTAAAGAATCACAGTGACAAGATTTACAAGCACTTTGCCTGTTATCATTGGTTTGAGTTATTCTATAGGATTTCTCCATTTTAAATAGGGGCACCCATGGGGCAGTAAAAAAATGTCAAGTTGGCACCACAATTTTGTGATTGAAGCCCTGACTCTTTTTATTTATTTATTTATTTATTTTATTTGTTTGATTGTCAAGCAGGTATGAGAAAACAAGTATTAATATGAACATAACATGTAAATATAAACAGGTATAAGTACATACATGATAAATGAATATGAATAAATGGATAAATGGGAACAGTAGGACAGGGTCAGTAAGCATGTTGGTGCACTTATGCACATCCCCTTACAGATCTCTTAGGAATGGAGTGTGGTCTATGGTAGACAGTTTAAGATTAAAGTTTTGGGGGTTTGAGGATGTAACAACAGAATCAGGTTGTGAATTCCAGGCACTGACCACTCTGTTGCTGAAGTCAGATTTTCTGCAATCGAATTTGGAGTGATATACTTTGAGTTTGTATCTATTGTTTGCCCATGTATTATTGCAGTTGAAGCTGAAGTAGTTGTTGGCAGATAGAACATTGTAGCAGACAATTTTGTGTACTAAACTTAAGCCCCTGTCAAACTGCACCAACGGATGCAAAGAGGATGTAAAACATTCAAAAAAGCTTGCCATCCTTTGGAAAATGCGATGCATCCGTTGTGTACTCACTGCACACGTTTTTCATACTCTCTATCCGTCCAGCATCCGTCTACTGAGATTTCATCCACTCAAAAAGTTTTGAGCTGCACAAAACTTTTTGAGTGGATGAAGTATCCAACGTGTCCGTTCTACATCCGCAACGCATACGGCGAACATCCGTTATACGTCCGTCGTCATCCATTACACGTCCGCTACATCTGCTAGGCATCCGCTGCGAATCCGCACAACTCAAATCTGCTCCAGCGGAAAACATACACAGGGAGGAAGCGAAACGGACGCAGAACGGACACACAGCGTTAGTAGCACGGATGTAGAAAGGATGAAAGTGGATGCAGCTCGGATATAAAGCATTAAAATGGAAAAAATGTTCATATAGGGGACGTATCTCGGATATTTAGGATGTCTGGAGGATGCCTGGAGAATGCGGAAGGACACCTAGCGGAAAACTGACATTTCTTATAAAAAGGGGGAGGAAATCACCTGGATCTCACTTTCAGTCCAGCAGCTCTGGTGTGCAGACCTCTTCAGCCTTGCTCTTGCTCTTCCACAGCATTCATTCTTCTCCACCATGGTAGCCTCCCTCATTCAACACCAGAACCAAACCCTCTTCAGGCTCTTTCACCTTTTCTAGAGGAAGAAAAGGAGGTGGCCAAGAAGTGTCTGGGTCCGACAATGGATCGGGAGAAGAGCGGAGTTTGGACTCTATGACAAGCTGATGGTGGAGCTGAGGAATGAAGACACTCGTGTATTCCAGAACTTCATGAGGATGCCACCAGCCATGTTTGATGAAATTGTGGAGCGTCTGAGACCCAGGTTGACCAAGCAGAGCACCAACTTCTGGCCCAGCCTGGACCCTGGACTGAAGGTGGAACTGACTCTGCACCACCTGGCCTGACCACGTACAGAAACATGCAGTACGCCTGGAGGATGCCACACAACACCATCAGAATTGTGGTCAGAGAAGTGGTGCAGGCCATCATCGAAGAATACCTGCAGGAGTTCCTCCAGTGCCCCTCCACTGAACAAGGCTGAAGGAAACTTGCAGAACAGTGTTATCAGAGGTGGAACTTCCCCCACACTGTTGGAGCCATAGATGGGAAGCATGTGGCCTGCAAAGCTCCAGCCAACTCAGGGTCCACTTATTTCAACTACAAGGGCTTCTTCAGCATCATCCTCTTTGCCATGGTCGATGCTGACTACAAGTTCATGTACATCGATGCTTCAGGCAACGGGTCAGCTTCAGATGCCCAGATATACAATGCCAGTGACCTCAAGGAGGGGCTGGAATGCAACCTCATCATGGACTTCCCAGATCCAGACCCCCTGCCCAACGAACCACAAGATGTGCCCTACTTCATCGTGGGGGATGACGCCTTCTCCCTCAGAACCTACCTCTTGAAGCCATACACTTCCAGATGCCTCACTCATGAAGAGAGGATCTTCAACTACAGGTTGTCCAGGGCAAGATGGGTGGTGGAGAATGCCTTTGGCATCCTGGCCAACAGGTTCCAGGTACTTCTCACCACCATGCAGCATTGCCCAGAGACCGTGAGGAGGATCGTGGAAGCTTGCTGCATCCTGCACAATCTCATGTGCACCTGCTACCCAGTCTTGCAGAACAGGCTCGTGGACCTCCAACAAGGCAATGGGGACATGGAGCCTGGGGAATGGAGGCAAGGGCGAAATCTGATCGACACTCAGGATGTGCAAGGCCACAACAGAGCCTCACGGGAAGGGAAGAAGCAGCGCAATCTCCTGAAACACTGGTGCAACTCCCCAGCTGGAGCAGTGCAGTGGCAAGACAGGATGGCAGATGCTTAATGGATGCTTCTTTAAAACTGTCTCATCACACTGATGAGATTGTGCCATGTATGTTGAGTGGCCTTACAATGAATAGGGCATTAATAAAGAGTTGTGTTTATGTTGAAATGTGTGGATCAATGATTAAATTGTTATTGATAATAAAGGGCCATAGGTGTTGCAGCTGGGAGGGTGGACCATACAGTCCCACTATGCTTGCACTGGAGGCTTATCTGTCCCACAGCTATTACCCATCCCACAGCTATTACCCATCCCACAGCTATCCCTGCCTATCCCACAGCTATTACCCATCCCACAGGTATCCCTGCCCATCCCATAAGCATGCAAAGGCTTAACCATTTTCTAAAAGTTTCCACCAAGACTTTATTAAGCAAAAGAAATGACCCAAGTGTGTGAAGCAAAGAAAACCTTTATTAATAACAGTAAAGTGTATGACTTTATTTAAAAAGCAAAAGGAACCAAGAAAAGTGTCCCAAGCAATGATAAAGTCAACCGGTAACTACTCAGTCTCTGGCAATGTTCTCAGTCACTCTGAGGCATGTCCATGGTCTCAGGTGTAAAGGGGACAGGGACTGTGGAGGTGGCAGTGGCTGGAGTGCTGGTCTGAGGCGCCATTGCCCCAAGAGGACAACAGGAGATGGTGTGTTCAGGAAGCTCTCAGAAATTTGGCTCAGCCCAGTGAGGTTGAGAGGCCCTTCATCCAGGACCTGGGATGTCAGGCACAGGACCGATGACAGATGTTCTGAGGCCGGCTTGGCTGTGGGGTGGAGGAAGGAGAAGTGTAGTGGGGGTATCTGATGTGCAGTTGGGCGAGGTGAGGTGTCTGTGGCGTGCGAGGAAACATCTGTGGCATCAATGGCATCTGTGGCGTCAGTGACATCGGTGGCATCAGTGGCATCTGTGGTGTCGGTGGCATCTGTGGCATCAGTGGTAACTGTGGCATCAGTGGCACCTGTGGCATGCAAGGAACCTGTGCCTGGACTGGGAAGGTCTGCCTGTGCTGCTGGAACTCCTGGTAGCCATAGCCTTGGTAGGAGAGGGGCTGTTGAAAGCCTTGGAAATGGCTGTGACATCGCCTGGGGTGGAGGAGCAGACCTGGAGTGGGTAGCAGCAGGTTCAGCTGGGCCTGGAGGGTGGTGCAGCAGCGCCGTGATCCGCTCCTTCATCACCTGGTATTGGGGCTCGGGCATGTTCATGAGGGTCTGGGTCATGTAGGTGAGGAAGGGCTTGTGGTTTGAGGAAGGAATCTCAAAGTGTACCAGCTGAGAGAGGAGATCTGCGCTGTTCTTGATGGTGTCCCTGATCTCCAAGAGGACAGTGTGGCTTTGTCTCTCTGGTCTGCCTCTCTGCCTGCTTTCTGTGGAGGTAGAGCTGAGGGTGAGTGTGGGTTGGTCCCTGGTGGTCGCTGCTTCTTCTTGCTCCATGTGTGTGAGAGAATCCTCCACATCCTCCGGCACAGGGTGTGCAGCTGTCAGGGGGTTCTCTGTTGCGGGGCGCTCTGTGGACACCTGCCCAGACATGGTCACTGTCTCCTGGCCAGAAGAGGACTGGCTGTCTGTGGGCTGCCTGAGAGTGAGGGTAGACAGAGGGGCTGCTCCTCGGTGGCGGACCTCACCCTCCAGGAAGCTGCACTTTGCCATGACATAGATCTCCCGGTCGGTGAGCTTGACCGCGGCCTGGCCAGACTTCTTCAGGTGCAGCTTCCCATACCAGGTGTGCATATGCTTCCACCACCCAAGGAGGACATCTGAAGTTTAGCCCAGGCTCTCCGCCTTCTGTCTCCAAGCTGCCTGCTTTCACTTGGTGTCTCGATATAGCCTATGGCTCTTCCTCCACATATACTCGTTCTCCCTCAGCCACTCCAGCACCTCCTCCTCATGCTCCTCTGCAATGGAGTACTGCTTCCTCTCTCCCTTTTCCTTCTCCTTGCCTTGCCTCTTCCTCCTTCTAGCAGGGCCTTCAGCATCAGGGCTTTCAGGGCTTTGGGGCTGGTCCACCACAGCAGCAGCAGGAGAAGCAGCAGGAGAAGCAGCAGCAGCAGCAGCAGAAGAAGAAGAAGCAGCAGCAGCACCAGCAGCAGAAGAAGCAGCAGCAGCAC
>BLBF01000040.1:25272124-25318947 GCA_015471245.1 Laticauda colubrina
AGAAGAAGCAGCAGCAGCACCAGCAGCAGAAGAAGCAGCAGCAGCACCAGCAGCAGAAGAAGAAGCACCAGCACCAGCAGCAGAAGAAGCAGCACCAGCAGCAGCAGAGACAGTGGCAGGGGGTGGGATGGTGGATCTATCCCTTTGCCAGGGCTGGCAGAAGATGGAACAGGCTTCCTCTTCTTCCCCATGATGAAGATGTCTCTGATGAAGATGTCTCTGATGAAGATGTCTCTGATGAAGATGTGTCTGGCAGCAGGTCTTTCCTCTGAATGGTGACCTGCTTGCGAGCTGCCTCCTTTTATATCCGTGGGGCTGACGCAATGCATCCTCCCCACATGTGCAGTGATCTGCTAGGCATCCACTCTGCATCCGCTCTGCATCCGCTTCATCCGCTCTGCATCTGCTCTTTCTGCTACGCGTCCGCTTTGCTCTGCTCCTCCGGAAGCCCTGCGGACGTGCCATCTGCTTCCATCCGCTTTCATCCACAAGGCTTCCATTGAGCATCCATTTTACATCCATGATAAGTCCTCCCCCCATCCGTTGTTGTCCGCTCTGTTTATGCAAATTTGGGGCACTTTTGAGAGCGGATAACAACGGATGGAAAATTTGTTTGTCCGCTGTGTCCTTTTTACATATGTTTTGCATCCGTCGGGCGATGTGACCTGGCCTTTAGATCAGACTGTAGGCAGCGTAGTTCTAGGTTGTCCAGGTCCAAAATTTAAAGCCTGGTAGCATATTTTTTTTAATGTGTTGTGTGTAATACACACAAAAAGATCTTCAATCACATATGTCCACCAGTTTGACTTTTTTGATCTCCCCTACAGATACAGCAGCGATTATCTGGAGATACTGCAATGGAAAGTTTTGCTATGGTAAATTATTTGTAATGAGCCCTGAAACTCCACGTGTCAAGATGACTTATTGAATCTTGGCATGATCTTAACACTGGAAGATCTTCAGGTATATGCACATGCCAAGATTAAATCATGATCCACATTGTTCAAAACAAAGGGGGAATAATGAATGATACAGGATGTATTAGTTGTTGGGACAGAATAATTGCAAAACTCTGGTTTCAATAGTATTTATTAAAGTTACTGTTGAAGCAGGAATAGAAACATCCATATCCTGTAATTTTCCTAGGTATATTATGCACAGTAACACTGTTAAATAAGTAGAGTATCTCTTATGGAGAACCCATGCATGTTTTAGACTAGAGCTATCATTCAAGAGCAAGTCAGCTTCTGATCATTCCTACTCCCAATAGCACAATAGCTGAATCAGTGTCGTAGAAGCTCATGCTACATCTCACACCACACCACACCACAACATATACAGTGCTAACTCCATGTGGAAAATATTTACAAGGGGTTACAACATTGTGCAGAGAGGTTATTATATTTGTATACAAATTTAAAGTTCCATGTTAATGCATATACATGGGACTGTTTATTCCAGATTAATTAAATGATCCAAGTAAACATTATTCATTCCAAAGAAAACCAGACTGTCTGATTTATACAAAAAAAGATGGTTATTAATCATGTTGCAATAATAAGGTTAAAAGAAGCATTAGTGCTATTTCTGCTTGGATTATCATGCTATTATTTCATTGGTGCTTATCAGTTTATCCATCCATTATTCTTTCTGATCTTTTAATTTTTTCTATAGAATACTCAGAATCACCTTGGTTGAGTCGGGGCAACCTCACAAATGATTTTTGTAAGTAATACACAAACTTTGGTTCAGTTTACAAATTAATGTTTGAATTTTATTAAAAATAATTTCCTTCCTTACTGAACCCACAATTGGAGCATCCAACAAATATAATCCACAGCAATTGTTGAACTCTGGGCCAAGTAGTTCACGGGGATCAAAGTCCAAATGATCCATAGCTATTTTTATAGAGGTCCGCATTAAAATTTTACAGTGAAAACCTGGGCATAAAATTCAAACCATGTTTGTAATGTGAATTGTATCTCCAGCATGTATGAATTAATGAGGCACAGGTTGTCATAAGCTGGAGGAAATGGTGCCATTTGAATGGCTTTGAAAAACTGCAGTTGGATTTCTTTCCCTAGGATTTAAATTGGTAAATTATTTGAATTTCTCCACCCCTAGGTGAATGATTTAGATGGCCTTGACCCCACTCTGACTGCAGGGATTAATGTGGGATAATGATTGCTGAGGCTCTCACTGCAGCCGGCATCATTAATTATCTTTATTGATTGTAGCTTTCAAAGATAAAGCATGCTGACTAGAAAATGCCCATTTCCAGCAAGGTCAAGGCGAAAATAGGGAAGTTAAATAATTACATGAACAAACAGAAAATAAAAATCACCTCTTAGATAATTGTGTAATTAAGATCCAATTACAACATTTAAGCCTTGTTTACAAAACGACAGGGTTTTCTTGTCAAGCCATTTTTCTGAAAATTGCTCCACTACATGACGATTGCATTATAGCAGGTAACTGGAAGAGCAAGCAGAAAGGGAGGTTGGGATCAGCATAGTAGACCTCTGCTTAATTGCTCCTGCATTTTGATTTGCCCAACAATTAAAATGCAAGGAACACAGAGAATCTTGTTTTAAAATACTAATGATATACTACTGTAAATCAAATGAGTCACATGGAAAAAAAGAAACATTGGCTCTTATTCCTGTCATATTTATTTTGGGTGGTGGCGGGATTTTTAAGATAGCTCTAGGATATTCCCATACAAACATTTCATTAACCTCACCCACTCCCCAAAACATCATTTTGTTGTAAGAAGCAGCTCAGGTTTTTCAATATATTTGGGCAAAAATTCTGCTGATAAAATGAAAAAGTGGTTCAATCTGTAACTCCATTTATCATGGTTAAAAGAACAAGAAATCTTTAAATATATGTAGATGTGTTTAAATAAAAGGAGGCACTGAAGAAAGCAAGAAAATCTATTTCAAGACTACCTGATAATAAACTGTAGTGTTCGAAAAGGACTAAGCCAAAGTCTTCACTCTGGTCAATGTTTTCAGTGGGAACATGGACCGTTCCTATTGGCTGATGCCATTTGACAGCCAGCTATAAAAGGGAGCTGTCAAACGGCATCAGCTGTTGTCCGCCAGTTGGCTGCCTTGTTAGCACAGCAGCCACGGCAACCCTTTATTGCTTCAATAAAGTAAAAAAGCGGATGTTTTTCTCCGTGTTTGCCTCAGGTTATTCCACCGTTCTATAACACTGGCAACGAGGGCGGGATACATATAAGAGGCAACTGGGCAAAGAATCGCTGAGCGAAGTCACTACAAAAAGAGCCGAAGTCACTACAAAAAGAGCCGGAGTCACGACCGAGCTGAATGTCACTTTAAGAGCTACTGTCACTATTCGCGAGCGCGAATTTCAACTTTCTTCGACAGATCCGGCACTGCTGAGTCGAGATGACTTTGAACCCTGCATTCTCGCCTTTCAGACCGAAAGCAGAAACATGGGAGTCCTACAGAAACTGGTTTGACTGTTTCCTAGACTCCATAGACCTTGCTGATATTTCCGACCATAGGAAAAAGTCCTACTTTTTAAGTTTTTGCGGAGCCACAGTATTTGACACTGCCATGGCATTACTGGCCCCACATTCAATTAAGACTGTTCCATGGGAAAAATTGCAGGAACTTCTTTCCAATCACTATTCCCCTAAGCCATCCCAAATTGCCAGGTGTCATGCATTTAGAAGGCGAATTCAAGCTGAGGGAGAGACTATTAGTGGGTACATGGCTGCCCTATGAACAGCTGCCTTGCATTGTGGGTTTAGAGACTATTTGGAAGACATGTTATTAGACCAATTAGTTTGTGGAGTCAGGGATTTAAGACTACAAAGATGTTTACTGGCTAAAGGGGATTTAGCCCTTAAGTTAGCAATTGAAGAATCTCAAGCTGCTGAACTATCAGCCCTTTCAGCAGCAGAAATTCAGGGAAATCCAATTCGCCAGAGCAGCTCAGCCATCCATTTTGATGAAGTCTCCTCAGAAGAAGGGTGTGAAGGGGCTAATGATGTAAATCGCCTCAGACAGCAAAGAACCAGCCAAGGGGAGAACAGGCTAAACCCCAACCACCTCCATGGTCTCAGCCCATTTGCCTAAGCTGTGGAGGAAACCACAACAGGGCATCCTACAGGTTCAGGAATGCCATTTGTCTAAAATGCCAAAGGAAGGGTCATTTAGCCAGGATCTGTCAAGCAGGGAAGACTTTTGTCCAAAAGCTTCAGACAACCCAACATTTCCAAAAACAAACTGAAGACTGTTTTACCTGCTGTCAAGCCAAACTGACTAATAAAGGCTCTAACAAAATCAGTGTTTTTGTTTCTATAGAAGGAAAACTTTGCAGGATGGATGTTGACACAGTCTCAGCACTGTCCATAATCTCATGGAGCACCTTGAAGCAACTACTTACCAGAATGACTAAGAAGAAACATTACGGCTGCCAGTTAACCCTACGTGACTACCAGGGCAAAACCATCCCAGTCATCAGAAAAGGCAAGTTTTTTGTACAATTTCAAAATGTTAAAGGTCACTTGCCTTTAGTGGTAGTGGATGGTGCCCTCCCTAGCCTGTTGGGGTTAGATTGGTTCCCTGCCCTTGGCCTCCATGTAAGCGGAATCCACTCTATTTCAAATGCTGAAGTGGACACCTTGTTTAATGACTATGCTGATGTGTTCAGCGAGGGGCTGGGCTGTTATTCAGGAACCCCAATATCTTTCAACTTGGACCCTCAAGCAGTACCAATCCGTTTAAAGCCTCGAAGGGTACCATTTGCAATTCACCCCAAATTAGACATTGAATTGGACAAATTAAACAAGATGTATTGGAGCCTGTGGACTTCGCAAAATGTGAAACCCCAATAGTGACACCCCTGAAGAATGATGGGAGCATGAGAATCTGCGCTGATTATAAGATGTCATTGAACAGATATTTATAAATCAGTGCCTATCCAGTCCCTGTTATCCAGCACCTTCTACATTCTTTTGAGCCAGGAATCATTTTCGTTAAATTAGACATGTCATAGGCCTACCAACAGTTCCCTGTTGATGACACAACTGCTGAACTACAAAGTATTGTTATGCACAGGGGCACTTTTAAATGCAGGCACCTCCAATTTGGCATAAGTGTATCCCCAGGGATTTTTCGATCCTTAAGGGAAAGGCTTCTCCAAGGATTACTGGGTGTAGTATTTTGATGACATTTTAATATCTGCCCTTGACAAGCCACAGCTACTGCAAAGAGTCAGAGGAGTCCTTGATCGTTTCAGACAGCATGGCCTTAAACTAAAAAAAGACAAGAGCACTATTGTCACTCCACAGGTAGAATTTTTGGGATGCAAAATTAACGCCTCTGGTATTCACCCAATCAAATCCAAAGTAAGGGCTATTCATGAGGCACCCACACCAACCAACAAGACTGAGCTCCAAGCTTTTTTAGGACTTCTTAACTTTTACGCTTCATTCTTGCCTCATAAAGCTTCCGTTGCAGAGCCTCTGTAGAGACTCTTACATAAACAATCCCCCTGGCACTGGGGACCTAGGGAAGCCCGTGCCTTCTATGCTGTCAAATCATTACTTTCATCCAATGCTGTCCTGATACAATTTAATGACAAGTTGCCTTTAGTTTTAGCTGCAGATGCTTCTCCTTTTGGCATAGATGCTGTTTTAAGTCATAGGCTGCCTAATGGTTCTGAAGCACCCATTGCCTTTTTCTTCAGGACCTTTTCCCCAGCTGAACGCAACTACAGCCAGATTGACAAGGAGGCTCTGGCTGCAGTTGCTTCTGTCAAAAAATTCCATGAATTTCTTTATGGACACTATTTCGAGCTGATAACTGATCACAAACCAGTGTTAGGCCTTCTGTCTGGTGAAAGACAAACCCCTCAGATTTTGTCTCCAAGAATGACCAGGTAGACCTTATTTCTGGCTGCCTATTCCTATAAACTTGTTCATCACCCTGGCAAGAGTCTATGTCATGCTGACGCTCTCAGTTGCTGTCCACTGCCTGTTCCTGTAGAGGATCCTGCACCAACAAATGCTGTTTTACATATCAACAATCTCAAACTCCCCATAACTTCCCTTGATATCGCTGCCCACTCTTCCAGGGACAAGGTAATCACCCAAGTTCTTGACTGGGTGGGAAGGGGGTGGCCAGCAATTCCTTATGCCCCTGAATTCCTACCTTTCAAGAGTCGCCAGCAGGAACTATCTTTCTTGCAGGCTGTTTACTCTGGGGAACTAGGGTAATTATCCCTTCTAAATTGCAGAACTCAGCTTTAAGGGTCCTGCATGAGGGCCATTCTGGCATTGTCAGGATGAAGGCCCTGGCTCGCAGTTACATATGGTGGCCAGGCATGGATGCTCAGATTACTAGTTGGGTGAATGCTTGTCAGCCATGCTTGTCAGCCATGCTATCAGACCAGCGTTACCCACATCCACTCCAGGCAGATGGGAAGCTCCTGGGACCCCTTGGTCCCATGTACACATTGATTTGGCTGGCCCTGTTCATGGGCGCACATTTTTGGTAATGGTGGATTCCTTTTCTAAGTGGGTGGAACTGACCTTAATGACCACTACAACTTCAGAAGCTGTCACTAAGGCTTTCTCAAGGATTTTTGCTACCCATGGCCTCCCTGACACCATTGTGTCTGATAACGGCCCCCAGTTTACTTCGTGTGAGTTTGAAGATTTCTTAGCCAACCTAGGTATAAGGCATGCACTTACAGCTCCTTTTCATCCTGCCAGTAATGGCCTGGCTGAAAGGGCAGTCATGTCAGTTAAAGAAGCCCTGGTAAGGTTTGGGCCTATAGATTGGCACTCTAGGCTCACTAAATACCTCCTAATCCAGCACACAACCCCTTGTGCCACCACTAATAAGTCTCCAGCTGAACTTCTCATGGGTAGACGCCTGAGGACCACCCTAGATAGACTCCATCCACATTATGCCCCAGTCACACCCCTGGGGTCAGACAGCCAGGTAAGGGAGTTCACTGAGAATGACCAGGTCTATGCCCGGAACAATGCAGGGCACCCCTTATGGATGCCAGGGCAAATTGTGGCAGTAACTGGTCCTAAGTCGTACAGGGTCCTACTGCAAGACGGGCGCATATGGCGCCGCCACATCAACCAGCTTAGAAGACATTGGAGTATGTTTGCAGATGGCCCTCCAGATGCCCCTGCATTAGAAAAATGACCGATGCACACAGAAACTTCAATCGGATCTGACAAGAACGCAAGCCTACCCAATCTGCCATCAGTCCCTCGTCCAGAGACACCTGAAGCTGGGGCACCAACTTCATCGACACCAGAAGTTGCCCAGAAAGCAGAGAAGTTTCTTCCTGCAGCCACTTCGTCAGAACACAGAAGATCTGGCTGCCTGCACAAGCGCCCAAACTATCTTAAAAACTATGCATGCTCCGTGCTAGGAGAAAGGAGTGTAGCGTTCGCATGGGACTAAGCCAAAGTCTTCACTTCAGTCCGTGTTTCCAACGGGAACATGGACCATTCCTATTGGCTGATGCCATTTGACAGCCGGCTATGAAAGGGAGCTATAAGCCATCATCATCACAATTATGACAAGTCATGGCTTGAACTATCTTGCTTTGCATGTAATGAGTCTCATATGTTAGTTTCACCTTTAAAGTTGCATTACTGAAATAAATGGACTTTTGCACCGTATTCTAATTTTTTGAGTTTTACCTGCATATGATGATATGTAAGCTGATACTTTCTATTTGACTGGGAGAAATTTATTTTGCAAATCTATCCTGTTTTTTTTAAATAAATTGATAGAACCCAATGAGATTAATTAAAAAGATTAATTGGGCTGTTCGGCAAAAATATTCATTATTAGCTATACTCTGATAGTTTTAATTGGAAATACTAGAGATTGAATATAGTTTTTTTTTTGTTTTCAGAGTATATGTGACACTACCTATATATACATACTTCTTGACTTCTGATTATTTCAACTTGTTCTTCTTTTTCTAACCAAACCTTACTCCATCTACTTACACCTTCTTCTAAAACCCTTCCTTCTCACTTTCTCTATGTTCATTGCTATTACAATTGTTCCCAGCAGAATCTAGGATTTAAATCTTAAATCTTTAAGATTCTTAAATCTCCAGCACTGCTGAATAAATGGTTTGGATGGGGTTTAGGAAACTGAAGCTCATCCCTGGCAAATAAAAAATATTGTATGTAAAAAGAATCACTATGTATATGTCCATGTGATAAAAGATTTAACATACCAGATTTAACATACAAGAATAGAAGTCTTCCAAAATACTGATATTGTAACCTCTCAGCTATGGAATGTACAACCTAGAAAGGTTGATTGACTTTAATTTATGGATCAATGACATGGAGTCAAATAGATATCAACTCTTAATTATCAGATAGATAGTTTTTCTTGAAGTTAATATATCCAATCTGGACCTTCAGGTCTTTCAGCAGAGCATTGATGACTGCTGTAATTGAGTCCATCTCCCCTGCTACTGGTTATCCTTTTTTCCTAGAATTATGGAGTTCTTTATAATAATATTGTAGAATGATTTTAATACCTATTTATATTGGTGACAATCTAGCTGTTTAATGTTGGTTATATTTTAATTTATCATTTATTAATCATCACAATCTCTGCTATGTCAAATGTTTTATCTGGTAAAATGGTTTATATAAAATGCTTTATATAAAATCCTTTATTTATGGATTTTATGGATTTGTTTTAGTATTTTAATCTTTACTGTCATTATTATATTGTATAAAAGCTTATGTTTTACAGATGATTTTTTAAAAATGTGTTTGAGTTGTACACATCATGAGGTCCCTTATGGGACAATTCAGGAATACAATAGAAGGCATGTGTACATAATAAAGAAAAAATAATAGGAAAATTACTATTTTATTTAGAACTGATTTAAATATAATAAAAAATTGAATAAGTCAAGCTAAAAGTATTTTATTATAGTTTTGTCAAAAATAATAAAGTCAAATCTTAAAGGAAATAAACCCTACTACAAAAAATTTGTAAGTAGAAAATATAGCCATTTTTAAAAAGAGGAGTATGTGAGGTATTCTTTTTCTAAGACTGTCGTATTGATTTTGAAATGTCCAAAGAAATAAGAGATGCTGAGGGGATATAAATACTGCAAAATGACTTGTGTGACCCTCAAGTTAAAGTATTCTCTGAGATCCAAATGTTCTAAATACAACACATAACTGGACTTTGGCAGAGTTATCAGTTGGACAAAGGAAGTCGAGAAGAGACATGACTTGATATTATGGTCCTTTGAAAAGTGAATTCCAGATACTTTGACTCATGAACACTTTTTCCAAAATAGGGCATTTATATTTTTTCACCTACATATTTTATATGGATCCTTTATCAAGGAGAGCTATAAATAAAATACAAGGTAAAATAAAAAGTAAAATTACCCAAGTGAACATCAGTTACCCATCATTCAACATACTTATACCATTTTTCTTGTCAGTTATTCACAAATACATCCATAGTAATACTTTTTATGTTTTTTTTAAAAAAATACCATAATATAAAAAATTTAAATAGCATTTTTTCAAATGCTACCATGTAAAATAGCAACCAAAGGCCTTGTTTTTATTTTATGCATTATTTGTTTAAAGACCATTTCCTCGTAATTGATGTTCTATTGGCTATAGCAATGGTAAATGATTATAGAACTTACTATAAATTGCTAGTGAAGAAATGGCATACATTTCTAAAATAGAAGATTAACATTCTACAAATACAGTTACATTCATTAAAAAAGAGAACAAAAAGTATGAATTCCCTAACTATTTTGTTCCAATAAAGTAATAAAGGATTACTCTAAAGATAGGAATATTCCTTAATTATTTCTTCCTTACGGGTACCTACCGATCCTCAAAATTTTCTGGCTGCACAAGAAATGCAGAGAGAAGAGCAAGAAGTTATTAGAGAGAAATTATTATTAAAATTAAACTTCATTTTAAATAGAAGGCATAGAAATTGATACACTTTTTTCCTGTGGAAAATAACATAGTTTTTCCTCTATTCTCTTTGAAAGTTTAAAACATTCAGCAGAACAAACCCAGTAAAAATAAATAATACATAAGATAAGATGATAAGAAAAGAAAAAAAAAGAAAGGTTTTGGCACATCATGGACTCTGATATATTTGCTTTGATACCTTGTACTTACAAGTTGGGTTGAATGCAAATTTGTTAAATGATGGAGTGATTGTGTGATTAAATATTATTTGAAAGCCATTGAAGTCTTCAATTTCTGGCACAATGAAGAAAAATCAACTATTAAAAAAGTAGTTTGGCAAGAAGGCCCTTCCAAAACTTGATTCGTAGTGAATTAACATGATTCACTTTGTGGAGAAGCAAAGAAGAGATAATACATAGCAAGAGGGGGTAAAAGCTTATACAATAGCACCCATAGCAACAATTTCTAAAGCTAACTTCCAGCCAAAGAGCTACTCCAGTCCTAATGTCCATCCCTTGATCTTAGTATCACAGAACACAATTCAATAAATGAGGAAGAGAAAGGGCCTCCTGCAAGGACAAAGAGACCCCCCACTGATAGGAACCTATAATGGCAACTTATTGTTTACAGTACAATGTGAAAGAGAACATACGATACTGAAGCAAGGAAAGGTCGACCGAACAAGATATCCCATCAGCCTATTCCTTTATTTATTGTGCAACATAGGCCATTAAATATGGTGTTGGGAAAAAAAAGAGAATTGAACATTTATGTCAGGAGATTCAAGAAGAAAAGTTCATGTCAAACTATATGTATTTATTTTTTCCCCTCTCTCAAAAGTTCAGAATCCAAAAGGCACATTTGAACTGTTGCCCCATGAACAGCAATAGTTTCCCATTTCCCATTGGTAAAAATCACATCAGGCAAATCAGAAGAATACATTTATGCTCTATATGTGAAAAGAACTTTGATTTTTTTTGATATCTCACCAGCTCTTAAGTGCCACTGCAAAAAGAATTAAACTTTCCACACCTTATTCATTTTTCCAGTTATTTGATCTGATTCCCAACTGAATGGCAATATGCTATAAAACAGAACATGTCTAAAATAAGGTGATTCTTTTCCAGCACCTTTTGTGAACCTGTTCACCCCTAGACTAGAATTACCATTATTCCCAGTTTGCATGGCCATCTGAAGGGTCTCTGGGATTCTTTACTGATACTGATTAATTGCAATCAAACCAAACTCCATATAATTTTTTTCAGATGCAATTGTCCTAAATTTTAAGAGAGAAAAAATCAAGCAAATAATGGCTGATTCGCTGCTTTTGGAACTGTAAAACATTTAAAGGGCATCTGGGAAAGGCTATCTAAGCTTGAATAGTTGTTACTGAAAAAAAAAATCAATCCTTAGTTCAATGAGGCATTACACTGTCTCATTCTCATGCCTCTGAGAAGAAAAAAGAAAACAAATCCTATTGCAACTTTGTATTCTTTTAACCCTTGATTTTGGTCATTGCCCATATTGATTTAGATTTTCACCAAAATCGCTTTAGGGTCTGTCAAAGTTCTAAGTTCCTGCAAGAATCACTAGAATGGAAAATGGAGAATTGACCAGATGGCATTCTGGAATTCCTTGAAATTTGTGTTAAATCATATGCAGATATGCTTTGTGCTGTTGTGATAAGAAATTTGATTGATGAGGTTCTTTGATTTCATGCCTCCATCAAGAAAAGATAGTAGCCAAATTAGGATCATAAAATCACCACAAACTTACCAATGACTAAGGCCCATTGGAAGAATTTATATCAGATTAAACATATTTAAGTTGAATCCCTAGACTGCTTATTTAGTTCTGCAACTTCAATGTCTTCTTTTTGCATTGGGAACTAGACTTATTTTAGAAAATGCACAAAGTTGGCAAAGGAAAAATAAATTATTGTTCATTTTCACTGAGGAAATGCCACCAGGAGGGTTGATAGCAAAGTTCTTGCTCTAACTAAAAAGAAGGAAAAAATACAGAATCTATGCAAACGAGACCTGTGACTTTACAATAACTAGAATGGCACTCCAAGGACACTGATATTCTGTGATACAGAATAAATGGACCACAAGTATTCTGCTGGGTACTGAAGTGATTTGACTATAAGTCTGGAAGGATTCCATAATTTCAAATATAAAAGAAGGCTATGCCGTCAGTACTGCATAAATTGCTTGCCTTTAAAAACTTTATTTTTGGATGATAAAGATAAAATGGAATATTTTAATGAGATAGGGTTTTTCCCTCCTTCCACACAAATTAATTGTACAATTTAATAAACTAACAGGTGGTTTCACTTCATGCACAGCAGATGTTAGGCTGAATGAATGGATTCCCCTTTCATGATCATCTTATCCCCATGCTATTTCTTCCTTTATATCAGTCCTTTCTTTTCACTCTTCTTTACTTTTTCTGTTTGATTTATGAACAGCTACAGCTGATGCTTTGTTTGAATTATATGAATATTGATGACAGGATAGTGTTGATTTTAATGGAACCAGTAACTCTTGTGTCCTTCTTGAAAATGCTCTTTTCAGTACAAAGTACAACATTCTACCATGATTTCAAATGCCTATAATGTGTGTGTATGTCTGTATGTGCATTGTGTGTATATAGGCATGGATGCATGTATACCCATAGTTTGTCTGTCTGTCTGTCTGTCTGTCTGTCTGTCTGTGTGTGTGTGTGTGCGCGCGCGCGCGCATGTGTGCATGTGATTTTATGCATTGCAGAGAGAAAAGTGGAGCAGATGCAGATAAGCTGTCTCCATTCCCTTTGCTCAATATTTTGAGCAAATTTTCCCAGGTTTTTGATGAACAATTCAGAAAAAGGGGGAGACAAAATTACTTTCTTATGGTTGAAAGTGTCTGGGAATCAAAAATATCATTGTTGGATTGTAGGATTTCGAATGTGCTCTCAATAATATGAACAACTCATTCAGAGGTTTTGCGTAGTATATCACACTTCCTGGAAGGATCATGTGACCAAATCAAAATTCATTCACAGAAGAGCAATTATTTTCCATCTCTATCTGGGATATCTGTTTCAGAGTTATTAGTTCCTCATCTTTTTTGTTGCCTGATTATAACAGATAACAGAGGCAAACTGACGTGGTAGGTGATACACAACTATTAAAACTGTGCCAGCTTATCCCAGTGAATACAGAGAGCAATCTTCTTCTTCTTACCTTTATCTTAATGCCATTTAAAACAAATACCACCTCTGTCTGGCCCCACCCCCATCTATTCTCTGTCTCTGATTGGTTGGGTCTTATTTTGTTGCCTTGCACAGGAGAATGGAGCTGGAAAGCAGATCAGTGGGGCGGGGAGGGAATGAGAATTTTACAGTGTCCTTCCTCTGGAGTGGAGTGGAAATGGAGATTTTGCAGTATATTCTTCCCCTGGAATAAAGTGGAAATGGGGATTTTACAGTATCCTTCCCCTGCCATGCCCACTAAGCAATGCCCACCAAGCCATGCCACAGAACTAGTAGTAAAAAAATTTGAATAACACCATTGCCATGAAGCTGTTGTGGGACCACCTTTTTAACACCTTCCCCTAAGAAGAGAAGGTTGGATAATAAATGAAAATTATCCAGGGTGGTTTGGATCTGGCAATAGTTTCTTGAAAAGGGAGAAGATCAGTGAAAAAATCCTAGTGAAAATTTGTGAATGAAACCAAGTATTTTGTTACTTTCACCTGGTGTTTCCAGAGCTTAAATTTAAAAACAGTATAGGCCACAGTTCACTTGCTTAGTAGTTTTATTCACTTTTTGAAAATGTATGTATTAATAAAGATATAGGTATGAGTATTCTGGGAACAAGATGCAAACAAATCCTGAGCAACTCCCCCTTCTTTTATCAGACCTCATGCATTTTGGTGAAAGTTTTCAAGTTTTTCTCGAAGGAGACATTTCTGATGTATTCTAGCAGTGGAATGTGACGATCCTGCAATTGTTTAGTTACCATGTGGCTACAGATTGTATGTGAATATTCTTTCTTTCATTAGCGATTAACTTTGCAGCTTCCCTGGCCTCTTATGCTCCGGTAAAATCTCAAGAGACAACACCAAGAAGGATCTCCTTCCAGTGGAATTATTCAAAGGATGACATGTAGACTGTTAGGAATTTTCTTTCTTTGATGGAAACAGTAGAGTCATGGGAAAACACTGCTGCTAGTAGTAGCATTGTCTGTTGGTCCCCAGAAATAAATTAGACTTCGCACCATGAGAAATTCTCACAGATTCTGAGGCAGAAAAACAGAAGCTTTTGAAAAATCATAAAGGCAAATGTTGGCACAGCATTATTACTTGTAGCTACTGTATATTCTTTATGAAATCCTCTGCTTTTAGTTTTTGTAACTATTATACCTTGTGTGCCTTGCTCAGGCATTCATCCAATTATAGGGAGATTTGAAGTTTGGAACAGGCATGTACAAAAGCATTGTCTCACATGCTCCATATGTGGGGACTCTTCAAAAAAGTTTTTCCAAGCATATTTGGCTGATCGGATTTAGAAACATTGGTGCAGATAGAAATTCTAACATGGATGTCAACCAGATTTTTTTTTGCCCATGGAGAGGGTGATGGCAAGCCTAAAGTATATAATATTATTGTAATTTGTAACTTACATACATTGCTAGAACCATACCTATTTATTTTCCTAATATGTGTGCCACTGGAGAATTTTCAATAGCAGATTGTTCATTAATTTCACATCTTCAGATATTTGACAGTGAAATGGTAATATATTCTCAATAAAAAAGGAAGCCAAATTAAAACTTCTTCTTCTAGTTCAGGCCTAGGACTACTGTACATTGACTAGGAGAGGTTTTCTGGGGGTTTTGGTTTTCCCCAGCTTTATCTACAGGAGCTACAGATTAAATCTCAGCAAAGCTGAGAGTCTTCCATTAAACTGTGAGCCTTTCTCTTGGAAATATGTGAAGACTGCAAGAAATGCCTTTTGTTACAAAGCTAGGGAAAAATGGGTATACCTGGTTGGGATTTAGAGTTCCCTGCTGCCAGCTGATTTTAAAAAGCAACTAATATAACTTTTGCATTGATTGAATTTTATATTACACCAATGCTTTTGAAATTTTATGTTCCTGGAGCAGCAGATTTTGCAACAATAACAACAATAACAATAATTTTATAAAATGCATCAAAAAATTGAAGCTTCCTACAAGAACACCAGCAGAACTGCAAAACAACCTGCGCTACTCAGAAGATTGTACATTTTAAGAAGATACTTGGTTGATACCTAGGATGCTGGCAGCAACCTGTATCAACCATCAGCACTAGTCAATGATATTTGTGATACATTTTAAAACTCAGTTGACTGAGTTTCATGTTTAATGAATAACAAAGATAAAAATAACAATAATAATAAAAAATAACTGGAGCACCACTTGAACACCACAGACATTGACAAATTTGCCATCAGTCAATTGCAGAAGGTGGCTTTACTTGGAACAGCTTCCATCCTGTGAAGATATCTGTAACACTGTCAAACATCCAGATTTACCTATCCCAGGTCCTTGGTAAGGAATCGATAGGTAGACAAAAATGCCCAGTCTGAACATCTAGCTGACTGTGAGATTAACAACAACAACAACAACAACAACAACAACAATAATAATAATAATAATAATAACCATTGATTACATACTGAGCTGATGCAAGACTATAGCTCTGACTGATTACAAACAATGTCACAATACAGTTGCTCAGATGGTCCACTGGAACTTGTGTCACAACTGCCATCTGCCTGTAGCAAAGAACTGGTGGGATCATAAGCCTGAAAAAGAGGTCAAAAATGAGCATGCAAAACTACTGTGGGACTTCTGAATACAGACTGACAAAGTTTTGGAACACAATACCCCAGATATCACGATTATGGAGAAGAAAAAAGTGTGGATTGTCAACATTGCCATATCTGGTGACAGCAGAATCGTCGAGAAACAACTTGAAAAAGTCACCAGATGTCAGGACTTGAGAATCAAACTGCAGAGACTCTGACATAAACCAGTACAGGTAGTTCCAGTGGTAATCGGCACACTGGGTACTGTGCCTAAAGACCTAGGCATGCACTTAAAAACAATTGGCGCTGACAAGATCACCATTGGTCAGCTGCAGAAGGCCACCTTACTGGGATCTGCTCCCATAATCCACCAATACATCACAGTCCTAAACACTTGGGAAGCGTTTGACTCGTGATTTGTGATACGAAACCCAGCATGGTTATCTCGTTTGCTGTGTATACTGTCATTTTTGTATATAACAACAACAACAACAACAACAACAACAACAATAATAATAATAATAATAACAATGTCCAATCATTTCAGAAAACATAGAAAATCTCTAGTACTCTAGTACCAACATGGGCCTGACTTTGAGAAATTAATATACTTGGTTTACTCCTTTTTCAGTGAATAATTCTGAGATCTGGACAATGTTTTTCTATCATGTCCTCAGGGACTGAAATTTAATGAAGCCTAGATGAAGAAAAAGATTATTTCTTTTTTTATATATAAAAATGAAATCTGAGGATTACATTTTGAGAAGTAAACTGAAAAAGCTCATTAATTCTGATTACGCTTACAAAAACCTCTTCAGATTTCTTGATGAACATGTTACAGTGTCTAAGTAGGAACATAGGTGATAGAGCATGTCCATATATTCTGCTCCCTTTCCATTGTAAGCTTTTGTGGATAACACTAAAGTCAGGCAAGAACTCAATAAGTTTAGAACTACAATATATTTTTCAGTCGTTTGGTTAAAGAACCAAAGAAAAAATCAATCTCCTGGCTTTTAAATCAATGTAGGACAATTATTGCTATAAAAGTAAATGTCACCTTGTATAGTGCATACTGCAGATATTATTAAGACTATATTTTTGTAGAAGAAATATTGGAGAAAAGAATTAGATTCTGAACTTCTGTGTGACTTGGCAAAGAAACAATGCATCATCATACTGTGTTGCAGTGTGGAATTTGGCACTTAATCCTGTAGCGTACATTGGGTCCACTGAGGTGATCCCACTGAAATCAATGAGATTTACATTAATTTCATTTTTTCTAGTCTGGGTATGGCTAGTTTGAACTCAGTCCAATATTGTTAAAGTTATACCGGTAGTATAAAATAAGAGCACTTGTCCAACTTTTATTATGACTTTTTAGATGTGCATTAATGTACATATTAATTGATTCATCCAGGCAATTTAAAACATTCTTATTTCACTTAGTTTTTGGCACTTACAAACTGTCTGATTGATATTGATTCTAATATATACTCATGAATAAATGGGTAATCAGACTGGTAAGCTTTGGGAGCTTTAGATTTCAACTCCCATCAGTTCTTTCTTGCATGGCAAATTGTATTGAATGAATATATTTTGGGCTCACAGTCCAAAATTTCTGACTGTACACTCAGACAGTAAAGTGATTTGATATTTAATTGTTTAAGATAATCTACAATGAAAAAATATTTATAAACAAACTCACTTAGCATCTCTTGCTGTTGTATAAAGTGGAACATAGTACAAAGAATAGTACAATACATTTTTAGAAAAGGAAATGGAAAACAGTTTATATAGCAAACCTTAAACTACAAGCCTTACAAAATCTGGCACACGCCTGCTTTTCATGATGAAATCAATATAAAGTTGACCCTTCTAGGTGAATTTTGTGGAAATCTACCATAAGGATTTTTCAGGCATTAATATAGCTTGACTTTTATTCTGCTGAATGAATTACCTTCATTCTCTATTTAGACTGTTGTTTTTATTATTGTTGTATTATTGTTATACTACTTTAATTGCTTTGTGTTTTATATTTTGGATACCATCCAGAGTCCTTTGGGATGGAGGCAACTAAAAACATTACAAACAATTTTCTTCTCCTTCCTTTAGTTCCTATGAATTTTCTCAATATTACCATGATAATTACAATAATTTTAAAGTACTGTTACATCAAAACCTATTCCAATTTATGTGGAAATAAGAGTCATGGTATTCAATAAGAATGAGTAAAGATATATTTAAGATTATGCTTGTTATTAGTTCCAATAGAATAAACAAATAGGGTGTGGTGGCGGCAGGAGCATTGTGTGTAATTTCATTAGCATTGCATCTAAATGTAGGCTACATATACAAATGCTTGTGAATTCTCCATTTCCAAAACTATACAAAATTCCTGTTATAATCTTAGACTAAGTTGGCTTTGCCAAGGCAGAGCAGCCCTAAGGATGGTCTTTTGTACTGTTTTAGTCAGTGGTATGGTTTTTAATATTTTCATTTCTGATGGGAAAGTTTCATATAAGCAATGAATATTTTTATTTGTAAATACATGTCATCAGAATCGTGGCATTGTCAGTTTGCATTTATTTTCTGTAGAAACTTCCTCTAGTGATCATTATTTCTTGGCCAGTATCAGATTTAAATGCAGTCCAAGTGCCATTCTTCAGTCACAGCTTTAAAGGATTAAAAACAATTTCACAGGCATTTATCATCTTTCCTGATACACAAGCTCATGTCATTATTATCTCCCAAACTGACATTCAGTTTCATCTTTGAGGTGAGAGAATAAACTGTTGACTAAATGGATTAGGTATAATGTAATTAGTGTTTTATTCAACAAATTTTCTTTGAGTGTGTGTACTAAGATATAAGGAAGCAATGTTTAGAAAAAGATACTTTTAAAAATTGCTTTGTTAGGAATCTTACATTCAACCTTGTTTTGCACAGAGATAAATCTGTTTAGTTAAGGGAAACTTGATCAAAATAAAATCATTGTGCCACGAATCATTAGAAATAGTTTTCTGCTTCAAAAAGCTTCAGGTAAATATAAATACAATGTAACCCAATCCACTAAGAACTGCAAACTTTTCCCCCATCTTTGCAACATGCCTTCAAAGAGCTAAACCACTTGAGAACTACATGCAAGGAACTGAACAAGTTTATTACTGTAATATTATTATACATGTTGGTGACTATATTACATAATATATAGATAGAAAGTGGATTAACCAAAGATGAACTCATGTGCCATCAACAGGTGCCTCATTTTCCACTATTATTTCACTACCAAGTTAACCAGTGCCAAGTTAAGCAGGTGTAACAAGAAATATAACATAGAAAGTACATGGTTTAAATGCCAATTTTCATGGACCTGCTGGGTAATATTTCTCCAACTGAGGACTTAGAATCCCAGAAATTAATTTCCTTTATACCTTGAAGTTTCTTGTCCCCCAATTTGCTTCAGATAGCTGGCATAGTCTTCAGAATAGCCTGGGGAGGAACTTGTGCACATGTATTGTAGGTATATAATATATGTATGGATTTTGCATACAATATTGATAGTATTATTCAGTTTGAAATGTATAACTACTTCTTCATGAGCAGATATCCTTATATTAATTTACATATACAAGAATATGTGGTTTGTTTCATTTAGATTCATGCTCATATGGCATACAAGGCTGAGGAACAACAGTATTTTCTTTATATGTATGAAATTGAAAAAAAGGGTTTTGTAATGACCCAATTCCTATTTTTTTGATTTTTGTTCTGAAGAATACTGCAGTCAAAGGATGTGTATTGGAAAAACTCAGGATTTTTGATTATTTCACAATGGCATGGCACAGTGTCTTATGTGCAAAAAAATATTCTCTACAAATATTGATATTTTTCCAAGCTTTCTACATAAGGAAGTTCCTAGGAAAGGTGAAAGCTGTAACTTTGTAACTGGCAGTACAAGATTATAATCAAATTATAGACCTTTGAGGGAAGAATGAGTAAATAATATATAGGTCTGTGATGCCCTTTTCTAGTCTAGTCTGCAAGGAACAGGAATTTTAAAGAAACAAAATCTGCAAGATCTAGACAATAATACTATGGCTTGCTTGCTTTGAAAACCTTAAAAGTATCCATCCCTTTTCTTGACCTGTTTCTCTTTCTAGTGACATTGTTTTCAATTCTAACATTCTCTATGTGAAAAAAAAATGCTCATCATGATTGCCTGGAATTACCCAAGTAAATGACTCAGTTCCTAGAAACATCCAATTATGCATTTCCATTTTTCTGCCCACCATGCAAACCCAAACTGGATAAACATATAGCCCTGTTTGAAAGAGTTGAATTGAATTGAAATGTGAATATCATCCCTTGACACCATAGCAGCATCCCTGGATACTTTAAATGAAAGATTAACTAACCTTGAAAAAGAAAGAAGACACAACACAAAAACCTGAACATCCAATAGCTACAAACCAACAACTGCAACCTAATCCACAAAACAACATAAATCCAACAAATAATGATATCCCAATCCTCATCAGAGAAGCAGTCAAGTGTGAACGAAAGTGTCCTAATGTCATTTTATTTGGTCTAGAGGACATCAATAACAAAGATGATATCACAACTGTCCGCAACATCATCAGTGACTATCAAGCATCAACCATCTCCCCTGATGAAATACTTGACATTTCTCATTTTGGCTGAGAGCTCAAAAACAGAGATGGCTCTGTGGCCCCACGCTTCTGCAGAGTCATTTTCAAAAATGAATTAAGCAAATGTAAATTCATTTATACTATAAATTCACTCGCCAAAAACAACACCAACCATAAAAACCTCCGCTCTTGTCCTGACCTTACCTTACAGCAACGTGCCCGGTCCCATATACCGTGCACAGAACTCAAAAATCATCCAGACAATGGAGAGAAGGATCTGTACATTGATTACTGTGCAGACTGTATCAAAATAAAGTCACACAACCCACAACTCAGCATCCAAACCTACTTCAAGCAATCCACCATCACCCATGACTAGGCACGCATGCCCCCAACTACCTCAATTCAAACTACAACTGGTCTTAAATGCAAGCTACTCAATGTAAGAAGCCTTGTGAATAAAATACCTGAATTTCTCCTCTTACTAAATACGACTAAATTGGACATCATATTTGTCTGTGAAACATGACTCAACACATCTCTCCCTGACTCCATTACCTCAGTAAAAGACTATCATGTTTACCGATCTGATCATGAAATCCGTAGAGGAGGTGGTGTTGCTATCTTCTATAAAAAGTCCTTATAACTAAAAAACATCCAAGTTACCCAAGAGCTCGCTCTTCCTGAGACCATTATCTGTGAACTGACCTTAAATATCACATTTTGGTTCTTACTATGTTACAGAGCCCCTGATTATGATAGTGAACATGCAAACAAGCTAAATAAACTTCTAACATGGAAAGCATCCTGCCCACATGCTTTTAACTTTCTTGGTGACTTCAGTCTTAACTGGACCCTAAACGAATGTACAACTGAACACATACATGCAACCTTCTACAATGCTGTGACAAATCTGGGACTGAAACAACCAGTAACCAACAATATTAGGCTTAACAACTGCCTCGATCTCATCTCATCCACACAAAAATCATCACTATGACAAAATCCCCAATTATAACTTCAAAAAAGGCAACTATGATCTTATAATCAATGATCTCTCTTCCCTTGATTGGCAATTTCTATTCACTGGATGTAATACTGTTGAAGACCATTGCAACATATTCTTACTAGAAATCAAAAGAGCCATCAAACTATATGTACCAATAACAATTCCCAAAACCAGAAAAAACACATTACCCATCACAATAAGGAAGCTTCAATCCAAAAAGAGATCACTTTGGCGGAAAAACAAATATGGTCACAGTGCCAGAAGCCAATACAAAAATCTATGATAAAAATTGAATGCACTAATTATCACATTAGACAAGAGGAAAAGCTTCTATGCACCAATTCCACCTGCACTTTTTACAATTTTGTAAACAACAAACTAAAAGACTCAAGGTCTATCCCACCCTTGATAGGACCTAATAGTAAAGACTGCAATGACAACACCATCAAAGCAAACCTCTTTAACACATTCTTTGACTCAGTATTTGTAAACAGCAATGGATCAAGCCCAGTACTTCCTAGTCGAACCACAGACAACTACAATGATCTAATACATATTGATTTTACAGAAGACATTTCTGAAAAAGCACTGCACAATCTAAAACCATCCCTATCTATTGGACCGGACGGAATATGTGCCTACTTCTTAAAAAAGCTATCCACTGCCATAGCTGAACCTCTAAGCATAATCTTTGAAAAATCTTTCAGGACCAGCTCCTTGCCAAAACTATGGTCACAAGTCACAATTATCCCCATCTTCAAAAAGGGAGACCCCAGCCTAGCTGAAAATTACAGACCAATCTCTTTTTGCTGCGTCACCTGTAAAGTCATGGAATCAATTGTTAACCAATCCATTATCCTCCACTTAGAAACAAACAATGTATTCTCTAATAACCAATTTGGTTTCAGAAAAAAACTATCCTGTAATCTGCAACTCTTACACTGCAAAAACATATGGACTACACAACTTGATCAGGACAAAGCAATAGACACAATCTACATAGACTTCTGTAAAGCCTTTGATTCAGTGGTACATGACAAACTACTACTAAAACTAAAATCTTATGGTATCTCTGGGCACCTGCATAAGTGGATAGAAGCATTCCTCTCAAACAAACAAAAAATGGTCAAAAGTGGGAACATCCTATCAAATTCTGTACCTGTCAACAGTGGTGTCCCCCAAGGCAGTGTTCTAGGACCAACTCTCTTCATACTCAACATAAATGACCTCTGTGAACATATTAAGAGCCACTGCGTTCTCTTCGCTGATGATGTAAAGCTATTCAACACCACAGGCAATATTACTACCCTTCAAAAAGATCTTGACTATGTATCAGAATGGTCAATCAAATGGCAACTTCAAATCTCAACAAATAAATGTTCTGTCTTACATATTGGCAGAAAAAAAATCAGAAAATAAAATACAGGCTAAATAGTCAAGACCTTGTTGAGGATCCAAACTTTGTCAAGGACCTTGGAGTACTCATTTCAAATGACCTTGATAGAGCCCACTGTAACTACATAGCCAAAAAGGCATTAAGAATTGTTAATCTAATCCTATGTAGCTTCTTCTCTGGTAATATCACACTACTAATTAGAACATACAAAACATTTTCTAGGCCTATACTTGAATACAACTCATCAGTCTGGAACCCATATCATGTGTCTGATATTAACACAAATGAAAAAGTCCAGAAATATTTCACAAGAAGAGTTATCTGCTCCTCTACTCATTGCAGGATACCTTACACCACCAGACTTGAAACTCTAGACCTAGAAAACCTAGAACTATGCCACCTCCGGTCCAATCTAAATATAGTATATAAAATCATACATTGCAATGTCCTACCTGTCAATGAATACTTCAGCTTCAACCATAACAATACAAGAGCACACAATAGATACAAACTCAAGGTTAACCAAACCAAACTTGACTGCCGAAAATACGACTTCAGCAACAGTGTGGTCAATGTTTGGAATACTCTACCTGACCCTGTGGTTTCTTCCCCAAACCCCAAAAACTTTAACCTTAGACTGTCTACTATTGACCTGCCTATAAAGGGCATGCATAAGTGCACCAATCGTGCCTACCGTCCCTGTCCTATTGTTTCTTTTCATTTTTCTTATAAGTATCTATCTCATGTATTCAAAACTATATTTATTCTTATACCTGTATCTTGTAAGCGATTGACAAATCAAATAAATACTGAATACTAAAAGAAGCTTCTCATTGTTTTTCATTCATCATTGGTCCATAGCCAATGCATCTATCCTTCTGAAATCCTTTAGGTTTTTTTTTCCTTTTGCAGATCTTTGAAACTGGATACTTTCAGAGTTTCATTTGAGTTTTATAGATATGTAAATAATCTAAGTGAATAAATAACACCAAAGTTATCAAAAATATGATGTGACAGTATGAAAAAGGAATTTCGCTGCTCGTTAAGGAGTAACTAGGGCCAGTTGTGTTTTTTTGCATGTTATAGGGTGAGCTGTACTAACCATTCCTTATTTATACAATGTTTGCTTCCCTCGTCACTGTGAAATCCTTATCAGAAAGATTCTAGAGATATATCATGCCCCTCCTGGAAAGAAATTTGTGGGCAAGGAGGAGGAAGAGAAGGAGGAGAAGAAAATAACTGATGCCTAAAAATCTGAAAAACACTATTTCTAAAGCTCCACCCATTCTCATTCAGAAATTTAGTCTTGCAATGGTGACAATAATGAACTTATCCAGAATGGACTTGCTGTCTAAAAAATAGCAAAGATCAACATCAAATCATCCAGATAATCACAAAGATCTTCAGAATAACATCCAAGGATCTTCAGGGCTTTCTCACATTGGCTAAAGTCAGTGTCCATGACTTTAAAATTACAAACAGACAAACAGACAGACAAACAAAAACCAAAAAGCAAAATAAATAAATCACTGGGTAAAATGTGATACAAAACATGCAGGCAAGTCCACAGCAGAATAACATTCACTTGGACAATGCCCTGAGTCTCACTTTGAGGGAGATGAGTGATTTCTAAGTGTGACAAATGAACAAACAAACAAATTTTCATTGTTACGTAATGGCATATGGCATTGGCAATGTCCAGACCTAAGTAAAATGATGTGGCAATGACCGAAAGTAGCTTATGATAAAAACTCCCAAATTTTATTAAGCTGAAGAAGGAACTGGCAACTGTTCAGCAATAGAACTGTTCAAAAGGTGATTGCCAGTCCTAGGACGTTCCATTGTAGTTTGACAGTTAAGCCCCGGTCCCACTGCACTTACAGATGCAAAGAGGATGTAAAACGGACAAAAAAGCTTGCCATCCATTGGAAAACGCTATGCATCCATTGTGTACTCACTGCATGCGTGTTTCATACGCTCTATCCCTCAAGCATCCATCCACTGAGATTTCATCCGCGCAAGAAGTTTTGAGCTGCACAAAACTTTGTGAGCGGATGAACTTTCCGCCGCATACAATGTACATCCACGGCATATACGGGCAACAAATGTTCTATGTCCATTATCATCCATTAAACGTCCGCTGTATCCTCTCTGCATCCTCTGGTCATCCCCTCAACTCACATCCGCTGCAGCTGAAAATGGAAAGAGGGAGGAAACGAAAGGTACACGGAATGTCTACACAGCGTTAGTAGCATGGAAATAGAAAGGATGTAAGCGTATGCATCTTGTATATAAAGTATTCGAAATGGACAAAACGTTTGTATCTGGGATGTATCTCATATATTTAGGATGTCTGGAGTATGTCGAGAGTAAGTAGAAGGACACCTACCAGACTACCAATATTTCCTATAAAAAGGGGGAGAAAATCATCTGGATCTCAGTATGAGTCCAGCAGCCGTGGTGTACAGACCTCTTCACCCTTGGTCTTGGTCTTCCACATCATCAATTGTTCTCCACCATGGATCATGACACAGTCCATATGATAGCTGTGCTCATTCATCACAAGAACCAAAACCTGTTCAGACTGTTTCAACTTTTATACAGAAGGAGAAGAAGGAGATGTCCAAGAGCTGTCTGGGTCCGAGAATGGATCGTGAGAAGAATGGAGTTTGGACTGTATGACCAGTTGATGGTGGAGCTGAGGAATGAAGACCCTCGTGCATTCCATCACTTCATGTGGATGCCACCAGCCATGTTTGATGAACTTGTACAGCATCTGAGACCCAGGTTGACCAAGCCTAGCACCAACTTCCGTCCCAACCTGGACCCTGGACTGAAGGTGGCACTGACTCTGCACCACCTGGCCTCTGGAACCACATACAGAAACATGCAGTATGCCTGGAGGGTGCCACACAACAGCATCAGCAAAGTGGTCAGAGAAGTGGTGCAGGCCATCATTGAAGAATACATGGAGGAGCTCCTCAAGTGCCCCACCACTGAGCAAGGCTGGAGAAAACTTGCAGAAGAGTGGTATCAGAGGTGGAACTTTCCCCACACTGTTGGAGCCAGAGATGGGAAGCACGTGGCCTGCAAAGCTCCAGCCAACTCAGGGTCCACTTATCACAACTACAAGGGCTTCTTCAGCATCATCCTCTTTGCCATGGTTGATGCTGACTACAAGTTCATCTACATCGATGCTTCAGGCAATGGGTCAGCTTCAGATGACCAGGTATACAATGCAAGTGACCTCAAGGATGGGCTGGAATGCAACCTCATCATGGGTTTTCCAGGTCCAGACCCCTTACCCAATGACACACAAGATGTGCCCTACTTCATCGTTGGTGATGACGCCTTCTCCCTCAGAACCTACCTCATGAAGTCCTACACTTCAAGGTACCTCACCTGTGAAGAGAGGATCTTCAACTACAGGCTGTCCAGGGCAAGACGGGTGGTGGAGAATGCCTTTGGCATCCTGGCCAACAGGTTCCAGGTACTTCTCACCACCATGCAGCATGAGGCACATACTGTGAGGAGCATCGTGTAAGCTTGCTGCATCCTGCACAATCTCATGCGCACCCACTACCCAGTGTTGCAGAACAGACTTGTAGACCGTCAACAAGGGAATGGGGACATGGAGCCTGGTGAATGGATTCTACATTTTGGACGTAACCTGATAGACACTGTGCATGTACAAGGCCCCAACAGAGCTTCACGTGAAGGGAAGAAGTAGCGCAACCTACTGAGACACTGGTGCAACTCCCCAGCTGGAGCAGTGGAGTGGCAAGACAGGATGATAGATGATTAATGGATGCTTCCTTGAGCCTGTTGCATAACACTGATGAGATTGTGCCATTTATGTTGAGTGGTCCCACAATGAATAGGGCATTAATAAAGAGCTTTGTTTATTTTAAAATGTGTTGATCAATGAATAAATTGTTATTGATAAAAAAGGTCCATATGTGTAGCAGCTGGGTTGGTGGACCAAACAGTCCCACGATGCTTGCACTGGAGGTTTATCTATCCCACAGCTATCCTTATCTATCCCACAAGCATGCAAAGGCTTAACCTTTTTTTCAAAATTTTCACCAACACTTTATGAAGTAAAAAAATGAACCAAGTGTCTTAAGCAAAGATAACCTTCATTAACTTTCTTAGGTAAACTTTATGACTTTATTAAATAAGCAAAATGAACCAAGTAAAGTGTCTTAAGTGTATTAAGCTAAGATAACCTTTATTAACTGTCTTAGGTAAACTTTATGACTTTATTAAAAAAGCAAAATGAATCAAGTAAAGTGTGTTAAGCAAAGAAAAACTTAACAAGTAAACAACTCAGTCTCTGACACTATTCTAAGTCACTCTGAGTCATGTCCCTGGTCTCAGTTGTGGAGGTGGCTGTGGCTTGAGTGCTGGTCTGAGGCGCCATTGGGGTGCTTGGCCCCGAGGGTACAATAGGGGATGGTGTGTTCAGGAAGCTGTCAGAGACCTGACTCAGTCCCATGAGGTTGAGAGGCCTCTCATCAAGGACTTAAGATGTCAGCCCCAATACTGATGACAGATTGTCCGTTGACGGGCTTGGCTGTGGGGTGGAGGAAGGTGGAGTGTAGTAGGGCTGTCTAGTCTGCAGCTGGGTCAGGAGTGGCGTCTGTGGTGTGCGATGAACCTGGGCCTGGACTGGGAAGGTCTGTTTTTGCTGTGGGAAGTCCTGGTAGTCATAGCCTTGGAAGGTGAGGGGCTGTTGAAAGCCGTGGAAGGGTTGTGACATCACTTGGGGTGGAGGAACAGACCTGGACCAGGTGGGAGCAGCTTCAGCTGGGCCTTGAGGGTTGTGCAGAAGTGCTGTGATCTTCTGCTTCATCATCTGGTACTGGGCCTCGGGCAGGTCCCTCAGGGTCTAGCTCACGTAGGTGATGAAGGTGTTCCAGCCCGAGGATGCTCTGTCAAAGTGGACCAGCTGAGAGAGAAGTTCTGTGCTGGTCTTCATTGTGTCCCTGATTTCCAACAGCACACTGTGGTTCTGGCCTCCAGTCTGCCTCTCTGCCTGCATCCTCTGTAGCTGGGGGTGGGAGTGGGGGTGGGTTGGCCTCTGGTGGCTGCTGCTGCTTCCTCCATTTGTGACAGCAGGGCATAATCACCCACAGGATCCTCTAAGTCTGCCGGCATGGGGAGTGTAGCTGTTGGGGGGGGGTCTCTGCCGTGGGGCCCTCTGAAGACACCTGCCTGAACAGGGAAGCTGTCTGTCTGTGGGCTGTCTGAGGGAGAGGGGTGTCAAAGGGGCTGCTCTTTGGTGATGGATCTCACCCTCCAGGAAACTGCACTTGGCCCTGACGTACATCTCCCGGTCAGTGAGCTTGACAGCGGCCTGCCCGGATTTCTTGAGGTGTAGCTTGCCATATCAGGTGTGCATGTGCTTCCACCATCCCAGGAGTACATCTGCAGTGTACCCTAGGCTCTCTGCCTTGTCTCTCCAAGCTGCCTGTTTCTTTTTGGTGTCGCGATAGAGTCTGTGGCCCTTTCTCCAGTGGTACTCGTTCTCCCTCTGCCATTCCAGCACCTCATCCTCATGCTCCTTGGAAATGGTGTCCTGTTTCCTCTCTCCCTTCTCCTTCCCTTGCCTCTTCCTCCCTCTGGCAGGGGCTTCAGCAGGGCCTTCATGGGCTTGAGCATCAGGGCCTTCAGGGGCTTGAGCAGCAGGGCCTTCAGGGGCTGGAGCATCAGGGCCTTCAGGGGCTTGAGCATCATGGCCTTCAGGGGCTTGAATGGCAGGGTCTTCAGCAGCAGGGCTTTGTGGGCCTTGGGGCTGGTCCACAGCAGCAGCAGCAGCAACAGGAGGAGGTTCAGAGTCAGTGCCAGGGGGTGGGATGCTGGTTCTGTCCTTCTTGCCAGGGCTGGAATGGCACCAGCTTCCTCTTCTTGCCTGACTGACAAACCATGGTGTTTTTTCAAGATGTATGTGGCAGCACATCTTTCCCCTGTATGCTGACTGCATGTGTGATGCATCCTTTTATATCCGCGGAGCTGATGCAATTCATACTCCCCGCATGCGCAATGAATGCTTTGCATCTGAGATACATCCTCTCGGCATCCACTTTGTTTCCTATAGGCGTCCGTGATGCATCCACTTCATCCACTATGCATCTGCCCCTTCCGCTATGCGTCTGCTTCAAAATTTTCCCCTGGAACCCCTTCGGAGGTGTCATCTGCTTCCATCTGCTGTCATCCGCTAGGCTTCCTACGAACATCCACTTAACATCCCCGCTACATACTACCCACGTCTGTTCTTTTCTGTTCTTTTCCGTTCTGTTTTTGCAAATTTTTGTCACTTTTTGGAGTAGATGACAACGGATGGAGCCACCCCTGAAATTTTGCTTGTCTGCTGTGTCCTTTATGCATATGTTTTGCATCCGTCGGCCAGTGGGACCTAGCCTTTAAAGATGGCATAAGCAGTTGCCTTTTCACATTTGAAACTGTGCTGGACAACTCTGTTTATGAAATAAACAAATAACTGGGAATGCTGTTTGTTCATTCTTTAAATATTAGTAGGACTCTTGTAAAACTCCATTCCATAATATTCAGTATGAAAATTGAAAAGGGGTGCATACTTTTTCATAGAAATTTATGTATTATTTTCATAGCAATTGCTATGAAAAAAAAAAAGGTGGGAATGGAGGGAAAATAAAATCAAAAATGTTCAAAAATCGGAGGTTCTCTTTTTTACAAAAATTACCATATATCGAATCTTGCAGCTTTCTTAGCTCTGTTCTGTGCACCTTTTTCAACAAACAGGTGTCCATATCAAAATACAGGATAAGACTGTCCTGACTCTCAAACATGTAAATTTGTGCAACCTCTGCATTACTGCTGAACCTATTGATAGGAAATTGGTTATTATCCAGTTATGAAAACAATTGTACAATTTCTTTTAAAAAAAGGTGTTATGAGTAGTTATAAACCCTTGCATTGGGGTCAGAACCCAATTTTGTCATCTGTGCATTTCTCCAATATATACCAGTCTAATTTAGATATAATGAGGCAACTCTAGTTAGTTTACTAATGATTGGAAACAAAAGGGTCTGATTTTCTTCTCTTGGCTCTGGTGATGGAAAAAGATATGTGGAAATATCTCAGTGTGGAGGTTGCAAAGGATCATTGATATAAGACTGATCTGTAATTTAGTGTTATAACCAGAAAAAATGTACCTTTACTCAGAAAAACACGCACACACACAAAAACAGTTTTGTATATATCTGCATTACATTTCCTTCATGTGGAAGCTGTAACAATTTAGTTAATATTTTAGTTTAGTATTTAGTTTAGTTAATATTTAAACACATGAATTTATTTAATTGTCATTCTGAGCAAATAGTTAAGGTGGGATATCAAAGCTCTTCAAATTTTAATTCAAGCATTCAAGCTTTGGGTTGAGTTTTCATAGATCTGCTAAGAGTTTCATGTATAAACTAGCATTTAGGGACACTTTGACTACCAAAATACATTAATTTATCCCTCTGGCAGTAATGGATGGTCAAGGTGACTCACAAGTCACACCATATATCTAAGTGTTTACCAGAATTGTTTATTTAAAAAGTGTTTCCAAGAATTGCAATAGCACTTAGACTTATATACTGCTTCACAGTGCTTTTACAGGCCTCTCTAAGCGGTTTACAGAGTCAGCATATTTTCCCCAACAATCAAGATCCTTATTTTACCGACCTCAGAAGCATGGGAAGCTAAGTCAACCTTGATCCTGGTGAGACTGGATCTGCCAAATTGCAGTCAGCAGGCAGTCAGCAGAAGTAGTCTGCAGTATTGCATTCTAACCACTTCACCACCGTGGCTCTTATGGACCTAAAACACAAATGATAGGTTGTGATAGTCCATGTTTTGAATAAAAGTACAATCACTTGGCTAGAATGGCTCACCTACAACTGAGGGTGAATAGGGAGCATCCAGCATAACTAGAGGAAGTTACAAAGATCTTCTAACTGGCTTAACTTCCAACAAATTAACTTTTCAAGTAGTTACTGCTTCTTGTTAGCCATTTTGTTAAATGGCAAGTCTTTCCCTCCCATTGATACAAGTTTGTAAGAATGATTATGATATGCTCCCCAAATTCCAAACATGGCAACTGATCAGAAGACTGGAGGCCTCTGCTTAATGATCTGCACCCTGCATTTAACAATGAGCAATGAGGACTAATGGAACTGAAGCTGCTAAGCAAGGCAGGCACGTATCATCACACTTTATGAACTCACTACTTAGTGATGGAAATTCCAGTTCCAATTACTTTAAGTTTAGGACTACCTATAATTACTTTCAGCAAGATTACCATCTCCTCCCTGTGTTTCAAAACTTTATTTTCCAGAAAGCTGAAATAAGAGATCAGGAAACAATTTTCCTAGATATGTTCATAATCAACTGAGGGGAGGGAGGAGAGTGGAATAGCTGTTTAAAGTAGTTAAAATCCTAAAAAGAAGCAATAACACTATCACATCCTGAATGTTAGTCTGAGTAAAATAGTACATTTAATTTGATGGACTATTAGGCCAAGATAGTCTCCAATAACTACTAACCATTGTTTCTACTTTTGCAGGTCAAAGGCAGATATCTTTTCCTTAACAGAACTGGAGAGTAATTTTCCATGCTACAGATGCTCCTTATCCAGAAGTCCAGACTTACTATTAGTAGGAAGGCTTTAAAAGCTGTCTGAAGGTTGATAGAAAAAGAGCTGTTCTCAACAAGCTTGTTCTCCTCCCCTCCAATCTGGTTTTCTGCTCTTTCTGGGGGGTGATTCTTGCATTGTCCTTCTTCAAGTGTTTTCTGTATACTATCCAGGAATTTTTTATCTTCTCTGATAAGCTGAAGGGTAAACAATTTTGTCTCTAGCCCCTTTATCTTCTCTTCCAAGAGGGCAATCAGTCTGCACTTACAGAACTGGGAGCAGTAACTTGAATAAAATTGTTTCCATATGGAATCATGGTTTTAAGAGTTGGGGCTTTTGCTCAGTGGGGGGAATCTGTGATTGTATGACAGTAATCCCTCTCAATGAGGACCAAATGGGTAGTTTATCCTTCGGAAGTATTGTTTGTGTTTTTGATATGTATTTACTATAAGTAAATATTAAGTAATTCAATTCAGCTGACAGGCATATTAAGACTCATAACTTTGTTGCTCTAGTCAAAGTCCAGTCCTGGCACGAACAAAATATATCAACGTAGTAAGGCAGATTCATTCTGAAATAAAATCTGTTAAGCCTTGATTTCAAGGAAGCATTTAAACAAAGGGCTGCTATGATGGGGAACTCCCAGCCAAGATTGTGATATTTGTATCCCTGTAAAATCAAAATAAAGCAAAAGCTTCTCAAGTTTTATAACTCAGTTTTTTTTTCCATTATACTCTCCAGATTTTCTGGAGGAGTACAGCTACCAAAATTTCCAGTCTTGGGCAAATCTAACTAGTTCCTATCTTAAACTTATTTCAGAAGGGTGTGGTGTTGATCAAAATCATTTGGACTTGTCTGACAGAAGATACACAATGCATACCTGTCAAAGTAAACTTACTTTCTGTTTAAAAACTAATTATAAATATGGGTGCGGATCTGATCATCTCGGTCTGGTAAATTTTTTTTACAAGAGATACACCTAAGCAAAAAAATTATTTCCCCCCTCTGCTTTATCTGGAAATGGAATGGGGCAACTCACCACAGCCAATTTTCCATGGCCAATTCACCTTGTTCAGCTCATCACAGCCAATTAATTGCAGCCAACTCACTATGGCTAACTCACTGTGGGACAACTTGCCATGGCCAACTTGCCATGGGACAATTCATTGCGAGAAAATTCAATAATTCAATTTTATTATTTAAAATAATTAAAAATATTTTAATTTTTGTCATTCACATTTCCTTTTGTCACTCTTTTGTCATCCTTTCTTTAATTATTCTATTCTACTGTTTTTTCAATATTAGTGTAACTCTTCTTCCATGGAGAGTTGATCGTGATGAGTTGTCCCATGGCCAGTTATCCATGGCAAGTTGGCTGTGGCAAGTTGGCCATGATGAGTTCTCATAGGGGAGGGCTGCTGGGGGTTCACAGGGGTTTGGGAGACCCTTTAGTTAAGATTCTGCACAATTTAGAGAACCCTCAAAACCCACTCCTGGCTGGGCATGCCCGCTCCTCCCCTCCCAGGAGTCCCCACATGTACTATTTTGGATGCAGGTAAGAGCAGGGGGTGCATAGGGAGCCCAGGGAGGCTGTTTTCAGTCTCCTGAAGGCTCAAGGAAAGCCTCCTGAGCCCAGGGAGGGTACAAACATCCCCTACCATGGTGCAGGAGGCTGACTAGGCCATGTCCACCACGACCATGCCCAGCAACCAGGCAGAGAACCTGTTGCTAAAATTTTTGAAGCCCATCCCTGGTTATCATGGACACACCTGGAAAAGGTGGCTTATCTGAGAAGACTGAGAAGGAAAGTCCAGAGCGTATCTGAGATAAATCAGAGCTTATATCATATTATGGGATCATATTATAGGTTTTTTTAATAGTCCAGCTTACCCAGGAGCATATATGAGGGTATACCTTATAGAAAATAATCTATTTTCTATTTATTTTTATTTTTATATTAGAATTTGATGTACATAATTGTGGCATGAAGATAAAAGTGCCTCCCAAGTTTTTATATAGGTATTTAACTGAGTAGGATTCTAGGCCTAAATTGTTTTATATCATCCCTGTTCCAAGCCAAAAACTGACCCACGGATTTAGGATTGCAGTTTATGACTCACCTGGAAAAACCTGTAAAGTTATTTAATCATCCAGTTATATCTAGGTAGTGTTCAACTTGCAACACAACTGAGTCCAAAAGGAGCCTTGGTGGCACAGTGGTGAGAGTACAGTACTGCAAGCTACTCCAACTGCAATTTGGCAGATTGAAGCCCACCAGGCTCAAGGTTGACTCAGCCTTCCATCCTTCTGAGGTGGGTAAAATAAGGACCCAGATTGTTGGGGGCAATATGCTGACCCTGTAAACAGCTTTGAGAGGGCTGTAAAGCATTATAAAGCGGTATATAAGTCTAAGTGCTTTTGCTATTTCCATTGCTTGGGAAGGCAGTTGTTAAGTGAGTTTCCCCCTATATTATAACCTTTTTTCCACAGTAGTTAAGTGAAATACTGTGGTTATTAAGTGAATCATATGGTCAGTAAGTGAATCCAGCTTCTCTCATTGACTTTGTTGTTAGAAGCCAGCTGGCAAAGTTACAAGTGGTGATCGTGATACAATGGTCATAAATAACTTCCAGTTGCCAAATGTCTGAACTTTGATTATGTAACTGTGGGGATTCTGCAATATGGTCATAATTCATAAATCACTTTTTTTCAGTACCAGTGTAATTGTACAGTCACTTAAAATGTGGTTGTTAATCAAGGACTATTTGTATTGAATCATTGAAAATAAAAAGGGAGAATGTTAAATAGAGCAAATAAATATTTCTAAGCAGCTATGTTTCACCATCCACATTCAAGACACATGTAAATTTATTTTGCCTTTAGTTTTCAGAAGAAAGTAACTAAGATCATTTTTAAAATCTTTTATTATCAAGAAATATTCTGCTCAAAGAGAATTTTTATACAGAAGGTTTTTGTCAGTATTTTCAATATTGGTCATTCTAAACTATGTATCTCAAAGTTTTCAACTTACGTTTAGTTGAATTGTGGTATTTAGAGAATATTAACTGAATTTGTGATGTCTAAGTGCTTTTGCTATTTCCATTGCTTGGGAAGGCAGTTGTTAAGTGAGTTTCCCCCTATATTATAATGTTTTATTTGCCACTTTAGATGATGTCTTATTTTAATGACATTGTTGTGACTTGGTTCATTTTTGATACAATCGGATTAGTTTTATATTTCTAGTTTTGGAGGCTCGTGAATTATTACAAATGATTTTTGGAATAAGTTGTTGCATAATTTATTATTTTTTCCATTTTACTATTTATAAGTCAACCAGAGTATCACATCAAGATGGGCGGCAAATAAACTTAAAAAACAAACAATTTAGAAAGCATCCCTGAGTTCTTGAGGACTAGCATAATATTCAGGCTGAACCTCCTATGCTCAGCCTGGGACACTGAATTTATTCTCAGCTAATGTTTCTTGATGACAAGTTCCACTTCAGGAAATAAATATTGTTGACCAACTCAGATTAGACCTTATCTATATCTTTACCCTCTTATTCTGAAGCAAACTGAACTATTGGGAAGTAGAGAGATAATTCAGCTACACAAATATTTTGGAACACAACTAATAATTTGATCTATCACAGGAGAGGGAAATGAACTTCTTGAGAAGGAAGAACCTGACATAGCTATACGTTGACAACTTTACCTTGAACAACATACAGAAAAATCAATTTGAATTGCAAAGCCTGATGGCAGATATACATATTAGGCAAGGAGATATGTAAAAGGGATGGGTTTTCCTTTGAAAAATAACAAGTTGTGTACCTCCATTAAGCGTAGCACTGAAGGCATTACAGAGATAGCTTTGAGAGAGTTTCTATGGTAATTACCTTGACACAACCTGTAGTGAAATGCATTTGTGCTGTTCAGTGTGTGCCATTGAATTTTCTCATCTTACTAACATTTACTAAAGCCAGCTCTCCATACGCTTTGTTTAGCTTTGAAATAGAAATGGCAGGGATTTCTCTTTGGATCAACCAATTCTCAGTTTGACAGAACAGCAGGAGGAAAAAATTGCAGACTGTTGTATTTCAGGCTTTTTAGAGTCATGATCCCAGAACATAGACAGGTCTTTTCCTTTCCTCCCTTTCTTTTTAATCAAATGGAACAGATGTATTTGTGCTGTGAAAAAAAAAAAAGCCAATTGAATACCAGAAGGCCTGTTCTATTTGTAACCAGGAGATATCATCATTCTCTGAGCATTGATCAGTAAAACAGAGAACAAACAATTGTTTTCTTTGATGATAAAGAAATAATATGTGATAAAGAATTAGAAATGTTTGTCTCACTCCAGTATGTGAATTCAAGAAGGTTTTAGTTGACTGTCATTATATAAGTGCAGAGGAGAAATACAAAGATGATTAGGCTAAAACATATGAAAAATGGTTGCAGGACTTGGGTTTGTCTAGTTTAATGAAAAGAAGGACAGTGGGTAACATGATAGCAATGTGCCAATATTTGAGCAGGCGCTACAAAGAAGAGGGGGTCAACCTATTCTCCAAAGCCCCTGAAGGCAGGACAAGCAGAAATGGAGGAAATTAATCAAAGAGAGAACCAACCTAGAACTAAGGAGAAATTTCCTATCAGAAAGAACAATTAATCAGTGGAACAACTTGTCTCCAGATTGTGGGTGCTCCAACACTAGAAGTTTTTAAGAAGAGATTGGACAACCATTTGTCTGAAATGGTATAGTTTCCTGCTAAAGCAGGGAGTTTGGCTAGAAGACCTTCCAACTCTGTTATTATGCTATCATGTTGCCCTACTAAGACATTATGGCATCTTACCATGTGTGAAATAAATCCAATATTTTATTATTCAGTCTTAACATTCTGATAGTTCAAGATGCAATACATAGAGATCTTCCTCCTTTTAATCCCCCATCAAAATTCTTGTGAACTATTCTGCAGAAGAGGTTCTTGAGTATTGAATGGTCACATGGTGACTTTCCATCTCAGTCCAACCTTAATTACACTGTACACTAATTGGCTACTGAACTTTGATTATTATTCTGGTTAGAGCAGAAGACTGGCAAGTTCTGAGATTAGGCCTAAGTTTGACCATTGACCTGGTTCAGTCAATATCCAATAGTCTGTGCTACTTCACAAACTTGTTGGAATAATAAAATAGACAGTGCTGAGGTCATTACAATGAGTTGCAAAACTATTTTGTCCACCATATTTACAAAAATGCAAGGCTATTTTTTCCTAACTAGATTTGGGATTTTGTCAGGGAAGGAAATAAAATATTAAGGACTACTTAACATTTTCAATCCTATTGTTAACATGTTATCAGTCACAGGTCCTTTGTTACATAGATTATAACATTATTTTTGAGAAAGGGAATAAATGTTAAATTAAATGCAATGTCATTGTGCCATATTAATTACATATTTCCTAGCCTGTTTTTACCATTATTTGGCTGCTGGACAAAAAATCAACAGAAGGAGGATTCTTCAGGAATGCATTATTAATATGATGTTGGATTAGATGTGGCAAAATTTAATTTACTAGATTTAATTTACAAAATTTAATTTAATTTACTGGGCTCTCAAATACTTTTATATTTATATTTTGATATCATTTGTCGGAAGGCAGCTAAATTATTAGAAGAGAAAGAACTCTTAAAAATTGAGAGCACAATATGGGATGGGGGGGGGGGAAATAATAGTATTTCTATAAGTGAAGCAATTCAAAGTCAAACAAACGTGGTGGGATTCAAATATTTTTTACTACTGGTTCTGTGGGGGTGGCTTGGTGGGCATGGCAAGGGAAGGATACTTTAAAATCTCCAGTCAGAGGTGGTATTTGCCCATTCCCAAACTGCTCAAAATTTCCGCTACTGGTTCTCCAGAACCGGTCAGAACCTACTGAATACCACCTCTGAAACAAACTTTCAGATATATAATTCAGATGTGAAAACTCAGATGTGATATTTGGACATAAAGCTTTGTATTAATCTTCTGGATGCATTTGAATGAAATGATTCCATATCTAGATAAGAAATATTTGAGTTTAAAGGAAAGTAATAATGAAAAAAAATCAATGCATTCAGGTCAACAGCAAATAAGAAAATATTTCTTTTCCAATATCTAAGGGGCTGCAACAAGAAGCCCCTTAAAAGAGATGGTTAATCTATTCTCCAGAGCACCTGAAGCAATGGATGGAAAGGAGATAATCAACCTAGAACTGAGGGGAAAAAATCCTGACAGTTTGAACAATTAATCAATCGAATGACTTGCCTCCAGAAATTGTGAGTGCTCCAAAACTGGAGGGCTTTAAGAAGAGATTGGACAGTAATTTGTCTGAAATGGTGTAGGATTTCTGCTTGAACAGGAATTAGGGCAAGAATACCTCCAAGCTCCCTTCCAATTCTGTTATTCTATTATTTATTTTGATCAATTTGTATGGTTGTCCATATTAATGGATGACTCTGGATTGTTTGCCTGGATAAAAATCAAAAACTACATAAATGATCAAATAACAAAAAAAAAACATTTAAAGCATCAAAAACCCTAAAAACATAATTGTAGGAATATGACATTCATTTTACAAACTGTAAAGCCATTTACAGGATCCATCGTGTCATTAGATCCCCAGGCACAATGGCAAAGTCATGTCTTCAGGGACTTCCAGAAGGCCAGTAGGATCAGGGCCAATCTAACCTCAGGAGGAATGTCTGCCCTTGATACTCAGAATGTGGTTTGCAAAATCCACTGCAATGTAATAATATATGATATGATATAATTAATATGATATAATTACTATACTCTACTAACATATAATATGTAATATAATATATATAATATGTAATATAATATAATCACATATTTTATAATCTATTAATTATGAACTAATATCCAAATATGGCAATGCACCAGTATTTTCTCTCTCTCTGTGGGCTGTCATATATCAATAGTGAGGTGTGCTCATTTAAAGCTGGGATAATTTCTGACTTTTCTAGAAAGAAATTCAGAATAGGCCAAAAACAAACCAACATTGATGGTAAAATGACAATAACAGAAAAAGAAGTTGCATTTTGCTCTTTTCTTACTGCAATAAATCTCAAAGCTGTGATACAAAAGGAAATAGATATGTTTGGTTTAAATATGTGGTTTAACTAAAAAAAATCTATGCTGAAAAAGAATTGGTTATAAATCTAAAAGGATGATTGATTTGATTGTTTATGAAAAAGGTTAGGGAAGGATACAAGAGAAAATTTTATATCCTCCTCATTTTCCCCTACAATGTTGAATATTGGTTGATTGCCCAATACATTTCTACCACTAAAGGATAGATTTGAAGCTGAGTTTCCCTAGTCCTAGATCAACTTTTTCATTAATACCTCATTGGTTTTCCTAAAGAAAGAGCAGAGGTTTTTTTTCTTTTTTTTCTTTTGGTAGATATGGGATCTGTCTGTTTTGTGCTACTCTAAGCACTGAATTGTACATGACAATTGTCATTCATGTCTAGTTATTTCATAGAAGTCCTGCCTTATCTTATGGAGCTTACAGAATCTGTTCCAAGTGTGCCATTTCATCTAAGATTTGGAATTTGGCCCAATTCAGCTCATACCACTAATGGCTAGTTTTGCATGTTCAGCTGATGATTGACAGCACCCTATTCAGGAAGCATGGCCTTAATTTTAGTTTTTTTTCTGATAAGTTAATAAGCCCTTTTATCCATATGAAAAATAATTTCCAAGCCTGTCTCAGAAAATAACCTTATAAGCACCAAATAAATGTCACAAAGCAATGAATGGGGCTGGCAGTAGACAGAATGTGTCCCAGAGACTATTCTGGAATAAGTAACCTGAAGGGCTTCCATGTATTATGAATTCTCCCCTGATTTGAACCATTTTCCCTGCAGCCAATATGAATCCTTCCCTCCCAAATACTGTGAGGCTGCCTCATCAATGAATTATAAACCACCCAGATTCACTGGGAGTCAGACAGAAAATATATTTAATAAATTATTATTAATATTGTATTTGGTGAGAACTAATAACTAATTCTATTCAAGCAAGAGGCTAGTTAGAACTAATAACTAATTCTATTCAAGCAATTCTATTCATTGCATCAGGCCCAGCAAAAGGAGAATATTTCTGTTAACTACTATCATCTGATGGGAACAGGAGGAGAGTTTTTTCATGCCACAACTGCTGTTTGGAACATCATTTATGTAATTATTTGTTAATTTAATCAACCCAATTGTGTATTAAATGGTGTTAAACTGTTTCAGTCAGCCATGCTGGGCTATATAATAGAATACAGGTAGTCTTTGATTTACAACAGTTCATTTAGTGGCTGTTCAAAGTTACATGGGCACTGAAAAAAGTGACTTATGACTGTTTTTCACACTTATGACCAATGCAGTATCCCCAAGGTCCCATGATCAAAATTCAGATGCCTGGAAACTGGTTCATATTTATGATGGTTGCAAATCCTGGGGCCATATGATCAATTTTTGTAAATGTCTAGACAAGCAAAGTCAATAGGCAAGCCAGATTCACTTATAACAATATTACTAACTTAATAATTACAGTGATTTACTTCGCAACTGTGGCAAAAAAGATCATAAAATGGGGCAGAACCCACTTAACAAATGTTTCACTAAACAACATACAAGCATTGTCATAAGTTGAGGACTACCTGTACCCTGAATCAAAATAATTCCATCTATGCATATTAGTAATTGCTGTAATAATTGTAACATTAAATTGGTTTATTTAGTATGTTATTGTATTATTAATACATTTGTTTTTGTTCAGGTAATACATTTTTGTATTTAGTTCAGGAACTCAAAGACCTGTCTTTAGCACTTTTTCATTTCCTTCCATAGAAGTATCTCTAAAGTACCTCTGCAGATTCTCAGTCATTCAGGTCATGGTCCCAAAGGTGCTTTTTCTAGAGGCAACTGGACTTTCTTGGGGTTTGTTTTGAAGATGTTTCACTTCTCATCCAAGAAACCTCTTCATGAAGCTGATGCAAATGACCAGCTGTCTGCAAGGAGTATAAATCTTTCAATTCCTCACCATCTAGGCAGAGCTGAAGAATATTCTTGGATGAGAAGTGAAACATCTTCAAAGAAAAACAAAAAAGTTCAGTTGTCTCTTGAAACAGCACCTTTGGGATATCTCTGAAGTAGACTGCAGAGAGAGAGAGAAAAGAAATTGGTCCAAAATCACCCACTGAAGTTTCATGGTTGAGGATGGTCTGAAAGGATATTGTTGAAAGGTAGTTGTCTAGCTTGTGCATATTTATTTTAAACCATATATGCTTACATTTTTAGTGGAGGCAAATATTGCACATGAAACTGCATTATACTGAAGCAAACCAAGGGTGCATCTAGTTCAGTATTGCTTTCCATAACTATCAACTGATAAATCTCCATATAAGTCTTTGCTAGCTCTATTACATAATTGTTCAATTGGATGCACTGGTTGCTGATTGAATCCGGAACCTTGTACATGAAAGAAAATATTTTATACATGAGTGATGGGCTTTCTCAAATGCATGTTGATTTTGATTCCCACAAATAACTCTACAGACATATCTCATATCTTGATAGTTGCTTAACTGCTATAGCCGTTCTGCAGACAAATTGAACAGAGCATTCTGGAAACTTTCTGCTCTATGAGCTGAGTTCTTAAAAGCAGTTTTCTAAGGACAAGCAAATGATTTATGTTGCTGTATGACATTTTGTATCTAATTCTTGTAAACTCTGTGATTATAGAAGGAGAAAGTGACAGTTAAGTAGGAGGTGGGTGGGATTTATTTTCATATTATGTACTTTACGGCACATTTGGTTTACAATAAATCCCACTAAACTGACCAGAATAGAGACATACAGGTGATGAACTACCAACGGAGCTAGATGAAACAGATTATGTAGACTGAGTAGTTTTAAAAACTGTTGCTCATCCCTCACATCTAGCCCTGAACATTTAATAAGATCAAAAGAAGTTCATTCAACAGAATACTCTTTTCTAATTCTTTCTTTTTCTTTCCATCTCTAATATTCAGAAATATCTGTTAATGCCCCATAAATATATTGGATATAAAAATAGAAGATATAAGATAGCAGATATCTCAATGTTGCAACAGAGCTACAACTTTTTACTAGCTATTATCAATTAATATTCCCCTTAATTTATTGTACAACTGAATTTATGTAAGTAAAATGTTGATACAATCTTATCATCCTCTTTTAACAACCTCATAATCCTTTGCGGGGTGGAGTCTGGGCAACTAAATGGAGCCCAATGCCCTTCCTGTCACAAATGTGGAGTTCTTTTTCAGCAAATATATTCTCATTGTGCCCACAGGGAGAAATATCTGCCTATACCAAGGATCGAACTCACAGCCTCCTGATTTTGAGGTGAGATCTCCACCTCTGGGCCACCGCATCACTCGTTGATACAATCCTACACTGTCATATAACCATAGATTTCTCCATTGAGCAAAGGTCCCAACTTTTAAAACCATGATTACATAGGAAAACCATTTCATTCAAGATACTGTTCCCAAATCTCACACAGGTCTGAGTAGAACCAACCTGAATTCGTCACCCCATGGTCTGGCCCTGCTAACTTTAATTCCATTCTGTGAAAACAGAAAGTACAGCAGAAAATGCTGAGTATAGGCTTTCACCATGGTTGCTAAAGGGAATGAGATATGTCTGACCTAGAGATATGCTGAAGAGAGCTGTTAGATAACAATCTTTTAGGACCACAAGGATACAGTCTCTGTTGTGTAATAGGTGGGAATTGGTTGTCTGATTCTCTTGGCAGTCAGTTATCTTGAATTGGTTCTTTCTTCAGGGTATTGCACTTTTAACATCTTTCTTTCACTAATCCTTGAAGGCAGTTATAAAAACAGAAAGGGTTAGTCCATATGGAGCTGTGTTTAAAAACACTGCCCATGTTCTACTCTATCATCTTCTTTATAGAGATTGTTCTGTATAAAGAATAGTAGACTCCTAATACAGGATTCTGATTGGCTAAAAAACCTGAATTGGGATTGGTTCAAAAGGAACCAATCCACGAAGATGCTTAAAGGCGGCAAAACTAGATACCTGTCATTGGCTACAAGCCGGCAGGCAAAACCCTATAAAAAGGCTGCCGCGGCTTGAGCCAATGTTCCGTTTTTCAACTGCTGTTAACTAATAAAGACTTTGTTGTTGGAACCCGGTCTACCTCGCGTTCTTCCGGATGGAACACTGGCAACGAGGATGGGATTGTCCTAAACATGAGACTGAGCACGCGGCAACCAATAAAACCAGACTGAAGACAATGGCTGGAAATAACGCGCCACCCGCACCCTTCAATCCCAATGAAGAGGATTGGGAATCCTACGTAGACCATTTCCAAATGTATTTGGAAAGTAACGAGATGGAAGAGATCTCAGACCAGCGTAAGAGAGCTGTTTTCTTGACACATTGCGGGCCCACAATCTTCAAAATGGCCAAGGCATTAGTGAAGCCCTGAGATGTGAAACAAATGACTTGGCCAGAGCTCCAAAGAATGCTGAAGGCTCATTATGCACTGGTGGTGTCAAAACTTATCAAGCGGCACGAATTTTACCTTAGAGACCAGAAAGAAGGCGAGACCATCGCTGATTTTGTGGCAGCCCTCCGACAACTAGGGGGAGCATGCGAGTTTCTGAATTTAGATGAAGTGATGCGGGATCGAGTGATATTGGGTTTAAGAGACTCTAATTTACAAAGCAAGCTGCTAAATAAACCCAACATAACCGTAGCCGAAGCCATCGCAGAAGCCACAGCCACTGAAGCCATGAAAAAATCGGCAGTCAAAATGAAACAGATGAACGCGAACAATGACAAAACGAGCCTGGCCAGAGGGAAGAAACAATTTCCCACCACCACTCACCACGAAGATTTTGACGAGACGTCAGAATCCGGAGAGGAAGATGATGAAGTCCACCGCCTATACGCCAACAAAAAAGGGCGCGAAAAAAAAATGGTGGGAATGCGCCAGCTGCGGAGGAAACCATCCTCGAGCCGATTGCAGATTCCTCGATGCCATCTGCAGAGCTTGCAAGAAAAGGGGGCATATCGAGAAAGTCTGCAGGAATAAAAAAAATTACAGCCCAAACAGACGCAGCAACTCCCCCGCACAAGCTGAGCTGAAACAAACTGAGAGAAAGTGGCAGAGGAACAAGTGAGCCAGTAACTGAGAAAAAACACATCAGACTTTCACTATCGGAAGCGCTCAGATGGAAAGCAGGAAGAAAGTAAAAATAATTGTAAAAATAGAAGGCAGTCCCTGCGAAATGGAGGTAGACTCTGGGTCTTTCCTATCAATGGTGTCATGGGACACCATCAAACAACTGGTCCCAAATATCAAATTCAAAGAACTCCAGAGACAAAAATTAACCCTCAAGGACTACCAAGGAAACCGAATTCCTGTAGTAGGTCTAGGACATTTCCGAGTCTCCTACAAACAACATGTCGAAGTACTACCATTGACAATAGTCGACTGAGACCGACCAAGCCTCCTGGGCATTGAATGGTTCGCACCATTGGGCATCGGGATGACCGGAGTAGACCGGGTGGCCGCAACCGACTGGGAAGAAAACCTGATCCAAGAGTTCCAGGACGTTTTCGACGGCTCCCTAGGCAGGTATCGGGGGACCCCAATTTCCTTTAGTTTAGACCGCCAGGTAGCCCCTAGAAGACGAAAGGCCAGACGAGTTCCTTTTGCTCTGAAAGCAAAAATAGAGGAACAACTAAATAAATTAATAGACCAAGGGGTTTTAGAACCTGTTGACCATGCTAAATGGGAAACGCCAATCGTAACACCAATTAAACCAGACGGGTTGGTTCGCATTTGTGGCGACTACAAGGCTACCCTGAACCACGCATTGCAACAAAGCACATACCCGGTGCCAGTCGTATAACACCTATTACATTCTCTTGGGGGAGGAAAAGTTTTCGCTAAACTAGATCTAGTGCAAGCTTACCAACAGCTCCCAGTAGACCCCTTAATGGCTGAAGCACAAACAATAGTGACCCACAAAGGGGCATTCAAATGCAACAGACTCCAATTTGGAGTGAGTGTAGCCCCAGGCATTTTCCAAAGCCTCATGGAACACCTATTGAATGGTATAAAAGGGGTCGTACCATATTTTGACGACGTCCTAATTTCGGCCAAAGATACGACCCAGATAAAAAAAAGACTAAAAGATGTACTAACTAAATTCAGAGAATCTGGCCTAAAAGTAAAAAAAGAAAAATGCTGCTTAATGACTGATCGCGTTGAATTCCTGGGCTACTTAATAGACGGAGAGGGTATACACCTTACTGACAAAAAGGTCAAAGCTATGAAAGATGCACCAGAACCAAGAAACAAAACTGAATTGCAGGCATTTTTGGGACTAATAAATTTTTATAACGTGTTCCTACCCCACAAAGCGACAATAGCGGAACCATTACACCGATTACTGGATTAAAAAAAAATTTGGACTTGGGGTTATAGAGAAAAGAAAGCCTTCCAAAAAATAAAAAACTTATTAACATCAAACACTGTTCTTATCCAGTTTAGTAACACACTTCCATTGATGGTGACCTGTGACGCCTCACCGTTTGGAGTCGGTGCCATCCTGAGCCACCAATTGCCAGATGGGAGAGAGGCACCCATCGCCTACTATTCAAAGACTGTCTAAAACCGAACGTAATTATAGTCAATCAGACAGAGAAGCCCTGGCAATCGTCGCCAGAGTGAAACGCTTCCACGAATATCTATATGAAAGAACATTTTTGATAGTAATGGACCATAAACCGCTACTGGGAATTTGGTGGGAAACAAGCCCACACCGAACATTTTGTCCCTGCGAATGACTAGATGGTCAGAATTCCTAGCAGCCTACTTTTATACTCTGATACATCGCCCCGGGAACCAAATTTCCCATGCAGATGCATTGAGCAGAGCACCATTACCGACTATAGAGGAAGACCCGGCACCGATGATGACCACCTTGCAGATAGAGACATGCCCCAATCTACCAATATCTGCAAATGATGTTGCCAGAGCCACTGCAAGGGACCCATTGACTGCCCATGTACTGAACTCGGTAGGTATAGGCTGGCCGGAAAATAAAAAAACTGAGAACTTTAAACCTTTCCGGATTAGACAAACCGAACTCTCGATTCAAAAAGGTTGTTTGTTGTGGGGTGATTGGGTAGTTATCCCTCCCAAATTACAAACTAGGGTACCGGGTATGCTTCACGAAGGCCACCCTGGAATTCTTAAAATGAAGAGCCTTGCTAGAAGCTATGTCTGGTGGCCGGGTATAGATAGGGACATCGAATACTGGGTAAATTCTTGCAACAAATGCCAAAGAACCAGGCGTTCCCCACCACAAGCACCCATAAAGGACTGGGAAACCCCACGAGGTCCCTGGTCATGAATCCACATTGACTTTGCTGGTCCTACTAGGGGACATACCTTCCTAATTGTCGTAGATGCATACTCAAATTAGCTGGAGGTTAAAATTATGCCATCTACGACAACTGAAACCGTCATTAAACAACTTGACAAACTCTTCGCAACCCATGGCCTGCCGGACGTCCTAGTGTCCGACAACGGGCCACAATTAATGAGTATCCAATTCGAACAATACCTAGCCTCCCTTGGTATACGACATGCCCTAACTGCGCCGGCCCACCCAGCTGCAAATGGTAGGGCAGAGAGAATGGTCAGGTTTACCAAAGAAGGTTTAGGAAAAATGGACATTGGGGATGTCCAAGATAAAATAAATCGCCTACTCACCCTCCAGCATATCACACCCAGTACTATAACAAATAAAAGCCCGGCGGAACTACTAATGGGGAGAAAACTTAGGTCGTAATTAGACAGATTGCACCCAAATTATACACCAGAGAAACCCCCCGACTTCTTCACCCGTTTCAGAACATTTGAAATCGGCGACCTAGTCTATGCAAAAAATTTCACCGGGGACCCATTATGGTTTCCAGGAACAATCACACAAATTACAGGCCCCCGGTCCTACCGACTAACTGTAGACGATGGCAGGGAATGGAAGCGGCACATCGACCAGCTTCGGTCCCGAAACGTAGAAAGAAGTACAAACACACATCCACAAATAATAAAAAATGACAAAAATCAAACCGGGGGGGGGGGGGGAATATGAGAAAAAAATAAAGAACCGTTTAAATTAAACCCAGAATACAA